>OY015315.1:7498964-8058627 GCA_955612985.1 Cheilosia scutellata | reverse complement strand
CTTCCCTCCTCGATTTTTGTACACTTGTAGCTTTACTAAGCATTTCAATTTGACAAACACAAATTTTCACAATTTTGTTTGGGAAAAATCACGTAAATCAGAAAAAGTGCTCTCGATTCATTACTGATTCTACTGCATGTTTTGCTCGATTTCAAAGCCATAAATAAAATTTTAAGAATTCCATATTTTACAACTGAGGTTTGCAAAAATACATTCAATCGCTTATATTTAAACATTTTCTCTTTCAAAACAGTTAAAATATCTATTAAAACTGACGGAAAATGCAAAAATAAGACAAAGTCGTGCGTAGTGACGTCAATCACATCGACGAAATGCACCCGATGAAATAACGAGCATGCTTTCACACTTTTTATGTACTAAGTAATGGCCGTAATGGCTGTCTGTCAGTGTCGGTGTAGAATTTAAAGTTTCGTTCAAATCGTGTGCCGTAGAAAATTAAAATAAAGAAAAAGTGTACAAAATGTGTAAATTCAGTTTTGGAAATACGAAAATCGGTTGTTTTAACAAATAGCGCGTTTTATGGTAGTGAAAATAATCCACTGAGAGTCATTGCAAAGGCTTTATTTGTGAAATAAAAAAAATTAAGTTCATAGCCGCCATTTTGGTGTATGCCGGAAAGAATAGCAAGTCGGAACTTGCAACTTATGGTTTATCATTTGATTCAAATTGAAAATTTGTGTTAATCGTTTTAAAATCGTGCAAATGTTCTAATAAGAATTAAATTTTGAATTGTCGGTGTAAAAAAATTCGTCTCGTAATTTTCTCTTTTGCAAAATATATGAATCGTGTTTTTATTGTGAGAATTAAATTCTGAATTTTTTTTTTCATTTTCTAAACGAGTGCGGTGTATGCCGGTAAAAATAGCAAGTCGGAACTTGCAACCTGTGGTTATAATTTGATTCAAATTGAAAATTTGTGTTAATCGGTTTAAAATCGTGCAAATATTCTAATAAGAATTAAATTTTGAAAAAATATTCGTGCGGTTATTTTCTGTTTTGCAAAATATGTGAATCGTGTTTTTATTTTGAGAATTAAATTCCCATTTTTCTGAATCTAAACGAGTGCGGGTCGTTACGAAAAGTGTTCCCCTTTGGTGCGTTAAGAAAAAAATCAATTTAGTGGTTCACAATATAGATTGCCCTTCCGAATCGGCTTGTATATTTAAAGTTTCAAGAGAAATCGCTTCGATATGAGTAATCATAACAAATTGGATGGCTATATCTAGTAAAAATGCGGTAAGCTAATTTTTTATTCAATTTAAATGGAAAATATTTATGTAGGCCGCTGATTGCGGGTCACTCTGACTTACCTTACCTGTTTTGGTGCTTCTCTTTTTGGAGCCTATGTAAACTAAATTCGATAAAAACCCGACTTTAAAAATGTTTGCTTACAATTATTGTGTCTATGACTAGGTAAACACAATTTTTCACAGAACCTTGTTTTATTTAAAAATAATTTGCTTGCAATTCAGCGTGGCTTAGGTTGCTATACTGACAACGAGCTCTAATGGGTGATTTTTGAAGCATTTGGTTTTAAAAAACGAAGAAAAAACAACGAAAATTTGCAAAATTTATTGAAATTTGTATGAGGGTTAATAAATCAATTCTCTCCATTTACTTTTTGAATATTATTTCGTGTAAATGCGACTACCCTTCAAATGGTCCATCCGGTATGTTCACTTTTGGCATACTTTTTCCAACATATCGACTGATATCTCACCAATAACACGAGTTATGTTATCTTCCAAGGCGGTAATAGTTGCTGGCTTATCCGTATATAGACGAGAGACTACACATATCGCCACAAAAAATTGTCCAGTAGGGTCAAATCGCACGATCAAGGCGGTAAATTCGGATATCCAAAACATGAGTAGTCCAGCTACGGCTTAATGAAAGTTACACTGATTGGTACTCGGTCAAAGTTACCGCAGTTGACGGTACATTATATACCTTTTTGTGTACATATAAATGTATTTGTACTTAGTTAATGTACTATTATTTTGCTATTTATATACATAGTAACTACCACGTAAAAAAAACTTTTTTTATTATTATGTAGGTACCTATTACTTTTTTTCACTCTTATACTGAAGTTTTTTTTCGTATTTTCCTTCAAAACTAATTTTTTTATACGAAGTAAAAATATCGCAGTAGCGCAGTGGTAAGTGTGCTGGACTACTGTGCGAGAGATCCCAGGTCCAGTAATGTTCTTTCTAATGCGCCACCTCTCGCGAACGTCTGACAAACATCCGAGAGTATGACTGTCCTGAAAAAGAAAAGAAACTCACACAAACGAATGGTTGCGAGAAGCTAGGACTAGAATGTCTATCCGCCTGTTGCGCCACCTATTTATTTTTTTATATTATCTATCTATCCATCTATCCAGCTCAGCCTCTGAACGGAGCGGAAAAATGAGTGAGAACTAAAAATACGCGGTGAGGTATTGTATTGACTAAAAAAATCAGATCACTCATTTTCAGGACACCGCTGAATTGAATGTACCTATCCCGTATCATAAAATGTTTGCCATAATCGGACGAACAAAGCCTCATAAATAATCAAATCGCCTCAATTTATATAAGTATACGTTGTCTATATTGGAAGTGGTATAATTGTCGAAAATCTTATATAACAGAATGTCGTATTTTGAAATAAATTCAGGATAACAAAATCTCGCGATTTGGAACCATATTTGGGTTATCTGATTATTTTAGGTAAAATGATATGTCATGAATTACTATTACATATTCGGTAGCATAAATGTTTATATAGATATTGTTTTTTTATTATTATTGTACATGAAATGGTAGTTATTTACCTTTCTTATAAAAAACTAGCTGTACCTGCCCGGCTTTGCCCGTGCACAGGAATTATGTATTGCTTAGATCTTAGATAATAATGTTCTTTCTGGCTAAATCTGAAATACAGCAATACCTACGACCAAAACAGAAAAAAGAATCATGAAAATCGGCCCAGCGGTTATCGAGATATAACGTCATCGAGTTTCACCCCATATAGAAGGGCGGTGCCACGCCCCTTTGTCCAATTTCGACCAAAGTTCGCAGAATAGACTTCGTGCTAAAACAAAGATTTTCTCAAAATTTGAGCTCAATCGGTTTTGTGGTTTTCGAGATATACCATTGTTGTATGGGAGGTGCCACGCCCCTTTGTCAATTTTTTTTTACATACAAACCTGCAACAAAAAAAATATCTTTCCATACCCCGTTTTTTCGCAAAAAAAAAAATAATATTTCTACTTTTAAAAATCTATTATATTTGTGAAACAGCAACATAGGTAGCATTCGTTTTCTAATAATTAGGATTACAGTATTTCACAAGATAGTTAGGCCTATGTGCTATCGCAGATTAGAGCGAAGAAAATACTGTGCAAAATTGCATAGTCGTTCAGATATATCATATTATAACATTTTATTAAGATTTTAACTTAGGAACTATAAAACTAGGTATTTTTTTTTTAAATATGAATTATTTCTAAAGGCAGCGGATTCAGTATAATAATAATGTGTTTGCTTGTAGACTACAATTAAATATTAAAAATATTAAATATAAAAATGTACAAAAGCAAAATACTTTATATATACATTTTTTGAATAGAAATAATAGAATAACAATCAAAATATTAACATAATACAGATTCATATTACATATGAGGTTTTAATGAAGAATGTTTTATATACAAAGTATTTGATGGGACCTACACAATATTATTAGGTACTAGATTTTTTTTTTAATGAAGGATTTATATAAGTTACTTTAAGAATTAAAATGAATGTTTGCATGTTTGTTTCCGCTTATATTAATATTAATAAGGTATTATCATCATCCTTTATTTTACTGACTTGTTTAGGCTCTGCTTTACATGCATCCACACGACTCTATAACCATATTTGGGAATTTCATAAGGCTTGCTGTATTGTTGCTGTCCCTGAAGAATATTTCCAGAGATGAGTACTGATTTGCTGTACAACATGGTATTAACTCGAGAGGTTTTTTGCTGGTAGTATCCCGATGTGAAATCACTTTCTGCAAAGAAAATATTGAAAATAAAGCATTTAATATAGGTATCTATTGTGAATATGATTCATCAGAGTAGATTGAATCAAACATGTACCTATTCTAAAGTCTGTTAGTTGTATTGCTATCAATCTGTTTAATGACGGTCGTCCTATATTAGTATCAACGATAAATCGCAATACACAATGCGCGGTACCAATAATCATTTTAAATGTCCAGGTTAAGTTTAACGAACTCACAGTAGCGAATTTTTACATATAAATCTTCTATTGTAACCTACAATCGACTAAAGGTGAAGGTTAAAAATGATTATTGGTAAGCCTCATTCGGCGGTACTAATAATTATTTTTTGTGTCCAGGCTAACTTTGACGAAGTCGAAAATTTCCATATAAATTTATCCATTGTGAACGTCAAAATATTTAAGTGGAAGATTAAAAATTATTATTGGTAAGGCCCGTTGACTGTCTCTCTCAATTCGATTTGACTGACTTTGCCTAGCCCTTTTTTCAATTAAGGACTGTACCAGAAAAAATCCGGAAACATTTGCGCGGTCTGACAATACTGAAATATGACACCGCACTACCGCAGTACCCTTATATTTTGATCACATGAATAGTCTTATAGTCATTATAAATAATTAAATAAATTATAAATTTTTGATCTTAAGGCCATGTGTTAATTGGTATAAATAATATTATGTATGAATAATTTTTTGTCGTAGTGAAAAACGAATTTTTCAGCTGTCAACAATTTATCCTGCTCCAGGAGTTAGATGCAAAATTATCCTAAGACGTTTTTTTTGCTTGAGTTTCGCTAGAATATTCAAGAGGAAAAAAAACACTGAACTTCAATAAATTAATATCGTAACATTCTATAAATCTCTGTTTTAAAATTTGCGTTTGGTGCACTTCTCTTTTCAACACTTCATAAGTGTCAGAAAATTAGCCGAAGATAAATATTTAGCGTGGCCTAATAAAGCGTAGAAATAGCAGTTCAAAAAAGTGTTAAGAATAATCCGTTTCTTTCAGCATTAAAACTTGTCAGGCCTAGTTTCTCTTTTCGCATTTTTTCTCGAACAGTCCTTATTTTATACACGAGTAGGTACCTACTCGTTAACGTAATTCATTGAAGGAATTCATACGAATACACTAGCTACTTACTATTTCCGACGTGGAATTAGCATCTATGGCCGAATTCTATTCAGTATCACCCAGTCTTAGAATGATGTAATAAATAATGAGCTTCTATTTCATCTAAAATAATTAAAAAAATTGTGGCAGAAGAATCTACTATCCGTACGATCGGTTATCATTCTTATAAATCGCGATGATATAAACAAAAAAATAACCACGCATATCATAATCATCATTTCATTTGTCTAAGTAAACATCTACATAGTTATACTATTTTTTAATTTGTCTGACGCAATGAGACCTCATTATCAAGTCCAAGTACTAGTAGGAATATGAATATTATGGAATTCAAAAATTCTTTTGGCAATGGAAGCCGGCAGATAGCAAAATAAATATGTACTATATAAAAATACATTTACTCACCCTCATCAGTGAACTGTGATGTGTCGTACTCTGTGCTATACTCGCGGCAGTCGAGCAGGATCCCCGGCAAAAGTATGCATCATAGCCTCTCGGTCGAATAATCCAATCGCCCCAACCAATCTCATTGAACGATATGTAAAGTTTTTCGCGACAGCACTCCGTCACACCGTTTGTGCAATTAACGCTACGCTTCTGCCTCGACACTCTTCGCCGATTCTGAGTATCAATCATGATAAAGGGTCGAAAATCCTTTTCCGTTGATACCAGACCATCAGAAGAGTCAATCTCACACGACTGACAGGATATATGGATTAAATGGCTAAGGTCGTGAATTCCAAACCAACGTTTTATGGGCCATTCAATGTCGATTTTCATCCAGCCCTCTGTAAACATGATACATATTATATTAAAAAATTTTGAAAGATACTTTTATATTTGTTTTGATTTTCTTGAGCGAGGGTGGAGACTAAAGAAATAAACACTTAGCAACCAACAGTAGGTACACACAGCAATATTTTGTATACTATTGAAAAACAGACATACGTATAGAAATATCATGTCTCGGGGTCAATCGACTTTCGGACGAAAGTCCACAACAATTCTCGGACTTTGAGTATAAATCTATGATAATATTGGTTTCCACCGTATTTCCACTTGTTCTTATTTGATTACCAATGTACATATTCCTTGTATGTACGAGTAGGTTCTCAATATGATGATGAAATCAAAATAAATATGGAAATGAAAAGTGATGGTGACAAAGAGAGCTTATAAGTGTATTAAACTCACCTTGTACATCGACCGACTGAATTGCGATTGGTTTCACTTTAGGGAGATATTTTGAGGTATGACCCCCTTGCTCAACCTCAGATACAACAATTGTTTGTTTGAGAAGATCCTTCCGATTGCGTTTTTTAAAAATCCATAGGACGGCCTTACTTACATCAATTGCTTCTGCATCCAGATCATCGATTTTAAATGAGAAACAAATGGAGGGCTGGCTCAAATGATGACATTCGTGTTTTTCTAAAAAGAAATCATATATTCATATATTCGTATTTGATTTAACAATTTTTAATTAACATATTTTAACTAAAATATTAGTTCTGTTAATACCGAATAGCCAAATGCATTTCTATCTACAAACTACATTTTTTGTTTAAAAGAATATTACAGCTATGCATATAGAGGTCGGTTCTATATTTTTTTTTGCTTATTGAGTAGGATTGGAAGTGTTGGTGATGAAAAAATCCCTTTTCTAAAATCCCATTTCCAAAATCCCCTGTGTTGGAATCTCTTACTTCAAAAGACCCTGAGAGAAAATCCCCACGGGACAAAATCTCTCATTTTTAGATTTGGTGTTATTAATTATGTCGCGCAACAGAGATACGTATTGGGGGCCATGCTGCCCCCTGCAACCCCCCTGCTTGTGGTCACTGTAGGATTTGGAGAATGTGGACGGTTGGGTATATGCAAAGTTTATATTATGTGATTTGCTTAATTTTACTGCCAAAACTACGCGTTTAAAAAACGGATACTAAATTGTGGAACAGGGGATTTTAACGAGGGATTAATAAGTATGTGTGTAGAAGGGAGACTTTGGCATAGGGGATTTCGTCCCAGAAGATCTTGGAAAAAGAGATAAAAAATTGAGAGATTATGTCCAATACGGAAAAGGAGGTAACGTAGGGATCCCGGATTAGAACTATCTTTGTGTCTTCCCATGAAAATCGTTTCGAGCGATACATTTAAATTTTTAAGTGAGATGAGAAATGAAGCAGAAAATCCCTTCTCTTTTCCACTCATCTAAAATCGACCTGTCTCGCCCGACACGACTTTCATGGGAAGGCATGTGTGGCCCACATGTGTTTTGCACAACACTTAATCTGACATCTTTTCTAAAGAAATAAAACAATAATTGATTCATCATTTGGGTTGTATTTCTTTTCTTTTCCAATGTCTCAGTTTCAGAAAAAAAACACCTCCAATATTGATATGAATTATCACAAAGCAAATCTTATGTTGACTTCATTATATAGGTATATAACATTTAATTATCTATGATTAATTAAGTGTAATAAAAATATTTATAAACAAACCGCATGGAAGCTTACGTATTATCTTAGAAACATTTGACCAAAGGGGTTCAGCACGCTTTAAGAAAAGTTCAAATTCGTGATAAGAAGCTCACAATAAAAATATGTATACCCACTCAACAATGCAATAATTTTGACAATTTCAATTAGCTTTAGAAAAAAATTTATTGCGCAGGACTATAATAATTTAAATATTATGACCCTTTTGCTCTTTTAAAAACGAAATAAAATAAACCTGGGCGGAATTGGAAAACGAAGCGTGGGTACCTCGTATGCAACAAATTATTTAAAACACAATTTTTTATAGACAAATTGTTATTAATATATAGGTAAAGAGCAAATCTAGCAGGAATGCCTTTCGGCTCCATTATCTTGATATTTATGACAGCATTTGGCTTGAAAATTGGTAAATGAAAGTATATTACCTGCTGGAAGCATTTTACAAAATGTGGGCGCATTTTATTAATTTAAGTTTAAATAATAAGTTTAAATATTTGCTAATATATTAAATAAGAGGGGTGCCAAAAACTGTATAAAAAAAAAAAACAATAACTGGTTCATATGGAACTACAGTTGTTGTTGCCAATAACTGTTGGTAAGTTTTAATGGTGCCAACAACTGTAGTTTATGACGGTCATTTCAGCGTTCCCTCCCTTTTTGTTAGGCAGAGTTCTCATCTCGGTGGAAAATAGTACTCAAATGGCTTCCAAGGTAGTACGTCTCACAATGCTTAAGTGTACTTTTCAGTTATATGTATAAAACTGGTCAAAATTATACCATATTTATCAGTTTCCGCAATCAGTAATCTATTGACCTAATAATCACACGTGGTCATGCTGATTTTGACAGAAAAATTTTACCTAAATTAATCTTAGTATAAATAGTGTTGGTTATGATATATCCTTTTCCAAAATCCCCTTTCCAAAATCCTCTATTCCATAATCCCCTGTGCTGGAATCCCTTACTCCAAAAGACATTGAGAGAAAGTCCCCACGGGACAAAATAACCCATTTTTGAATTTTGTGTTATTAATTCTGTCGCGCGACAGGGTGAGATACATATGGGGGGCATGTTGCCCCCCTGTAACCCCCCTGCTTTGGGGTCAAATTTGCGGTATATGTGCGAAATTGGGTATATGCAAAGTTTATATTATGTTGTTTGCTTAATTTTAATGCCAAAACTACGCGTTTAAAAAACGGATAGATTCTAAACTTTGGAACAGGGGATTTTAACGAGGGATTTAAAAAGTATGTATGTAAATGGGAGATTTTGGTATAGGGGATTTTGTCCAGGAAGATTTCGGAAAAAGAGATAAAAAAAAGAGAGATTATGTCCATTAAGGGATTTTGGAAAATGAGATAACGTAGGGATCCCATAAGTTTTGTATGTCATGTCTAAATCAATTTGCCTTTAAAAAAGTGTTTTTTTTTATATTTTTGCTTTGCTATACATTTTTCAATGGACCAATTTCTCGCAATTTTTGCAGCTTCAGTATCTGATCTGAGTTTTCTTCAGCCATAATTTTTTCCAAAATCTTACTTTTATCTTTAATTGACAGTTTCACAATTTTTGTTTAGTAAAGTTAGTTATACACTAGCAATCACTAGGATGAAGCCATTTCGATTTTCACTCTGTATACCTGTTGGAAGTTTTGTACCCGGAATCTTTAGTATACCTGTGAACATTTTCCCAACAGTAAATCATAAAATTAAAGGGTTAATAAGAAACGACGGCTATAATTTTCCAAGATCAAATAATGAACTACTTGAAAAGCGTATAAAAAGATGCGCCACTAGGATGAGGCAATTGCACGGCAGAAGCAACAAATTTGCGAGAAAAGCGGTTAATTCTACGGCTTGCCTCAAATTCTACTCTACCAGCGACTAAAATAAGGGCCAACAGCGGAGTATAAGCCAGCATAGCAACGGTCCCAAGGATAATACGAAAAAGTGGTACTATACAGAGAGGAAAACTTAAAAAGAAACAAGTAAAAGAGGCAAGTACACAAGGAGCATCGAATGATTTTTGCAAAATGTATGTATTTTAAAAAGTATGACCTCATCCAAGTGATCGCCAGTGTACATTAATCGAGAACGTATTGTAGGTAAATAACCAATTACACTAAATATATAACGAGAAAGTTAAAAAGCTTACCCCTTTCCAAAAAAATGAATTTTTTGCTAGCCCTCGCATAGTAGTCATCCAAATCTTTAGAGCTTGTTATTTCATCATGCTGTATTGTTGTTTCCTCATAAATCGGTTTAGGCATCCCTGCGGCAGACACATTGGGTTTATCTTTTAAACGCAGTTTCTCCAGAATCTGTTTCTTGACGAATTCAATACGCAGCCGTGTTAATTCTTCTTCACTGACGCGTACGTTTTGTCTGCTTGACTCGCATTTGGGACACTTTAGCGTTAACGACGTTTGGGTCATATTCTGCTTTTGGTTCTTCCGTGAACCACCATAGTTATTATCCAATCCATTATTTACTTGAATTTCATACATTTCATCCCTTAGCATACCAGGCTCATCAGCATTGCTCCGAAAATGAGAGGCATCTTCGACAGGGTCGTCGTCGGTATTACTTCTGCTTAGTTCCGTATGCAGAATATTCCAAAGGTTTGGCTTAGACTTGTCAGTTGCCAAATCCCAATGTTCACTAGTTTCCTCTTCTGCGGGTCTCTCGATCGCTAACTCTTCGAATTGATGGTAATTTGGATGTTTATTACTATGGTCGTGAGGATATACGTTATGATCACTCGTCTCTAGTGATGCAAACTTTTGGTGCCGCAAATGGTGATGAGGATTTTTATAAACTTCCGATTTGGCAAACATTCGATTATGTACATTCGTGATTTCTAAGGCAACAAACACTAAGAGGACAAGGGTGACAAAATATTTTGCCATATTGAATTTCTTCGGTTTTTTTTTCTTTATGATTTTATAACAGAACTGAAATTCAACTGATGACTTTTATGAAGTACTTAAAGGGTCTGTTTTATATGAGAAAAATTAAATATGTACGCGTGATAAAGTTATATACTATCTTTTTGGGAGCATTGAAATAGCAGCTAGAGTTCGTAAAGTGTTTAAGTTCATAGAACAACACGGGCACTGGTCGATGTTATAACTTTTTGACCAATTTGTTTGATTTTATATTTATAAGAACACTATTTTTGAATATATTTAGTTACGCATTTTACAAGCAGCAGGATATCTGGAAAGGAAAGAAAAATCAATCAGGTTTGATTGTTAAAAGGCCAATTTTTTTTTTATTTTTGTTTTACGCAATGAGCAATGAATTGAGTGTGTTATTTGTCGGTGTTGAAGACTGATGGTATGATGAAAGATCAATGTTTTTTTTTTTATATTTACTCATGGTGTCTTAGTTTAAATGTTTGAATAGTCATACAACATGTTTTTCTTCCAGCATTTAGTTAACATAAAATCACAAATAAAACCTGAAAAGTACTTATAAAGGGTCATTCATTTTTCGGTTTCGAAATTAAAGCTAAATAAAACACCCACTGCGATACATTTTTGATGAAAATTTTATTTCATTATAAAGTTCGAGCTTTGCCATTAAGTGTGAAAAACAATATCATTCAAATGGAAGATTCGCAGCATTCGATTCTTGTGAGGTAATTTTTAACCACTTTTTCGCACATTTCGGGTGGTATCTCGGCCATAACTTGAGTAATGTTGGTTTTAAGTGCGTCTAGAGTTCGGGGATTATTCGCGTAAACACGGTCTTTTAAGTAGCCCCACAGAAAAAAAGTCAAATTGCTTGATCTGGGTGGCCAATTGACGTCGCCAAAACGTGAAATTACGCGACCAGGAAATTTCTCACGCAATAAAGACAAAATTGGTCGTGTTGTGTGGCTTGTTGCCCCGTTTTGTTGGAACCACACATCGTCCAAGTCATGATTTTCAATCCCCGGCCGGCCAAAAAAAAGCGATTATCATTCTACCATATCGCTCCGAATTGAATGTAACCGACTGCTCATTGGCATCTTCGAAGAAATACGGAACAATGACACAATTAAAGCACATCAAACAGCATTATAATGATGCACTGGCCCTAAGTCACAGTACATCAGTAACGCTTCCACTCTCTTCAAATTTCTTCACAATTTTACCGATTGCTTGCGTAGTCCGTCGATTATGACGGCCATAATCATCGCGTAATGCGCGAAAAGTGGCTACGTTTGAATCATAGCTTTTGTAGTAAGTTTTAATAATTTTAACGCGTTGTTTGATTGGTAAGCGATCCATTATCGTAAATGGGTGGGGAAGCGAGGAGTAACAACGATTCTCGCTTGTTTGGGATTGATCCTGACAATTTCTGTTGGGAAATTATATCGTAAATGGCAAACATTCTGCTAATATTATGACACTTCAAATGACAGCTGAGTTTGACAAGTGTCAAATGCCAGCGCTACCAACTTGAAACGACGAAATGAATGACCCTATATTATATAGGTATAATAAAATATTATTCACTGCCAAAATGTGCAGACACTTCACGTAGACCTGTTACTTGAACGAATAAAATCGATATTGATTGAAGTTGTTTTAAATTATTTCCATTGGATATCTGAGAATATATCTAATATGGGTAAGGTAAGGGTGTATGAGGATAGAATACAAACAAATGCACGAACTTTACATTGCCCGTTTCCTGCATCCATGGGCACTACGGCTAGGTATGGTCCCTCCAGAAATGTATTTCACCTCAACTATATTGCGGTCTAAGGCCGTCTGTCAATTGAGCTAAATATTTAACCTAGGATAATTTTCAGACACTTATAAAAGTGTTGAAAGGGAAAGGGAAAGGGTTTTAGATTTGGTGTGAAGTGAGGTGGTGAGCGGAGGAACATAATGTGCATGTATGTTTTCAATACGTTTCAGATTTGTCGAACTTCTATTGGTTAGTGATCTGTAAGTCAGTTGATTTGCATTTTCATTGGATAAATTATCAAGAAAAAATATTGTGACAGAAGTGAATCAATATATTAATACATGCCAATTATGCGAATCTGATTTGCTAGATCATAAAGCTGGTCTCTTTACCTTATCTTATCTATAGCATAATTGATGTAACACTTACAGCTGCATTATGGTTTACTAATAAACAATCGCATGATTTCTACATCTTATACGTTGTAAACGTATTATTAGCTCCGCTAATACTTTCCGATAATTAAAACGTTTAACAAAATTAATTAGCATGCATAATTTCCTGTTTAAATCTATATATGAAAACTGTCACTCATATCAGCGCAGAGCACCGTCATCATAATTGATGCATTCTAATTAAAATCCTATTCATCTTATCAATGAATTACCACGCGAATTTTAATTGAAAAAAAAAAAAAAAAAAAAATAGTATAATAACATACGGGCATTTTACGATCTATATAAACTGATTATGGGTTACCCTTTCTCATAAATGCGAAGCAAATACTAATGGTATTCATTCTACTAAATTTAAAAGAAATACAAAGGACAAAGGATTTACCAATTATTTTCACTAATTAACTTTAAGTAAAAGAAACAATAAAAAAAACATTAGGGGATACCTACCTGAAATAATCCTCTAGAATACTTTATTATGGTTAATATCGGCTTAATTTAGAAATTTGTATTGGGCCTTACCAATAAACATTTTTAACCTTCAACCTAACTATTTTGACGGTCACAATGGATCATTTTATATGGAAATTTTCGCTATTTCAAGCCTATTCGTTAAGGAAAGTATGGTACACTCGGAAAATTTTATACCAAAAATCGTATTTTGAACTCATTTTCACAAGACCAAAAAATCTTCTTTTAAGATTTTTAGTAAGCTTAAAAATCTTACTTCAATCCTGTTTCGGGATTATTTTAAGAATTTTCGATCTTATTTTAATAATACAAAAGGCTACGTTTTGGACCATTGTCAACTTAAATTAAGCATGAAATCGCTGTTAATAAGAATGAAGCCACCTTAAAATGAGAAGGAAATTCCTTAAACAAGACCAAAAGATCTACTTTTGAGATTGTTTTTCGTAAGCTTAAGCTGCTTGTTTCAATACTGTTTTGCGATTGTTTTAAGAATGTGGTTCTTACATTATGCCTGAAACTAATTTATTTTGAGTATTCAAGACCTAAGACGTAGATCACTGTAAGCTTTTATTTTTTCGTGACCATATTACAAATACCCTCAACAAAAATACTACTACTACTACTAAAATGATATACCTACCATCTTATAATATAATTTTGTAAGGGGGGAGTAGTAATTTCCTAGGTGTCCTTAGCTGGAAATTTACATCAGTAGATAGGTAATAATATTACATTTTTAATGTTGCCTTATAAGAATTCACTCAGTAAGTAAGTGTGAATTTTAGGAAAGAATAGAAATCAAAATGCATCCATGCACTTTAAGAATTGTTGCGCTTGTTCCAATCACGAATAAGCTTGAAAGTACCGCTCGGCTAAATGGATTCGCTTAAATTCAGCTAAGCTAATTTTTGGACAGAATTTTGTATGGGAGCTAAAATTTAGCTCGAGCAGCGTACTAAGCTTCTTAATTATTAGGTAACTTTTTATATTTTTTCCTTACAAAAACCGCATAAACGTTGAATTATGTTTGGGGTAGGAGGGGAATGGTGCCCCCCGCAACCTCCCTGCTTGTAGTCACTGTAGGATTTGAAGTTGGTGGGAGTGGGCGCAGTAGCGCAGTGGTTGGTGTATTGAACTACTGTGCGAGGGAAAAACACAAATTACATCTTAAGGTTTTTTCTACTGCGCCACCTCACCACGAACGTCTGACAAACATCCGAGAGTATGACTGTCCTGAAAAAGCTTCTCAATTCAGCCGTTCGGACTCGGCATAAAATTATAGGTCCCCTACATTCGCCCCAAAAATAAAAACTCACAAACGAATGGTTGCGAGAAGCTAGGCCTAGGGTGGCTACCGCCTGTTACGCCACCTATTTAATTTATTTTTTTTTTAAACACCAATAACTAGTTGAAATAAGAGCAAAACATAGAAATGCTAAAGAAAAAATGCGAGTTGATTCAAATGCATATATGATGTATGTAGGTACCTTTTGGAACTAGTATTGCAATTATTTCTTCTTGCTAAAAACTATTTATCAAAATGTATATACCCTATCTATTAATGTTTCATTTTTAAAAAATAATCTGATGGAATGTTTTGCGTAACCGTGACACGCTTTAATCAGCTTACACAATCATTATTTATATATATTGTGGTTGAACGGCTTGTTCTACATACTGACGTATGTATAAATATTTAGCAACCGGATATGCATATCGTGTCTTATAAATTAAAAAAAATTTAAAAATCTTTTGATTCCACAGGTTAGGGAGTTGAGAATTGAAATATTACTTCGGATCTGTGTAAGCGGCTTTTATTTGCAGTAATCGTATAACCTCGCTTTCTTATATCCTTAAACTTATAGTTGGTCACTGCTCATGTCTTGTTATAAGTCATGCTTTGTAAATGGCTAATGGAGACCCCATAATGTTCTAATATTCTGGTATCTACAGTTACCCCCTTTTGTCCATAAAAAAACCATCTATGGCTATCTCACAGCCATGAAACTGATTTACGAGACATCTAAAAAACCATCATACAAGCTATTTTGGTTATGAATTTCATTGCAAAAGGGTTGAGCCAAATGTTGGTGGATAGACTATGCTGAAGACCAAGAACCAGAAATGTAATTCATGGAATCTTAACATTCTTAAAATGGATAGATATAAGATCAATAGTTGGCTATTGTCTAAAACCCACTTTATTTATATTTTGAATTTTTAAACAATTTTTTAAATATAAGATCTACATTTTTGTATATTATGTAGTCTTAATTAAAACATCCAACTTGAGAAAGACTATACGTTAATAACATACATATTTGCAAATACTTTGGTGAGGATTTTAAGTCAATCCGTATAAGGAATAATGACAGTCGATTACTTGGCTTTTTTGGGCAGTCTAAATTTATTATTTATTTATTTGTAATAAAGCGTAGGTGCAAATTTTATTAGATTAATAATTTTGTTCGTATTAAAATTCTATCGCAATCTATTGGATTTTCAAAAATACCTTGACCCCCTGCAAGCGGAACTACTGTTATGATTTTTTTCTTAAAAAAATGAACGATTGGCTGATGTAAGGATTGGAAAAATAGCTTTAATTAAAAAAGATAATTATTAGTCACAAAGTTGCTAAGTGAATATATGTATATTGAGATTAAAAACTTGTGTGGGAGGACGGAAATTTTTTAAATTTCTTATCAATGTATAATATATATTTTTTTTATGTTTTAATTTTGAGTTATTCCCTTTTTATGATTTTTGTTTCTGTATGCGAGTGTGATTATTATGAATATTTTTTTATATACATTTATATACATATGTGTATCTGCATACAAGTACCTAGCCACTGAATTCTGATGCAATTTCTTGAAGCCAGACCCAGCTTGTGATCAGTTTTTTTTTTTTTAAAGAGTTTAAAGCAACAGTACGCTACAGACGGACATATTATACATTTTGTATTCTCTGTACACACTGTCATACTGATGCAATTATTTCAGAAATCAATAGGTTAAAATCAACGATGCCAAACCTAGCCCAATTCTAGCACTCTTTCATTCGATCTAGCACTGTAAATTTGATTTTTGCAATGTGTTTAATTTATATTTTCAAGCAATACGCATTTAATTATTGCTATAAAACTGTTTTTCTGTGAAAATTTAGTCAATTATTTAAAACTAAAATTTTGTTTCAATATTTTGTACGTCAAAAACGTCAAAACATTATATACTAAAAGTCGTTTGGTTTGGCCCTGAACTAGCCCTTTCTGGCATCTAAACACACATCATTGAGTTGGTATCGCTTAATATCGATTCTTTCAATCTGTTTATACTATTGTTGAAAAAAAATATTAATGTGCGCAAGTAAAATGACAGACAAAAGTAAGTAAGAGGCCGCTTTACACGAGGAAAAGGAACAGACATTTATTTTAGAACTACTGATACAAATTTCACATAAATACTAAAATTTAAATACATTTAATGTATTTACAAGGAACTACTTAAAATGTTAGATATGTTTGAATACGAAAGTACAGTCAAACTTCCATAACTCGAACTTCTTTAAGTTGAATTTTTTTTCTTTCATTTTGAGAGTTCGACTTATGGAAGTTCCACTGTACCTACTTACTGGTTAAATTTAAAAGTTCAATTGTCTTTCACAAATTCTTTAGGCAAATTTTGACACACATCCGAGAGTTTAAATACCTTTAGGAGTATTTTTTTTTAGCTCATCCTTCCAAATACACTAATGATTGCGAACCATAGGGATATTTGTGTAAATCTTTTGCAATATTATTTTTTTCCTTAAAATGTTTAGTAGTTATTTAGTTGATTATAGGTTTTCATTTGCTATGGCCCGAATGTGATGGGCGATTAGTGATTTATTAATTTGGCGGTTTGGCTTTTAATTCAAGGATTAACCGAGTCCCATTGTCTAATCCAATTCTTTTAATACTAGAATATTGATTTAGTCGAATCTGCAATCGAGCTTGGTATTTCCATGCTTGCAATCTAAGCATGACGCCAGTATAGCCACATTGGCGCCAGTGGTAGTTAAGAAATTTTGTGTTAGAATATTACATGCACAGAGAGAATGAATCAAATTTATTGTAGTCAAAAATATGTTATACTATTATTTTATTGAAATTATGAAAAATCGTCTAAATAACTCCAGATAATTAATCAGCCGTTAAATTTTGGATACCACAATATGTGGCCATTGTGATAGTTGTGTTCAAATGAAAGGATAATATAACCTGTAATTTGTATGTATTTGGATCAAATTTAACGTACCACGGGCTAAGCTCCTTTTATCATTGCCAACGCATCTTAACAATTAATTATTTGTTAAATATCACAGATTTAACACTTAATAAAAGACACTGTAGTTTGTTAAGATGTAATGTTATTTGTTGTTTATATTATTTATTTAAAGTCACCTTAATTGCGTTAAATGTTTTAAATCATAGATAAAGTGTATTTAATTGAATTATTAGTACTAACACCTCACGTCGTAGACGACTGATTCTTTGAGACTAAAGCGGATTAACTTCTTCAATTGGAAACGAGAAGACTTAACTTAAATATGATACGCTTTACAATCATTACCATTGGGTGCTGATTGTTTTACTCTTCTTCGTGTTTACTAAAAAACAAAATACACTTCTGTTTTTTAATAACCAATGTGTGTGTGTAAGGTATATTGAATGATGAATGTACTGATAAGAAAGCTGCAAAAGAGAATTTAGGATTGTGATCACTCTCTTAAAAGTGTATAACGAGGCAGCACAAATACGTTTTTGTAATAGGTAAAGTGATTTGTTGTGGTAGGGCGTGCTTAATTTACCCAGTTTTACAATGTTTTCTCGTCAACAAAAGTACATTAAATAGGTATTAATAGATTACATGTCCCTCAATTACTTGTATTTGGAAGTAAGTCTTGAAAATTATTTCTTAAATTTATCTGACTCATCGTAATTTAACCACTTTTTGTTATCATTTGGATTTTGATACCAAAGAATCAAAGTACAAGTCTGGCGCAAGTTGATGACGATGTGATAGCAATATAAATATCATTTTGAACTTTCCTCTTTTTGTATAACATATTTAGATTCCACTTACACTTATGTGTATACCTTAACTAGTGGCGTATTTAGCTGACGCGACGCACAAGTACCTGAAATAAATAATGTATGTAGGTAGTCAGTTTCCCATTAGCAACGCAAATAATGGTACACTCCTCGGTAGGTTCCTAGCTTTGAGCGAAAAATTTATGGAAGAGTATTTGGAAATTGATTCTGGCTAAAGATACATGAGCACATCATAGGGTTCCTTCGCAGTATGTATTTGCATTTAAAAAAAGGCACGTGTACGATAACTTATGCGCCCAAAAATGATAACGGTTTTTTGCAAAGGGGTTAAATACAAGCTTTTTTTTACTATGGGTGGGGGCTTATCTCGCTTAGGCCAGAGGGGTAGTAAAAATATCGTCGGCCTCATGAGAATACCTCGTAACTCACCAATTTCAAATTTTACAGGAGGAACGAAAATGTCCTATATTTTTTCATTCATAATTTTTAAAAAATAATAATTTTCATCTGAAAACACCTTTCAAAATAAAAACATTAATTTTTGTTTTATTTGAGTTACGAAGTTTTCTACAAATCCTTTGTAAATAAATTAAAAACTAGTCTATAATACGTGTCTGTTTATTGTTTATTATATTATGGTAACATAACATAAATGCATAATTAATAATGTTTTATTCATTATGGTGAGATATGGTATCATAAAAATCATGAAAGTCCTTTGGCAATGATTTGTTTAAATCTTGCAAGTCTTCGTACTTTATTTTATTGTCTCCATCCATTTAGGTAGATAGGTGGATTATAAGTCGGGGGAGCCTTCATGGGACTCTGGCGCACTGCAGCCTCTTAAAAAGGAGCTTATGTGCCTTTCCTGGTTAGGTCCTAGAGCCATCTTTTCACTCCGGAGACAGTTAGGAAGACAATGATCTTCTCTGGGGGTATGTCAGCAAGGTTTTCTGAAGTGACGATTTCATATCCAAGGATAGTCTTCCTGAATCGTAAGAGGGTCGGACATTGCATGATCATGTGAAGAGAGGATTCGTCACTTCCTAGACATATTCTACATGTAGGGTTCGGTTCAACTCCAATTCGGTGAAGACGTATTTTTCATGAGGCCATGACCTCTAATTATACCTGTGATGATCCTCAGATTATTTTTGTCCAAATTAATGAAGTATGTAATGGGATTTTTTGGAGGAGAATTCTGGGAAGAATAGTCTGGTGCCGTTTTGGATTTGGTTTAGGCCAAGCTATTGATATGATTCCTGAAATGTTTCTTACTGACACCACAGAATGGTCCAGGTCCGATAAATAGCGTTGTCGCGCCGACTTTAGCCAGTGAGTCAGAAAAGCCTTTGTGGGCTGAAATCCAGTGAGGAATGACTAGGTTCTTTTTTGCAAGTTCGTAGATGGCCATTTCTGTTTCTAGGCTCATGTCTAGTGCGAACATAATGCGACCGAGTACAGTTTAAGAATAAAGCAAACGCAGAAAATTACGAAGAGGGTGAAAAGAGAATACAAGAATCGGATGGGAATTCGAGGCCCATCCGTGTTCGGCTATCCCTTTCACTTTTCATCCCCTTTACCGTCAAATTCACGACACGTAGGTGCTTTATCGTGGCGTATATATCGGGCCAAAAAGTAAAACCGAATACAGTCTGAAATTTTGTAGCTGGAGCTGCTTACCTACCGCTCGGCTAAAGGGATTCTCTTTTGGGCATGCATAGCACTTTTATACGTTCAGATTTCACACTTTCCGTGACTTGATTTCAAATTGTTTTAGTTTTCTTTATTTCTCATTCGTCGTTTGCGGTGGTAATTTTTCCAGCACAGACCGAAGGCAATTCGAAAATAAAGCAAATGCAGATGTCTAGCGCGAACATAATGCGACCGACACCGAATACAGTTTAAGATTAACAATACAAGAATCGGATGGGAATTCGAGGAACGAGGACCATCCGTGTTTGGTATATCCGCCGCACTTTTCATCCCCTACGTACGACAAAGCACGCAGCGTATAAATCCTGCCTCACTTAAAATGACTTTCATGGGTAGGCCCTTGTGTTCATGCACAATCAGCATTGTAGATACAGCCGCGGTCATAAGTAGCAGCGATGAGAATGCTAAACCCAAAAAAAGTAGCAAAATGGCCGAAAAAACGAAGCAGACAAGCAAACATTTGGCGAAATGCTCAAAATGATAAAGCTATGTCTTCAATGGGAGAATGATATCTATAGATGGATGTGTAGTGTAGTGACAGAATCACAAAAATGATATTTATATTTATTTATTTATTTATTTATATATTGATTTTTTTTTTTTTGTCGTTGCTCAGCGGGACAAATGTATTTAGATGATAATTGGTCAATATTGTCTATTTTAAATGATATTTTGAACCAAAAATAAACGAAGTAGAAATAAGTTGCTGTACGTAGCAATAATTAAAGAATGAAGTAGATCTACTACATATGAAGTAAATTCTCATCTCTGATAAGTAGTAGCAAAGTGCGAGGGAATACACCATTGCTATTCATGTCCAGCCCACGAATGTGAATGAGTAATATAAATGGATTGCTATGGAACTGTAAAAGGTATACATAGCATTACACTCTCACTTTCTCTTACTGTCAGTGATACCAGACTTTTCGAACTGACTTTCCTACGACGATTATCAAAAATACCCCTTTTGCCCATGCCGTTGTTAGAAAAAATCCCACGAAATTATACATATACATAATATTATAAAACTACATACATAGTAGTACACAAATTAACAAAAACAGCAATGGTTTTTCTTGATATTTATATTTTTTTAAAGCATAAATAATATATGTTTTTGAGTTGACAAAGTGTAAAATTAAAAATTATGTTACTGTTTACAGTAGATGACATTGGGAAACGGAGCCAAAGCGACAGCCATCTTAGATTTTTCCATAGAACGCTAGAAACACCTATTGGCCGTTTGTGAATTTGGCAAGTAAAACGGTTGGAATTAAAATTCTTGTCCCATTGTTAACAATAGATGTCACTTCAAAAAAGTGTGGATTTTCAAATTATTCCGCTCCGAACCAAGAGAGCTAGTGGTTATGTTGGAACCAACACGAATACGTTGACGTTGACAATGCAATAACAGACAGAATGTTTATTTTGTATTTGCAAAATTGAAAATGAGTGCATTCATTCAATGAAACTAAATGGCTTGCTTCAGAATATGCATTATTTTGAGATGGCAACATTCATCGGAGTTTCACAAACTGCCAGAGGCAGCGCTCGCATCGTTAAAAAGGCTGACACAGAATGTCATATTGACGTATTAAAGTCTTGTTATTTTTTTTCTCTCTCTGTTTTTTTGAAGTAGCCCAAGAGGGACGTATCTTTTGAATTGAAAATAAAGACATCGTTTAAGTTTTAATTAAATTTGCTTTCGTTTTTACCAGCGCCGAAGATAATCGATTAATGATTGCATTCAGATATAAAAATAATATAATAAAATGAATATTGCTAAGAGATTAGGTGAAGATTTTGAAATACAAAATGCCCACGAAATGGGTAATTACCCACGATCTGGCATCACTGCTTACTGTATAAAGTAGAACGAGAACATTGCACAAGCGACAGAACGACATAAACACGAAAACGGCAGATCAAATCAGATAAAGGAAAAATTAACTAAACAGGCGTCGGAATACCCATGTTCTTGTGTCGTGTTTGTAAAAATATATATTTTGAAGTGTATCGTTTTAGAATAATTTATTAAATTATTTCGAGATTAATGACGACCAATTTATTATAAATTGAAGGAATATGATCCTGTAAAGTTTCAGAGAGTTTGCTAATAAATTGTGCCAAGCGCTGCCAACTACATAAATTGATGTTAAAATAAGTAAAATTCGTGTTATGATAGTAAATTTCGGAAATGTTATTCTAAAAAATCTACGTAAGTGAAGTGAAGTGAAGGTAAGTTCTTAAATATCATAAATATAAACATAAACATATTATACTGATAGAAACTGGAAAAATTTCAATAGGATTGCTACCAAAGTATACCCATACATACGTAAAATATCGGCTACAATAATAAACCATTTACTGCATCTTCTTTTTATCACACAGATTTGCTTTATTTACATTTGTGTTTCAAAAAACAAATTGAATTTCAAAGCTTATTACAATGTTGTTTTCTACAACATATTAAAGTGATTTTTAATAGGTAAATAAAACCTATACCTATACTGGATTTGCTGCGAACCACATTAAAAGTGATTGTGCGTAAAATCAGAAAGTCCACCCAATTTTCAACCAATCTTTTTAATTTCATTGTTCATTATTGTTATTGCAAATAAAACAAATTATATTAGTAATCATCTTCTATTGAAGAGTGGACTGTGAAAGCCGTATATGTTAGGAATGGAGCCCTTTGTGTCGTCTCAGCGCGTTAAATCTTTGTTGACGTTAACTGATGAGGGCGGTGCGGGGCGTAGCGAGGGTTCGAGCCTTGGGGGTGACTTCCATTGAAAAGCCGACTTATTTCAGGAACTTGCTGACTATAGAAATTATGAAAATTGGCCCAGCGGTTATCGAGTTCTATCTAACGTCATAGAATTTCACCCCATAGAAGATGTTTTTTGTATGGGAGGTCCCACTCCTCGTTGTCCAATTTTGACAAATTTTCACAGGAGATATCCCAGGCCAATATCTAAGATGACCTGTAAATTTGAGCTCAATTGATTGGGTGCTCTTCGGGATATACGATTTGGATTGTTTGAACACCTGTGGGGCTATACCTAAAGGACCATTCACATGAGAGCGACCAACTATCTACGAACGAACGAATATTCGCAAGTTTTGAGAGTCCGTTCACATGAACACTTCTATGTCGCGGCAGTTCGTGAATTTCAGCCATCAGTTGTATTAAGAAAACACCCAAAGTCAAAGTTCGCAATCCACATCATTAAGCCGAGTTCCACAAACTAGCGAATAACATATTCCTTCGAATTTAATCTCAAATTAAAAATGTCGCCCGTCCTTTTTAAAATTGAATCTAAACTCGCTAAATTGTAAGGATTTCAGTCGCAAATTCACCGATGCCGACCGTCCTTTTTAAAATCGAATCTAAACTCGCTAAATTTTAAGGATTTCAGTCGCAAATTCACCGATGTCGACCGTCCTTTTTAAAATCGAATCTAAACTCGCTAAATTTTAAGGATTTCAGTCAGCAAATTCACCGATGCCGACCGTCCTTTTCAAAATCGAATCGAATCTGGCTAAATTTTAAGAAGTTCATGTGGAACCTTTGAAAATGCCGACTTGTAGGTATACATTTACAAGTTTAAAACCTATACCTAATGAAAATCCAAACCTAAGACCTAATTTTTGAAAATTGCTCGTTGATTTGCCGTCTCTTGAAAAGCGTTGTGGAGCTTGGTGCGACATCTCCCACGGCCCCCCTCTCTACATGTAACGTAAGGGGTTACAATTGACTGCAGTTCTCGTGTGATGCACGTAATTTGCCCTCCACACCGGTCATACTCATACAGGGTCGACTTCGGACTTATAAATTATAGAACTGCAGCTTCAATACGTACCTATACCTACAATCTATTTCATATGTCTAACTCGCTAAATGAGTCGGTTAAAGATTTACAGTCGGTTAAAGGAAAACCCAGTAGCCAACAAAATGTATTAAATTTTGTAAATTGTATATGAAATTTATAATTTTAATCCTTATCGTTCAACTTCAGACCAATTTACGAAGATGGTTTATATCTTAAATTCTTTGTACACAATTAAACATTATATTAACCTAAATTGTATATCAATAGGCATTCCAAAGCTAGGAGCTAGAATGTATTCGTGAAATACTCTCTGCTTAGATATGAGCCTAAGTTTAACTTAGACCTCGGCTTCTGGACAGATTGATGCTGCAAAGGGTCCAACACGATGAGGAGTTTCGGCTGCAACAAGAACACGAACAACAATTAAAACAACCACTCCAAAAACAGCAATTATGCCAAAACAACAAGCTGATTATGATACTAAATATTTGTCGGTTGAGGAACATCTAAAACCACGGATCAATTAGAAATAATTTATCAGTCCCAATCATAATTGGTAAAATGATAATGTCCCAATATTATATGTACATAATAAACATACTTTAATGTGTCGATTCCACCTTGACAAATCAAAGAATTAAAAAAAAAAATAATCTCGTCATCGAGCTTGATATTATAAAACCGTCTTAAGTAAACCGTCGTAAATTGGCGTATTAAATGGATCCAGAAATGAAACGATGGTGTTCCGATAACAATATGTCCACTTAAAATGTATATTTTAATGTACTAATAAAGTTTTATAAGTCGCAGTTGACAAAGCAAAGTGTTTTAAAAAAATATTC
Source organism: Cheilosia scutellata (assembly GCA_955612985.1). Taxonomy (NCBI): domain Eukaryota; kingdom Metazoa; phylum Arthropoda; class Insecta; order Diptera; family Syrphidae; genus Cheilosia; species Cheilosia scutellata. The sequence continues at coordinate 8,033,825 of OY015315.1, read as the reverse complement.
GTTATCAGCCATCTAGAGGCAGCAGTTCGTAAGTTGGCGTAATACACTCATCCCAGAAGTCATTATATAATATCATAGAAGGTAAACACATTATAATGGCAATGGTCAATGAGAAAGTAGAATCTCGTTGTGAATGTTCAAATTTCGAAGAAATGTCCGAGAGTGATAAAACAAAAGAACTTAATTTGGTATATAAGCCAATTTATAGCTGTAACAAGCTTATGTACAGAAAATATATTAAGGATGATCATGATAAGTGACAATCCAAAAAGACTCGCAACATTGTGGGGTACCAAGGATATCCCTTTAAAGATAATTATTTGTTAACATTTGACAAACGTAAAAATTTATAGAGAACTTTAGTTGAACTAAATATTTAAAACTTAACCAACCATATAGACTTTGCCTAAATGGTATAAAATAAAATCTTAAGATTTGCAACATCTTGTAACAGCGCAGCAAAAAAAAATGGATATGACAAAATTATCATCAGACAAACAGGCAACGAGTTGTCGAAAAAGAAATACCTCCAATAACACCACAACAAATTTACTTGATTCGTATTTACTGGACAATCAACAGCAGCCGTCCTCTCCGGCGTCATCATCGACATCACAGACCACCGGTGATACCACCTTTGAACCATCAATAGATATGATGGTAAATGATTTTGACGACGAGCAAACACTTACTGAAGAGGAGGCATTAGCCGAGCTTGAAGCTCAAGACCCCGCAGATGAAATTACAACTCTTCAGAGAGAGAGCGAAATGCCATTGGAAGAGTTATTAGCTCACTATAGACAACATGTGGAGCAAAATTATCAAAGACCGCACAAGAGAAAAAAATCTTTCCAGAAAAATCGATCACAAAAAAAAAAAAAAAAACGGCACAACAATCTAGAAAAAACAACCGCCACAAATGTTCTACCGTTTTCATCAGTAGATGAAGTTATTGTCATTGAAGAAAGCGACGATGAAGTGGAAGTAATGAAAATGGAACGAATTGATGCGGATATTGGAGATGATGTTAGTATAGGGGACACACAAGAAAAAGATGAAGGCGTTGATGAAGAAGATGACGCCGACTTCACGGAAAATTATGGCAACGAATTAGATGCTGAATCGGAATACACTGATAAAGCAGTTGATTTCAGTAAGCGATCACATTTATTGGAATTATATCCGGAGAGTTTCACAAATATTAATCAAAAGTTTGATGATGGTGAGAGCATAGATAGATTTTCGCAAAACTCTTAATATGCAATAAATTTCAGATTTTTCAGAAGATGACGACGATGATGAGGATTATGATTTAGATTATGTGAAGAAGACAATAATGGTAGGCTTGGCTTATCAAGCCATTATCCCAGTTGGCCTTTCAAAATATGGTGATGTGTTGCCGTATGAAAATGAAGATAAACTCATATGGGAACCCTCCCAAGTTAGCGAACAGGAGGTCGAAGATTATCTAATGCGGGTTAAAGAAATCAAATCATCTATATCACCAACACTGGAAGAGGAAATTCCCTCCTCATCGGCATCTGTAACATCTGAATCGGATCTTGGACTTGGTTGCAATCTAGTTAAAGACGATGAGCAAGTAGGTTGGATGATAGTAGCATACACGATTATTCTAACCTTTATTTTTCCCATATCAATAGGCATTGCATCTGTTAGTACAATGCGGCTATAACTTTAAGGAAGCATTGCGGCGCAAACGTTTAAATGCCGTACCTTTAACTGGTTCGATGAGCCTCTGGTCCGAAGAGGAATGTCGAAATTTCGAAGAAGGTATCCAAAAGTTTGGCAAAGACTTTCGAAAAATTCGACATACCCAAGTAAGTACCATATAGAAACAATTTATTTTATTATTTGCAGAAATTAAGTAGTTGTGTCCTTTATAGGTGCGGACACGCTCAATACGCGAGTTGGTGCAATTCTACTATCTGTGGAAAAAAACCGACCGCCGTGATCAAGATTTTGTAGATTCCGATAATATTGATCATATGGACATTTATTTGGATTTTGATGAGCGCGATACAGGATCAAATGGAGGTTCCAAGCAAATCTCTTCACCCCTGGCTAGTGAATGTTTCATTTCAAGTAAGTAATTTTGAAAATTTAGTATACATACATATATTATTTAGCAAACGGACAGAGGTTAGGTTAGCTTATGCAGTCATTAAAAAGTTGTCTTAATTAAAAAAAAACTCATTGCCGTTTTGTGTAAAGATAAATATTTCTTAAAAATATTTTCAGATCCAACATTGTCTACGAAGAAGCAGCATCTTACTGCTGTGTCAGCCACTTTAAGCAATTTTTCTATAATGAATGAAACCAAACGTTTGGTTGCATCTAGTAATTACCAACACAAATTATCTGGTAACAAAAAAACACAAAACGATGGAAACACAAGTCAGAGTAACCAAACAGCTTATCGCCGTCGAAGCAGTCTTATAGCCAACAAAGCTCAACACCATAATGACAATACAGGTATATTCGCATCAAAATGTAAGTGGGATGCATCCTTGCTTGCAAGAGCAAAAAGCTGGCGTAAACATTCTAATAATGCAACTACAGTATCATCTGCAAACAGTAGTACAGCAGGCATTCACTGTGGTAAGAAGTAATGGTTACTTAAAATACTCAAAATTATATACTAAAAACATATCTTCAACCATATGACACTAAATGCGTTCCTATATGCTTTGAAATGCATGCCAAGCAAGCCTATATTTGATTATTATAGTTCTCTCGAAGAAACAATTTTTACAAAATTATAACAAACAAAAAAGTCTAATACCTACTATAATATGTACTTATTTGATCAATACGTGGTTTATTAAAATAAACCTTGTTTAGACTTTAGATCCAGTTTACAAAATTTAAATATATACATATGTACAAATTGTTATGTTAGCGAAATTAGTTACTATATAGTAACCCGAAAAAAAAAGTCAGTAAAGGTACTAGTACACGGTATATATATGTGGCTCTGACGTCACCAGATAGAGTACACATAAGGCACATATTTCGTTTTTCGTATGTAGCGCGGTGGCTACATAAGGGCGCACATATCGGTTGGCTGTTGGTTATTCGTTTATGATGATGTTGGTTATTATGATATGCTACCCGCAGTTTTATTGCCCTGTGTGCAGTCTTGCACTAGAACTGTAGGTACTAATTGTTTTATTGCTTTGGGCATTATGTAGCTTATTGGCACAAATCGTATGTGCAAGGGTAGTACACGGAATGTCGAAAAGCCACACAATGCGTATGTGTCACGAGTGCCTCATATCGTGCCTCATACGTATGAGTACCTTATGTAGCCATTGGCTCCATACGCTGACGTCAAAATTACGTCAGAGCCACATATATATGTGGCGTGCTACATACTGTGTACTAGCACCTTAAGATCCCACGAGTTCTTTTTTGCAATCGAGAGCACTTTTGCGAATCTAGATAAATTGTCCACGCTTGCAAAACCACTGCTTAGGTCGTTCTTCTGTCCAATTCTTCGGTACTGTTCCCGAGCAGATGGTATTTTATCTAAACAGCAAGTGTAAAAGTGTAGTGTAAGATTGCGTGCTATATCTACTAAGTTTTGTGTGAAAGTTTAGCTGCCGAAAAGATTTCTTCCTCTATCTACCTCTCTCGAAGGTGTGACAAACATTCAACAGTATAACTATCCTGATAAAGATCACTAATTCAGCCGTTCGGAAGCAAGGACTAGGGTCTTATATGGACCTGTTACGCCAACGCGCTTCTGACGTCCTCACTCTATCAACGGAAATACGCCGTATTTTCAAATTTATTTATATATGGTATTTCAAATACCAAATGAAGATTTGTATCGAAAGTGAATATGGTGCGGAAAAGCACCTCCATCCCCATGCGAGCATTTTTCCTGAAAGTGGATTTTCAGTGCATTTTTTGTGCCATCTACCTTTCTTCTTTCTACTTACTCAAAATCTACCTGTCACTCTGAATACGGCGCTCATGGGAAGGCGTGTATAGTCATTCTCATTGTCAATTAATTTATTATGTCTAAACCAATTTTGGACGTAGATACAGATACAGATTAGATGCAGAGATTATTTCATTAGCCAAACAATTTCTGGAGTCGAGGCCAACTCAAATTTAAAAATTTGTGACAACAATCGTACACTCTACCAATTTATTCACTTCATAAAAATGTTTATGAATTGAAAATAGTTTGATTACTACGCGTTATAACCGTGGACACACGAATGTTAATTTCAAGCCCATACGAGAATTAATTTTAAAAGCGGGTTTTTGGTGCACCCAAAATCTACCTGTCTATATGAAAACTTCTTCAATAAAGAGCACAGAGTTATGTAATAAAAAAACCATAGGCGCGGCAGAGCAGATAATTTAAATTGCCGACTTCTATGTATAGAGTGGATAGTTGTTAAAGAGCTTAAATTCGATGTTTGTGATAATGTTTGGAAGTCGGCTTTTTTGGTCATAAATAGATGAATGAAAATCGATTATTTCATTAGAAAGTTTCGGCATGGGTTGCTGCCTTCTTCAGGGGTTAAGAATTAATTAGCGAGCAAAACCATTGTATGAACTTTGACTATGACATTATTGTATTTAAAACGTGACAATGAAACAAAACTGATTAATGTAAGATGAAATACTTCAATTGAAGTTTACTCTATTACTGGAGTGGATAGCTTGATAATGCTAGGTTTCCACTTGTCGTTTTGAATTTGACAATTGATGTATTTTTATGCAAATTAGAAAGTTGGCAAGTAAAAATAGCGGAAAATTGGTTGTCATGGAATTGACCAACCAACCAAAAAGAGGAAATAGGTAATTGTCAAACAAAATATCACTTTTGTCTTTAATTGACAGTCAAAATGAATTTACAAACTTATGTCAATAAATAGATACATTTTGATACACAAGGTAGGCCAATCTTTTTCCAGGTCCTACCCCGTTTCGCATGAATGTGTCTTTATTTATGAATGATGGTTTCACCCTTTGTAAAATAAATAAATCTGTTCTATTAATTTCATACGCATTTTTCATTTTGCCTATTTTGCAAATTTCTTTGTCATCTGTCTGCAACTTCAACTCAAATTCAGTTACTGATCTCGCCAATAGAGGGCTCTGATGCGACTAGAATATCGCATTTTTGTTTACTTGTTACCATGGAAACGAACCTTTTTGGACAAAATAGCAGTATTTTCTTTGGGATTACTTTCTTGTCAGAGCAAGCTTTTCAAATAAATTTCTTACCACAAGGCGGCAACTACGTCTGTGTGTGAGCTTGCACTTTTTGACTTTTTTGCCAAATATAGTTAAGCCTGTAAGAGAATATTTCGGGCAGTTCATATAACATAACATAACAATACTATTATCCGTCTGGGCTTCTGCTAACTAAAACATGTTTTAAAGAGCGGATAGGATTTTGAAATAATACCGCCGACAGGAATTAAAGCAGGTTTTTAAGCAAAATGGGAATGCGGTATTATGGTAGATATAGGTTACCCAGATATAGGGAACATTGGATGTGAAGAGTAGGTACACGATTTACATAAGGTCGTTTTAATCCATATATAAATAAATATGTGTCTTACCTTTAATAAGATTGATATACTAAATTGTTTAAACTTTTAAAGAATAGACAAACAAGTTATACAAACGTAACGAAGTTAGAAAAAAAAAAGAAAAAAAAAACAGAATGTACTTAACAGTTATAAAACAAACAAAAATGTTTAAATTAATAAACAATATTTTGAAATATAAGTTTAAATTTAATATGTGTAGAATACAAAAAAAGCTAAATACAAATACCATTTTATATTATGAACACAACGTATTTTAGTATATAAATAAAATCGCTTTAAATGCTACATACATCTACTATTAATAAATAATATTCAACAGCTTTTATATATACGTTGTCTCAGTTTGAATTATAACTAACAAGATATTTTACATTCGTGCATTTATTCCGATGTCTATTAATTGTACAGAAAAAAAAAACATACAACACAACAGCTCAACACATATATAATATAACTTACCAAAAGTTGATTCAGTTTATAAATAATATTGTTATACATTTCTATAGTTACATAGTATTAAATTAATATGATTTGTAAAATAATATTTTTTAAACATGGTTCATTAGCTTGTCCTCTCAAGATATGGCCAACGTTGCTGCTAGTTTTTATTATGTCAAAGGATAGGGATTTTTCGTTTTTTGAAATTTTAAAATAGTTTTGAGATTTCAAAAAACTGTTATAAATTATAACAAAAAAGATTTATCAGACGTTTTGTTTGCGTATTTAAATTAAGAAGCACAAAATATATAAGTAACGAACCTGATAAACTGTTTCTAATTTTGTGATGGCTACGGGACAAGTTAACTTTGGAACTCGCTTCCTGAGGACATATTTTCAGAGGAGTATTATATACCTATCTGCAAGCATCTCGGGGTGCAATTGATTCAAATTTGCTGATTGGTAAGTATCTATATAAGAGCATTTGTCTAGCAGGCTTATGTCAATGGATAAAAAAAAGTGTGTTGTCGAAATGTTCTGATTTAAAATTTATAAAATTTCAAGCCATTTTTTAATAAATATGAGAAACTGTAACAAAAAGCGACTGACTATTCTATATTGTAGGTATTAAATGTAAATATTCCATTTCTGTAATGTATAGTAAATTTTAACGCATATTTCTTTTTTGATAATTACCTAAATAAAGTGTTTTCGTTAATTCTTACATAATTGTTCTTGTTTTTTTTTTTTTTTAATCCAAAGGAGAAAAACAGTTGAACCACAATCGTAGTTGTACAGACATTATGAACTAATATATAATTCATTTTAGTTAAAATGGACACGCTTCTATTTTCTATTTTATTATTTAAATAATACACTTTTTTTTCACAATACTTACATGAATATTATCTGAAAGGAAAACATTTTGGCTGTGGCTTTTTTTAATTAATCAATACTTCTTTTATAAATAAAATAAAGTGAATACACGTAATTTTGTTGTTATATAATATATATAAACAATATGTTAATGTGTAGGAAACATTAACATATTGTTTATATATAAAATATGTAAAATAAACTTTTATAAATTTGCAAACACTTTTAATAAAATAATATATATCTTCATTATATGAAAGCATGATCAAATTATGTAATCGATGTTGTAGTGCATTTAAAGGCCAGGCAAAATATATAGGTACATATTTATAATATATAGGTGTTTTAATAAATATCCTTTTGGTGTACAAACAGAATTGTGTTTTAATTCTCAGCGTATGTTTGTCAATAAAACAGAAGGTAATTGAAATTCCTAAAAGAGCATTTGCAAAAATTCCCTTCATTTAAAAAGGTGGATGTTGGTTTTTATGCATTTTTAACCCCTCCTAAAAATGGTGTTAAAAAGTGAGAAACGTAACAAAATCTCCCATTTTTAGATTTGGTGTTATTAATTCTGTCGCCGCGACACCTAAAAATGGTGTTAAAAAGTGAGATACGCATGCTGCCCCCCTGCAACCCCCTCTGCAACCCTCCTGCTTGTGATCACTGTAGGATTTAGAGTAGGTGCATTGTGCAAGGTTGGGTATATGCAAAGTTAGGTTTGCTTGTGGAAGATTTTGGCATAAGGGATTTCGTCCCGAAAGATTTTGGAAATAGAGAAGAAAAAAGATGAGAAATTATGTGCTAGGTTCCACATTTCACTTTCACTCGACATGAAGTCGGAAATGAATTTTTGTGTTCTACATATCACTGTATTCGATTTTGATTTCAAAATTTTCGGAATTGAGAGAAAGTGAAATTGTGATTTCGAAAAAATTCCGGAGTTGGCATTTTGGAAAAGGCGATAACGTAGGGATCCCTTTAGACAGTATTCTGACACACAGAGAAATGGATGAAATTGCGAGACCAACTTTTTTGTAATGTCAGATTTAGATAACATATCGAGATCGAAATTTTGTACGAGAAAGTTAAAAAATTAAATGTTAATTCATACTAAACAAAAAAAATTACTTAAGGTGGGTTTCTACATGCCGGTTGATTGACAAAGTTTGACAGCCCTCGCGTTTATGTCATTTAACGAAACCACCGTCAGTTCTTTTCCACTTATGTCAATTATTGGAAAAAAATCGTTTGTCAGTTGATTGACAAACTTATGAACTTGATGACAATTAATTAATTTTCACTGTCAATTATAGACAAAGTGACATTTTGTTTGACAATTCAGTTATTTCCACTTGTCAATCAAATTCTTTGTCAGTTATTGGCAAAACGCTGCAATTTGTCGCTATTTCCACTTGCGAATTTTTTAATTGCCCAAGAAAAGAAATACGTCAATTGTCAATTTCAAATCGACAAGTGGAAACCCAGCATTATACCCAAACGACTGTCGTGCTGATAATTAAATGGGAATGTAGGTGCTTACTGTAATTACTGAAAAATTTAACATTTTAAATATATATACATGAGTAACTGCCGAAAGGTGACACATTTCAACGCTGATGTTAAAATCGTGCGAATAAGAAATAATCATATATGATCTCTAGATAGATAGACTAAAGACAACAACAATATACAGTTGACGAAAGAGGATTCGTCATTCGACAACTTGGAAAATATCTGTTGTCATCCTTTTTATGTGGGTAGGGTATATAGTATGATTTTCATTAGTTAACTTTAATCCTTTTTCATATACTATAAGTACATTAAAATGTCGATACAAACTATAGCCAATCTATTACAAAGCTCAACTGCGACTTAGCGATGCGACGGCCGGCGACGGACCGACGACGGTTGGGAACTTCGAATATAGAAAGCTTTAAGGGTAGAGACAAATCATTTAAATCTCATCACACTCAATGACAAGTGACTATTGCGCTTGCCTCCCGCAACACCAATGTATACATTTATGTCAATTCCTGGAAATTTTCCTCACCACAAGGCACAGCAAGTTTTGTTTTTTCTTCTTTGATGTTTCGTGCTTTCGGATAACGGAGTCGGGAGTAATTGAAAACAATTTTTTAGTTTTTCGTTAAAAAAACTATATCTTCCAAATAATATTATTTAATTTATAAATATTATATATGTGTATAAATATGTTATTTATGAAATAAATTGCGTAGATTTAATAAAGGAATAACGCGAACAAAAAAATGTTCGTAAGTGGTTTAACGTGTGATAAATCGATATTATACTAAAATTAGTTAAAACAAAAACAACAAATTGGAAAATGTGCAAAATCTTATTTCGAAGTTGAAACAATAAATTTTTTTCAGTGGAGTGTTTATTACTTATTTTTCTAAGGATACGACGACAAAGACAAATTTTTATTGAACATAGGTATTTTTTTTCTAAGTTTATCACCCTTGTTACATAAATGTTGTAATAGTGACACAGCAACCTCAAGCTTAACTTAATTGCGTGTACTAGATTCACAATATCCAGGCAGAGTAAAACTGAACGAAAAAAAAGCTGTTATAGAGCTTATTCCTTTTTTTCAATTTAAACAATTTATTATGTGCGAGCGAAGAGATAAGAATGTACGTTTCCAAGAACTGAAATATTGTCGAGAAAATAACCCAAAATATATCGATTTAGTTGTTATACTACTATGTTCTTTTACACTTTCTTGTTTTTTTTTTTTATAATCGCCTAAGCCGTTGCTTTGGCTGTCGTTATTGTGCCCGTGGTATTCGACTTAGCGACAAAAACAAAAAAAAAATTAGGTACTCACGTATTATATGAATATAGTCTGCTAGATAATAAATTATGTTCCTTGTGTGTTATATGAGAAAATTTAAATTTGAAAATTTCAAAACCTTTACAAAACATACTGTACCATCTAATTGTGTTTTTTTTTCTCTTAATCTATTTTATTTTAAAATTATAAATAAAAATTAATAATTCAAATTCTTAATTTTAATGTCCGTTCTTTTTTTTTTAACATTTGTGCCAAAAATGGTAAATTACAATTAAAGTGTAAGCAATGTTGATCAAAAATTGATTGCAAGAGAAATTCTTTGTTAAAAAGAACGACTCTTGATAAAACCGGTGAATAGCAGAAGTGAGCACCCCTCTTCTAGGTGGAAAATTTCTGCTGAATAAGTGTATATGCTAATCAACGTGTTTGTTGAAATTACATATGAAGGAGAGTGCCGCCCTACCTCTTATAAATAAAATCCAGGTAAGCCTTTTAAAAGACTCCTTTTAGTTGTAGCTTATACTATAATAAAGTGAAAGTAATCAAAGTCACATGTTTAGTATATACGATGACAGAAACTTTTCTGCCAATCAAAATATAGGTACCTTACCTACATATAACTAAATAAATGCGTTAATGCGTTAAGTATTGCGGAATACGTTAGTTAAGTCACAAATAGAATCTGCAATAACCTTACCAATTGAAACACATTGGAATAGGTAGGAGTAGCAAAAGCAGCTAATGAACTACTTATGTATGTAGGTGTAGGTACTAATTACTTCATTGGCAGTTTGTGAGCGTCTGTTTAAACTTTAAAGTATTAATATCGATCGCAATGACAGTGAGTCATTAACATGGTCATTCAAAAGGTGACAATCGCACAGTCCGTTTAATGAAGGAACAGAAAATCATAAGTTAGTGAAAAATATTACACATACCAAAAATCGTGTACATTTTTGACATGCTGGTATCAGTTTGTACCCACACACAACCTTAGGACAAAATCTGATGTCAGCATGTCAAAAATTTACACGATTTTTGACAAAGAACCGAAACGTACGGCTTCTCAAATCTGTTCCATGTCAAAAGTAGGTGCAGAAAGACGTGTACTAAACAGTCTAGATCCAGAACTCCTGAAACAAGTAGTAGAACAGATTTAGACAGCGTTTAGACTTCTACTTTTCTCCCGATCTTCCATGCAAAATTTTAAATGAAAATCCTCTCTCGGGGGTTTTCTATTCATGAATACGTGTAGAAATGCAAAAAAAAACAATTCCAAGGCATAAGGGGAAATATGAATGAATTAAATGTTGTTAGGTGCGAGTGAATGAGTGTGGCCATTTAGTTTATTATGGCACACATACTTACTCAACTAACAACATTTGAAAACAGCTTGTAGGCAGTGCTTCTTTGTCTATTACTATTATTATGTAGTTTGTGTTTTTCTCTTCTCTTCTATTCATTCAAATCAATAGTTCACTAAAATATAAGTTCACCCAAATGACGGCAATATAGCAACATAGGTCGGCTCAGTGCTCACCTCGAACCCAGGTTTTTATTGTCAGCGCGAACTCATATATTGAAATCATAAGAGCTAATCCAGAGCGGAATAGTGCATCCTAGGGTCCACCGTCCACGTCATGATGGAATAAGTATAAGGTGGTCTCGTCGGCTGCCGACTCGTTCGTTTTTTGGTCCCTTAACGCTTCGTTAACGTACACTTACTACGCTGAATAAAGAGAAAAACGTGTCGTTAAGGGACTACTTTTTGCCGACGAGACCACCTTATACTTATTCCATCATGGTCCACGTCAAACAATACTTAAGAAATAAATACATGTGAATATTTAGTTGGGTTGAATGGTGTTCATGTTTCAAAAACATTGGCATGCGACAATTCTATATTGAAAGGTGACATAATTGTCAGTTTTATACAACGATAAATTTGTCATGGATATTTTGTCATTGTTAGATTATAACAAATTTCTATATTCAATTTTTGGCAAATTTGTCGTGAGACAATTAATATAAAGCCCCATTTAGACTGTCAGTTCAACTTTACTTTTCTGAGATATATTTTCAATAAAACAAGCCTATTATACCGGATGACTATTTATTTATTTTTATATTTATTTGGAAAAGCTTCTAAAGGATATGCGTATCAAAAATAAAAGACTTAAATCGCCTACACGAATGAAGCAATAATTGACACCTAACCTAACACGAGTTTTATTTAATCATTTTCATCTTTTTTAATTAGAAATTTATTAGATTTTTTAGATTAGATTAGATTTTTATTAATTTCATAAATATTTCAACATTAATTATACAAAAAAAATCATTTGACATGGCATTGCCGTCTGCCGGGTTGACAAAAAATAAATATATATATATAAAATAAAAAATAAAAAAAAATGTATTGAATGCTACTAAAAGTTTTCATTTATAATATTTTCCCTATATTGTGCAGTATTTAGTAAGTATCGGAACATTTATCTCATTTAGGACATCTATGACTTGATTCTCAGATAAGAGATCGCTTCCAAGAATAGACCTCCTCGTTTCTCGCAGTATTGGGCATCTGCCAACGAAATGGAATAAGTCCTCCCTCATCTCTGTGAGGTATGAAGTTTAGTCTCAGGAGCTCTCCACGTAGCTTTAACAATGTTGCTATTTCGTCAGTGGCGTGTTCATCACGAAAGTAGTTTTTTTCCTGCAGGTTATGGCACAATTGACTATAAATTGATCTGTGGAGTGACCCCGTTGCCTTATTCATGAATTCCTCTCTTATCTTTTCGTCCACCTGAGAAATAAACTGGTACAACTGTGGCTTCCAAATGGTTGATGAATCCTCGAGACATAGTTCTATACCAAAACCACTAGCCAGTTCCAACCAATCTTTGTGCCATCCAATTTTCTTTTGAAAAGTATACTCCATTGCTTTTTTTGGTAATCGATAATCCTAGATACTAGAAATTTATTAATTAACCACTTTCTACTGTTGGTGTTTTAAAAGGTGTGTAAATGTAAGCACACTACAACGGGAGTCGAACAGAATCCCGAAAAATATAATCCCGAAAGCCCAAAATCCCGAAAATCCAAAATTCCGAAAGCCCAAAATCCCGAAAGTGAAAGTAAACATTTTATTTTTCAAAATAAACAAAATAACAAACTTCAAATAAATAAAACGTAACAAAAATAGTTCAAGTCTTATTGACAAAAACATATAAAAACCGATCCATGACAAAACAATATTTAATACAAGTTGGACAACTTATTTCAGAACGCTCGTTCGTTACGTTCCGCGTACATTTTTTAATTTTTTTTCCTCCATCACATAACGTGTTCTTAGTTGTTGCGTCTCACCGGCAATTATTTTAGCCAAACATGTTTTCACACGGATTTGCTCTTCACATAAAAGGGCAATGCGTGAATATACACCAATGTGTGAATGTCCTGCGAGAACTTTCAGCCGGCCGGCGCGGTGTCACGCCTCAACGTTGTTCTCTGTCCGCGGTAGATTTTGTTGCAAAAGGTTACAAACCGACCAAAAATTAGGGGAGTATGCAGGACTACCTGCCAGTCCATAACGTTTTCTTTTTCTACTCACTTTGTATTACGATGTTCACTGGCTAACAAAAATTTGGTTGGTCAGCTATCACACTGTATGAGATCAGCACAGCTGAATGCACATTGCGAATTGTAGCGCAACATTACAAAACATTATTACGGTAAATAGAATGGACAAACACTTGTCTATTTTACATTCAAAACAAAATAAAGAATCCCGAAAATTTGCGCAAATTTTCAAATTTATAAAATTTTTCGGGATTCATTTTTCTGGATTTTGGCATTTCGGGATATTAGGTTTTCCGGTTTTTGGATTTTCCGGATCGTGACCCCAATCCCTATGCAACACGTTAAAATACGGCTGCGAGACATCTAATCAGAGGCAGGTGTCAGACTAACTAAACTAGATTTTTGAACGTGCTCAATTCTAGGAATTGTTTAATTATTTATGAAACAGAAAATAATTGCTTAGTTCTTTACAAATTGTCACCTGACATTTGTCACAATTGTCAATTTTAGTGCCGTGACATAAGGCCCATCATCAATGCGACATAGGGCCATGTGTTCGATTATTGCCTTATGTCGCTTTCCGAAAGCTTTATGGCGTTATGTCGCATGGCTTTATGTAACGTCAATTTTTATGAAAGACGGCCCAGATTAAAGGAATGTATCTTTTATGTCGGTTTCCATTGGCTTCACTCGGGGATTCACTCATTTTGAAATCCAATGGAACAAGAAAACTGCTTCTGGCCGACTACACTCACGTATTGGTGAAACGTCTAAAATGGTTGTATGGCTGTTGCCAGCTGGCTTGTATAAAAAACATAAATTGCACTTGGGTAAGTGCATCTTGATGGGTTCTGACTTGAAATCGAGAAGCGAAATTCTCTCGTCAAAATCAACAGAAGAGTATTTTTGCGCCAATGGTTTCAGTAGTGATTTTTCTGATTCCTTACGCTTCTTTTTGTCCGATGGAAAACGACATTAGTAGGTATCTCGTAGTCACTGCTGTCACCACAATTTCTCAATATTTTCCGATCTTCCACATCTATGACTGCGCCCAAAAAGTCTATCACTTATCGACATTCTACTGCGTTAAACACATTTCTTACACTTTCATTAATTAAAAAAAAAAACAAGTAAACGTGTTATCATCGGCCTAGCCGATGCTTTGATACCCTCCACTGCATACAAGTCATGCAAAATGTCATGTGAATTAACATGTACTTGTACACGCGTGGGTCTAATATTGGTTTTGTATGGGAGGTACCAGAACTACTTGACCGACATAGCTCATTTTCAATACCAACCTGACGACCGACGCACGGTAAAAAGAAGTCCTCTCACATGATTTCATTCACCTAGGTGAATTGTGTCAGACGAAAATGACTAAATCGATTCAGAATGTGATCCTGATTCAGAATATATATACTTTATAGGGTCTCCGGTGACTCTTTCTTTGCGTTACAAATGTAATGATATTGACAAAGTGAATATACCTTCTTATGGAGAGCATAATTAAACCAAGTCGTCATTAATATTTTCATTTTTCTGATTTAAATTCCATTAAAACAGACCATTCGCAATTCATTTGCTCGAGTTCGCCGGAAGAAGATTTTGTTTGGCAGCGAGTTCATCTTAGAATCTCAAACCAAATGTATCATGTAAAATGATTGACGTCGGCACAAATTTCAATGCAAGATTCAGCAAATGTAAAGGGGGTGTTCTGCGGGATCCGCCATTCCATTGAGGAACAGAATTAGAAAAACGCAAGCAAAATGGGACCAATTATGTTTGTTTTTTTTTTGTCCATTTAGCTTAATTTTTTAAGTAAAGCTTGAGCGAAACTACATTTTAGCTGCACTCCAATTTTTCTCTCCAAACATTAGCTAAAATCCTAGCTAAATTTTGACTAGAGTGCTCTGTCACAGAAAACAGCTGTTCGTTGAATATAACTTCCCCCAAAAATGCATCGACGCGAAGAAGTGTTATATTTTCGTAGCACTTTCTTTATTCCTTGTCTGCTATTCCTTGATCTCGAATTTATCACTTTGAAAAGATTCCTCGCCTCATTGAAAAACCTTATCCTTATTTACCTTTCCGCAACACAAAAGAAAAGAAACCAACATGATCTGTCAAAATTTAGCTCGAAAAAAATGTGCCGAACCATTAATGGGCGCGCTAAATTGTGACAGTACAGTCTGAAATGAAAACTTGAAGTTTTAGCTGAAGCAGCGTACCGCACGGCTAAATGGATTCGCTTAAAGCTCAGCTAATTTTTGGAGAGCATTTTGTATGGGAGCTAAAATTTAGCTCGCGCAGCGTACTAAGGGCTTAAGGCTATAATTGTTTAAATATTTTGAATAGGCGTTGGGAGACGATCTTCAAATCGGCAACCAATTTTTCCAATCACTGCTTTTCCTTCCTATCTAATACATTTTTGAAATCCTAAGTGACAGCACTGCTCATAGTTTGTGTCAAGTTTCAAGTACATACCAAGTTCAGTGAACAAACGCGAAAGTTGTTGAAGCAGAGTTCAGTCAGTTTGCAAATTGCAAGTCGATTCGGTATAATTTATTAAAATTTATTAATGTTTCTAAACAACCCAACTGTTTTCATATTTATAGTGTAATAATACAAGTTTAGACGTCCATTTCAAATATTCGTTTGCTGTTGTTCAAGAAAGATTTTATTAAAGTGCATCACGACCATGAGAGCTTTTAATAAAAAGTGATGCCAAAATATTGTACATAGATGAAATACAATAACAAACAATGTGTGTGTTTTTTTTTTGTGTTGAAACTTGAAGTGCCGCTTTTCAATTCTTTGGCTTAATACAAGTGTGTCATATCGCGCTCCTTTATATGGTTTTTGTTTGTGGCGATTTCATGCAAAATGTTTGATATCAACTATAGTTAAAATTGAATTCATAAAACTAAAAGTTAAATCGCGAAAATAGACAATAAAGAAAGTGATACATTTAGGTGGTTATTACTGCCAATACTTGTGTTAACAAAAAAAGCCTCCCAGACGCTTTCAAATTTTATTTGCCAAGCGCTTGGGAAAAGATGACAGGCCCGGTGTCCACCGGGTGAATAAACAATAAGTGGTGAGTGCATAGGTATTTTGCGTTTTATTATGTTAGAGTAGTTTTGTCCTGAAAGAGCGCGATTAGTCAATCACATGGAAACCAATCTCATTTTTTTTTATTTATTAGATGCCTATGCCTTGGAATGGTGTTCATTTTGTATCCCTTTAGGTAAACGACCTCTATTCGTCCCTGTCCAAATATTTCAATAGGGTCGTCGAATGACATAAATTAAAATTACAATTTACTAATTTGATAATTCTCATGAGACTGTAAATAATTGTGTATAAAAATGTCTAAGAGGAGCAGACTGATTCATAATTGCCTCAAGGACTGCGATTGAAGTTGTGCTTATTGCATTGGTAGCGCCGATGCACCAGTCATAATCAGTCGATATTCACCGACCACCATACGAGGCTTCTATATGTCAGTAGGTACTATGTATTAGGTGATGTGCATTAGTTGTTTAGGTACTATTATGCATATTGGGAGCTTGTAAAGGGTGGGCCAAATACAAGTTTATTTTTAAAAATGCAATAGATAGATGGCTTTATTAGTAAGAGCAAACATTCCCATTAATTATGAAACACGGTAGCGCATTATCTGTCACTCCAATTTACCCAAGACCTTGTTTATGGTTTCGGGCTGTAGCTCACGGATTGCTTGGATGATATTGGGTGCTTGAATTTCCGGATTATTGGCATAACATCGCTCCTTCACTGTTCCCCACAAAAATAAGTACAAAGGGGTCAAATCGCAGCTCCGAGGCGGCCAATTAACATCGCCAAGACGGCTGATAACACGATTTGGGTATTTGATGCGCAATAGATCGATTGTGGCATGGGCTGTTTGGCATGGTCGTCCAAATCCATGTCTTCAATTTAAAAAACAATCGGTTAACATGGCTCTGTAAAGCCTTCCGTTGACCGAAACGTTGTTCCCAGCCTCATTTTCGAAGAAAAATGGTCCCATGATGCCTCCACTCGACAATCCGCACCAAACTGTCACTCTCTCTGGATGCATTGGCTTCTCGTCAATAACGTTCACTAGCATTTGCACAAGCTTGTGACCCATACGTATATGTACGATATGTGACACTCTGTTGACGTCAGTGTTACATACATACGTATGTGGCTTTCCACATGCCGTGCACTACCACCTTTAGAATAGGTTCTAAAGCCGACTAATATTATCTACTTCAGTTTGAAATTTATACTGGTTAAGCTGAAATAGGGTAGGGCCCTAAGATAACTTACTCTATTGTGCCGTTGGCAAAAACTGTATTCCTTTGGTACTGCAATCAGAAAGTCGTAGTCAATTGACTGAAATCTCTTAATAAAAGTTAGGAGCGGTAGACACCCAAGGCCTAGCTTCTCGCAACCATTCGTTTTGTGTGAGTTTCTATTTTTGGAACGAATGGAAGGGACCTACAATTTTATGCCGAGTCCGAACGGCTCAATTGAGAAGCTTTTTCAGGACAGTCATCCTCTCGGATGTTTGTCAGACGTGCGCGAGAAGTGGCGCAGTGGAAAAAAACCTTATACCCTATTCACACCAAGCCGAAAAACGAGTTTTCGTCAAAAAAGTTTAGAAAACTCGTAGATGCATTCACACCGAACACCAACTCGTTTTCGTTTGACGTTTCAATTAGCTGTGAAACTAGCTATGAAATTTTTGTGGCGACTAAACTTTTATTTCAGTTACAAAACTTCCCTCGTATTGACATAATATACAAACAAAATTATTTAAGCTACTTGATAATAGTTGCGTTTTTATGAAACCTCCCCAGCCAGTGGTTGCCAGTAGTTGCCAGTTGAGGCACATTTCACATGCTAATTAAAACAACAACCTACTGGCAACTGCTGGCAACAACTCTTGATTTCCCCCTCAGTTGGAGAGCGGCTGGCTGGCAGCTGGCTAAATTCAATTCACAATGAACAAACAGGTGGCGCTGAAAGCAACAAGTGGCTTAGAATTTCCGTACAATTTGCTTAAATCATATGGCGTTCTTATCTCATTCCAGAGAAAAATGTTAGAATTTATCAAATATTTCTACCAAATGCATAATTTTATACTAAAACTGGCTGGCTTCATCTTGCTGGCAATTGTCCAAATGAACGGCTGGCTGGCGAGGTTTCATAAAAACGCACCTAATAGTTAACTTATGGTTAAATGCATAAAATAATTAACATAAGCAACAATCAAAATCAAAACATCTGAAAATACCATTTAGTTGTGCTGCCGTTCTAAAATTATAGAAAAAACTGAATAATTTGCTCTTTATGGTGCAAAGATAACAAGGGATTCCACATTTGTAAACAAAAAACTAGAAAAAACTACAGCACTGAGAGAGAGAGCTATCCTGTCAGCCGTTTTGCTGAGCTCGCTGAATGTTGCAAAAGGATTGTCTGCTTCAACAACCCAACGATTGTACTCGTTTTCGTGGCGTTTTCATGGAAAACGACCTCAAGCAACTCGTTTTGAAAACTGCAATATGTATGGGAAAACTTCTGTTTTCGATGAAGTTTTCGACTGTTTTCGCGAAAACCCAGTTTTCGGCTTGGTGTGAATTGGGTATTAAGATGTAATTTGTGTTTTTCCGGGGATCGAACCTGGGATCCCTCGCACAGTAGTCCAGCACACTAACCACTGCGCTACTGCGCCCACATATTCTTTCACTGTAGGTTAAATTACTGCAGTCATTCAGTGATAGTTTTTTATTCTTCTAAATTTGTTAGTAATTTAATTGTATTTGTTAGTAATAGAAGTATTAGCTCAAGTCCATTATGAGGTCTTTTAGTGCTTAAAAGAAGTGTAGGTATTTTCGTCATTTTTTAGCACTACAAAATCCCTTAGAGTGAATTTAAGATAGAAACTGATGTAATCACCACTTATAATAGACTGCTTGCGAGTATAACTTGTTGCTAATTGCTTTACCGCTGGCACTGGGCCCAACTGTTACCCACATGTTAATGCAAACTTAAATAGGTAGATATATATTGTTTAACTAGCATTTGCAGCCTCCAGGACTTGGTACACAGAGATTCTTTTACAATCAGTTAGTTTCCTCTTTTATATTTAAATATCGCGCAGGAAACCTACCTAAGCAAGTATACGTTGCTTATTAAATAATTAAATGTACATTCTGAATGCCCGCCACGCCCCAAGCAACCGTGAGGTGTGAGATCCCATAAAGTATATATATTCTGAGTCTGTCTGTCTGTTGAAAACACGATAGCTTCCAAACGAACTGACCTAGGCGAATGAAATTTTGTGAGAGGACTTCTTTTTGCCGTCATCAGGTTGGTATTGAAAATGGGCTATGCCGGTCAAGTAGTTACTTCCCATACAAAACCAATATTAGACTCATGTGTCTCTGTCTCCCTAAAATGGCCCATGGTAAATTACTCGCGCCACAAAAATAACTGAATTTTCTTAATTTATTGTATAGAGTACACAAACCGAGTTTGAAGTCGATCGGATAAAAATAAAAATGTTTCCATACAAACTTTGACCCTCCATTTTACCCCCTAAAGGGTTGAATTTCTTATTCCTTGTATTCATCATAAAATGAACCTCTGTGCAAAATTTCTACTTTCTAGGGCAAAAGGCTTCGGCTGGGCGTTGATGAGTCAGTGAGTGAGTCAATCGTAATTTCCATTTTTATATTTTTTGAGATGATTAGGCCTTAAAGAGAGCGACTGACAAAGCTAGTCCACGCCAATGAGTTAAATTAAAACAATGCTTAATGTGGTAGGTATGAGCTTGTAAAAGCTACACATGACATCAGAATTAAAGATGCCCTGGAATTTACAAAACAAAAGGGACGTGTCCCAATTCACGTCATGACATAATTCCCTCTCAGACTGACATCATATAGACATGCGCAATACACAAAAACAAAGGCGTTATCAGTGTATCGCAGCACTCACATACTGTATACTATACTCTTTTTTTTCACCTCCACGTGCTGACCTCGTGTGCCCCTATTGTGGTTTGCAATTTCTTTGAAGCAACCAAAAACATACATTCCTCTTCAATTCCTTCTCTATACGTTTCCATTGCTTACAATATTGTCACAGAGTGGTGCGCTTTATTATGAGAAATAAATATCCATGGAAAAAGTGCTCGATATTATTTTATTTTTAGATCGATACAATATATATCATAATTTACATTATATACAGGAAGTCCCTTCCCGCTGAGTTCAATTTATTGAACTTTCTTGCATGTTCATTATCATTTGAAAGGAGTCGAGATTGTGTCCTAAATCTCCTAGATCCATGGTGATTCTGATTATATATAGGGTGTTTCGTTCAAATAAGTTCATAATGGAAATGGAAGACAAAATCGCATGGAGCAAGAAAGCGATGATTTTTAGTCAATTTGTATTACTTTAACGAGTTGGAAAATTACTGAAGTAAGCAATTTTAGTTTTTAAGCAAAATTGTCATTGCAGGACTCAAATTCCATAATTGGTTTTCGTTTAAAATAATGCCACTTTTCGTTTTTATGCCGAAGAAATTATTCTAAACGAATTTATACCCAAAAAGCAGTTAAACTCCTTTTGACTCTATCTTCAATTTACGGAATGAGAGCGACATAAAATAAAATTCAAAAAATAAACTATTTCTTCGCCTTAGAATTGGTTTGACGTAAACGCCAAACGCCAGCTTTGAAATGGACAACTCATTTGTGTAGTTGTTTTGCCTTAGACCGATAGAACGTTTTAATAATATTTAGGGATTTGTTCAGAATGGAATTGACGTAAACGCCACCTGACTTACAATTTTTTCTCCTTCATACACGTACGGCAAAAAGAGTAGCTTATACGTCAAACCAATTCTCACCAATGGAATATTTTAGTGACGTAAGTTGAGATTTAAGTTTAAGACAGGAAAAAAAAGATGCGAGGGGTGAAGAATTGTCTCTTCCTCCTCCTTATCCATGCAGCTTCTACAGAAATCGTTGGAAGGGAGGCCCAGTGAGGATACCTATTAATGTACTTATATTGGATCTTTTACTAGATTGTTGGAGCGCTTGAGATCCAGCTAAGGCCAGATCTCTTTCGTGATGGAGCACGTGGTGCAGTTTGACCACCTACGATTAGTGGCGCTTATCGGATTTTGTTTAATTAGAAGTTTACACGTAGCGAGTGCCATACAGAGAGTGCCATGCCTAGCGAGTTCGTCGGCCTTGCAATTCCCTGGAATGTCCCTGTGGACCGGCACCCATTTGAGGTGAATTTTGAATTTTTCCGCCATCTCGTTAATCGGAAACTGAGGACGGTTTTGTACTTAAAGATGCCCGAATCCAGGGAATTCATCGCGGCTTGACTATCGGTTAAAATTGCGATATCCTTTGCGGATATTACATTATACCATAGCCACGACAGGGCCTCCTTGATCGCCATGATTTCCGCCTGGAACACGCTACCAGTGATTGGAAGACGGAATGAGATCGTACAATTTAAATGTTAATGTTGGGAGAAAACACCTCCCCCAGACGGATCTCCTGTTAGACACTACATCACTCTCCCAGTCAGTCCTGGAGGGTAAGCAGGTTCCAAAATTCTTACTGAATTGAAACAGGAGGAGGGTGTAATCAGTATGTTTTGGGATGCATTCTATTTTATCTAGAATAGATGAGTGGACAGTTTGTCGACTCCTCTTGAAATAAATGTAAGGGTGGATTTATTTAGTGGCCGAGAAACATGACTTTCTTAACATGAACATTTAAGGTGGCTCTCAGAATGAGGCAACAAGCAATAGGCAACTAACCAACTAGCAACTCTGAATAAGCAATACGCAACTTTTATTTAAACTATTCTCACATCGAAGCAACAGTATATTGCCTGAAATGTTTAGCTATCAGGGATATTTTTCACAACTTCTACGAATTTTGTGTTGAAAACAGTATCGTCCGACAAGCTTCGATTTTATTTCTGGTGCTGTTATGGCTTTTATTGCTGTCTGGCTGTCGATAAAGAAGGTAATACCTCCAGATGGTATTGCCTTTACCACAGACTCACTCACACTCAGTTCCTCTGCTTGCAAGACGCTGCTATATGGTCGGGGAGGCGTATCGATTTTGATATACCCAGCGATTTAGAGAAGACACCTGACCATACCCCAGTGGTCAGATTTAGATCCGTCTGAAAATACGGCTATGGTTTGTCCATCTTTCCACTTTTTCCTGCTGAGATAGGCGCTAGAGAATGGTCTTATAAACTCTAGGTAAGGCGTGATGTAGTCCGTGACAGGTACATGCCCAAAGTATTTCTGTAGGATCATCGAATGACCCGTTTCGTTCAATTTCCAGTTTACTGATTGACTGATTCCCATTGCACTAGTTGCGGCCGATAGTTGTATGTATGTATGTCTAGCGAAAGCAGCTTGAAAATAGCCTGAAGTCCTGTGTCCTATCAATGTTACTACATTATAAACAGTTTAAAACTTGGAAAATACTATCAATACTGAAAATAACAAAATTATTAGAACTATACATACAACGTTTCCTTAATTGCCCGTGATCAAGCATCATGTTGCTTATTCAATTTCTTAGGCTTTCAAGTTAATACTAGGTCATCGTAATATTATTCATTTATTTTGATCTTGAGAATGAGGATTGGACAAACAATGGTGAGGTTGCATTCATCGGGCATGCTTTCCTCCGACCATATTTTACATATAAGTTGGTGCATGTTCCTAACCAAGTCATCGCCTGCCGCTTTGAACAGCTCGGCGACTAGGCCATCTGCTCCAGTGGCCTTGTTGGACATAAGCTTTGATATGCGCGGATATCCTCACATCGTCCAGGTCGGCTGGACGGAATTGTTGACCATTATTGTCCAGGTTGAACTGTTCATTCTGCCTAACAACGGTTGTTGGTGCTTCTTAACTGCGTAGTCAGGCAGTTACCCCGGCGTACATACCCCAACTGGAAGGACATGGCCACTAACTCGATCTCTGGATACTATCATGTCACACTGGTATCCAGGAAAATGAGATCGCTGATAAGCTTGACATCCGTTGGGTCTGCCTGCATCGGTGGTTAGGTCATATATTGATACTTGGGTTTCTCGTGAACACGAGACTATGCTATGGGTGTAGACAGACCAAACGACAGCGTCCGGACATCTGCAAAAGGTCCTCGTCTTTTCTTCTGTCTCTCGGGCGGCTACATGAAATTTGGCACCAATGAAAAATGGTCCCAAACTGAAAATGAAAAATCACCCAAAAATTGTAATGAAAGGCAACAACAACAAAAAATTGCGTAAAGTTCTGCGAATTGCGGTGACAACTCATATTTTGGAGCCTTTTTCATTATTCAGTTTGGGGTAAAACTTCATTATGAAATAAGGCCCCAAAAGAACGAAAACGTACTGCAACCCCCCTGCTTGAGTTTATTGCCAGATTTGGGGCCTTATTTCGTCGCAGTGGGGCCTTATTTCCTTATGAAAAACAACCCAATTTTGGGGTGATTTTTCATTTTCAGTTTGGGGCCATTTTTCATTGGGGCAAATTTCATGTAGCCCTCTCGGGCCACCAAGCTTTTGCCAAACACTTAAATGTATTGGGCTTGAGCGACGCCACCATCTGTCCTACTTGTGGAGAGGACGACGATATACAGCGGAACACTTCCTCTGTAATTGTCCTGCCTTTGCTCGCATCAGGTGGCGGATTTTTGGGGCTGAGGTGGTGAGTGGCGAACATCTAAGCTCTTCAAGACTGAACCTCCTTCTCTTCTTTCTGCGAAAGACGGGCTCTCAGAATGAGGCAACAGGGGAAAACTAAGTACAGTAAAGCAAGATGTCTGTTTGGCAGTACAATGGATAGTAGCAACCTCCAACAAAGAAGAAGAAGGATACTATCATTTTTAGCCCACTGACTGCGGACTTACTCCTCATATTTGAGTAAAAGTCTCTCCATGACTCCTTTTTACATCGTCGTGATGACGTGATTACTTCTAATGACATGATTGAAGTCGTTTTTTCATATCGCTCATTACATTAGCGTTTGAAGTTTTATATATAAGAAATAAATAATAAGAAAGTTCTGTATTGCAATTCACATTATTTTCATTGTTGTATATAGGAGAAACAGGAAATTATTATCCCTCCCTGAGCTCCAGAAGGAATTGGTTAATAGTAATTAAGGGATGAGATCACCTGACGCTGACACAATACATACATGTTAAGTAGGTAGGTACTTGTTATCTATTTAGTTCAATGGTCCAGTTTCGTATGCGTCAGCGTCGAATTATATTCTTCGACAACAACCACATGTAAATGAGTCATACATTGAATCATTTTTTTTTAATCATATTCATTACTAACTATTAAAATACAAGTTATTTATTTCGATCTTAAGATGATTCAATCGTGTTTTAACCTTAGCATGGACGGAAGTTTTTAAGTACCCGTATGAATAGTATCTAGCCGGGTAGATATATGAGAGTTCCGTATATGCTTTTAGTGTGTATTTTTTTTGCTATGGTTTTCTTGCACTATTTTATTCCTTCTTATATCTTCTTTTAATTTAATTTCAATGGTCAAAGCTGGAAATCGTTGTTGACCACTTTTTATTAAAATCGTGTATGTCACAGATAAAATTTTGAAGCGGTGAGTAAGCTCTTGTGGCAAAGCTTTTATCCCATAAACTGTGCTATATTATGTCAATAAGTTGCTTCAAATCAATCACAAGGCTTATACGTTTACGTGCTGACTGTGCGACATCTTTGAGGGAATATTTGTAATCAAAATCAGCTAAAAGGGGAAAAGGGATACTTTCTGTTTTCCATGAAGAAAGAAAAGAGAATTTTGGTTCCTGAAAGCCTGAAAGGGGTTTCTAAGCTAATTCGTCAGCTTTTTCGTTTCCTTCAAAGCCCTCATGGCCAGCAAACCACCATGAACTTGGTTCTGTTTCCGAGGGTGTTGAAATACTGTGCCTATGATAGGTGCGTCTATAAAGGGCCTTTAAAGCTGCTCGACCTGTCCGGGAATATATAGATGTGAACGCCTTTGATGCTAATATTTTAGATGTAATTGACGCATTCTTATATGGCGTGGATCTTTCTCCATAGTTATATTGAGGCTGTTTTTTTGTTTCTATTATAATATCACGAAAGTTGACAACATCGAATTTAGTCCAGATAAATACGAAGACGCAATAATGGTCGTAAACGTCAGAAAGGTGCGTGCGTCATGACGAGGAAAAAAGCAAAAGAACTACCTGTCAAGGATGTGTTAAATGCCTTATCTAAACATTCACCCCTATTTCTGTTAGCGTTTGTCGTAAACGACTCATATTTCACTTCTTTTTTTAGTCGGTGTTTTTAACACATAGAACACATAGAATAGGAAATAAAATTGTTAACAAAAGTTTACAATAAAAATCTGAACATCACTTTACAACCACACGAAACATGAGTCGTATACGAATAACGCCAACGGGAATATGGGTGAATGTGTCAGAATTGGCACATGGCTTAAATTGGTTTGTTCTTTCCCAAGTGTAAATTTATTTATTCTAATTAAAATAATAAACGAAGTATTATATGGTTTCTAATTCAAAATATAACAATAATCCTTCCGTTTAATCTTAGCCTTTGAGGTTTCCTATCAACCATAAAGCCAACCACACTTACATGCATTTATTTACAAACTGTTTTATGCAGATGTAGTAGGTAACAATTTAAAGGTATAGCTATCAAAAACTTGCATCGTCATCTATCTATTAATCGACACGAAGAACGATGGCGGTCATTGTTTTCAAATTAAGCAAAAAATAATACGATTCCTTTCAGGGCTAAAAGAGATCAGGGCTGACTTTGAAGATTTTGAATAAGCCGCAAAAAAAAAAAGCGGATTTGCATACAAAAAGGGGCAATAATAAACTGCCCATAAATG
Source organism: Cheilosia scutellata (assembly GCA_955612985.1). Classification (NCBI taxonomy): domain Eukaryota; kingdom Metazoa; phylum Arthropoda; class Insecta; order Diptera; family Syrphidae; genus Cheilosia; species Cheilosia scutellata. Next base: position 8,007,525 of record OY015315.1, on the reverse strand, counting down.
GCACAACGAGATAAATTCACTAAAATGGCCGCATTCAAGAATCTAGTCAACTTGAATTGTCTGGATTCAAATTTACCTGAACGCGAAAACTAAGTTGAATTGCCAAAATGTCACTTATTGACAATTCTAATATTTTTTTTCTCCTGGGTTCCTTGTTTCTGATTGGTGCTCTACACGTCAGAAGCAATCGAAATATCAAACTGCCCTCTATTCCTCTCCGATAACCCAATAGAAATGTCAAAACTGAGTTCTCAGGACACTGTCAAATTGGCACAAATAGACGTCAACTTAGTAGTAAGTCGAGAAATTCTGGACTTAATTTGTCGGTGTTGCGGAAATAGGCGTCAACTGAGAATACTGTTCACATAACCAGTCTAGCCCAATGAAAACGCAGCAACATGAAGATAAAGAGCTGTCAGACTTACCAAACTAGATTCTTGAACGCCCTCTTACGCATATTCTCATTTGGTTCTATTTTATTGTTGCATTGAACATCCCAATTAATTGTGAGCTAGTTTGGTGAAGTATTTATTATGTAACATTTCGTGTTTCATACAAAAACGTGTTTTATTTTTTCCAAAATGAGAAAATGTACCAACGAAATACAGAAAAGGAGAAAATAATTTTGGAAAAGTGGTCATTGAGGTTAGAAACAAAAAAAGGAAAAAATGCAACTTTAGTTGCGTAAATTCAGTCTTGGCGGTGATGCTGAATTTTAATTAAAAATTTAAGAATTTTACTATATACAGTGAGCGGCAAAAGTTATTTCATGTTTTAATTTTTCTTTGAAGATGGGAAACTATTTTTTTTAAATATCTATAAAGTATTTTATCCTGTTGAAATGAAATATATTTAGTTATTGTTATTTCGTTATTAAAATTTTTACAGATTGCTGTTTTTTAACTTTTTCAAGACCCCGAAGAAAATTTAAAAGAGCATTGGTGTTTACTCACTTTTGACGCTAACTGTATCTGAATATTCAACTAGGCACATTAAGTGTGTATACATTTATAGAGACAGATTATGTGCAATATGCATAATTATAATTTTGCAGTTCAATCTTATTAAGTAGTTTTCTTTAGGTGTCTGTCCTTAGATTGCGATTTTATGCGTTTCAATTAGTTCATAACTTCCGTTTGCGGGTGACTATTTGATGTACAAACTTCTCTCATATAGGTATATAAACCGCGGTACTAAGAATCATTTTTAGTGTCCATGGCGAACATTTCCATATAAAATTATCCATTGTAACCGTACAAATATTTAAGTAGAAGATTAAAAATGATTATTGGTAAGGTCCAATATGTATATATTTATAACATTGACTAACTGACTAAATGATCAACTGTGTGTCCTGACTAGTAACCACTACGGGCACAAAACAATCACCCACCAATACCTCTTCCCCATAACCTCTTTTGTTACACGCTCGGATGACGTCACATAAAAAAAATACACAGTTTAAACTCTACTGTCTATGATGTAACATACAAGATAGATGTACATTAAAATTCGAGTTCAAGTATTGGGTATCGAACAAAAAGGAGCTTTCGTACAGTTCTCTTCAGCTTTAAGATTGCTTCGATTGAATTCTCGCTTGCGCGTAATAATGACCCCCCTCTCTTACCGTATTTACAAAAAAAAAAAAAAAATACGAATTTACCCAGCCTAAAACCTAATATGAAAATGCTGCTGTAGGTCATGAAAAGACTACATTCTCAAAAAGTTGTATACTGGTATATGTATAGTGATGGCGATGAGAGACGCCTTATATTCATTATTTTATTTAGCTAAAAGAGAGGTGAAAAAAGCAAGTATTATTATTGTTATAAATTATAATAGCATTGGGTGGTTGGTCTTGCTCGTATACTCTGCCTCTTGTCTCTAGAAGATGTTTGTTGAGGACATGCGCAGATAATGTAAAACAAGTTCATTTCTTATGAGTGTTAGCCGCAGATGAGATATCTCACTTCCATCTGTGTTGCCTGGTGTGGTGTAACGTGTAAGCAGTTTAGTCAGCTTTCGGATTATCGGTTTGCTCTCGGACTCAGAATCAGAAGTCAGAACTGTCCTTTCACCCTGCGAGGATTGACTGCAGTATAGTCTCTTAATGTTTGCATCATCGCTACGTCAGCGTTAAAAGGAATTATTACATTTTGCTTTTGTGTTTAATTGTCTCAAATACTAGAATCAACGTTAATTTTTTGGAGGGCGGGCCGGGTGAGTTCATTACGGGACTATGAGCAAATGAAACGCTTACAAAGCCACCAGAATTATGTGAGTGTAAATTCGTTTGCATAAGAAGTGTTAGTTCGAGCGTAAGAGAAGATCCCAAAACGATAATAAAAAAAAAACATAAAGAAGTAAACACGAGTACACGAGTATGTCGGCAAACATTTGACATACCATCAATCCCATTCATGAAAAAGCAATTGATTTAGGCTCAAATCCTGAATTCTGAAAACTATTATGAGAATAACTCCCCCCCCCCCCCCTCCTTAAATTCTAGTCAAAATCCACATTTATTCTTATTTTATATTATTTCATTGTGGACTTGTCAATGAACACAAGTGAGGTAGAATTTTTGTTGGTAAAATTAATCAGTTGTTAGTCGTCATCTTTATTCAATCGGCATATGTTTTTTTTTGAGTATGTTAATACAATTAGGGCTATGGTAGGTCAAAACATTGTGTGGTCTGTTGACCTGGACACGGTGTATCATTTTCAAGAAAATTAAACATCAAAGTCCTAAGCAAATCATACCAAATCATTCCGCACTTAATGCGGCTTGCAATTAAATGAGCCTAAAGCCACTTTACATGTGAACTTGAACACAGAAGTTTTTTTATAACATTTACGGAAGTTTCTATTGTAGAGAGATTTTAATTTTCAGAGAGACTTTTTGAACTCTAGAAATTTTCAATTTTCGAAAATTTATTCGTGTAAAATGTACATATTTGAATGAAATAATACAAAATATTTTTTACACAATAAATTTTCGAAAATTCAAGGTCCGTGAAATATTTCTAGAGTTCAAAAATTATCTCTAAAAATTAAGGTATCTCTACAATAGTAACTTCCGTAAATGAGGATTGTTTTACCGTTTCTAAGAGTTACAATCTACATTTGTAATAATGTACTCTCAGATCAGCCAATATAAAAAAAATAACCAGCAGTAACATCAGACTTATTTTAATGGAAAGACGTTTAAATCGGAAGTAATTGGGCCCATAATATCCCACTGATTTATTGTGTCCTACACTGAACCAAATTTGGTAGTGATATTGTTAAAAAAAAAACGTAGACTTGAAGAAATGTTGATCAGTATAACCTTTGTTATATTTAAGAAATATTGTCACTTTGAAGAAAGTTTCATCAAAATTAGTATTCTTCAATTTAAAAAAAAATATTTTTTAAATTGAAAAAACATTCTTCAATTCGACGCATCGTGCATTAAGAATCAACAAAATTTTCTTAATTTTTACGTATTCTCTTCTTTAAATTAAAAATCAATTCTTCATTTAAACACTTCACTTTATTCATATTAAATAAATATTCTTCAATTTTATGCATCGATATTCTTCAAAATAACTTACTTATTCATCATTTTGACACATCTATTTCTCCAAAATGATGCGTCAAACTGGATAACAAAACAGAAAAGAAACATTAGGTCAAAAACAATTTTTTTTTTAATTTTCTTAACATTAGGTAACATTATTAAGTGATTTAACTTAAATATGGTTTTTGCCATAATTGGATTTGACTTGATGAAAGCAGGTTTGGCTAAAAGTCCGAGCTAAATTTGGAAAAATTAAGCAAATTGATTTTTTTATATTTTATGTCATTGAAAATACAACGACTTACTATGGACATCACACTGGCTGAATGTTGTTTTTCTTGATGCATTTCCTCCGCACATACCCCACGGTTAATCGAACTGGGAAAAAGCTAGCCTAGAAAAGCATGTTAGCAAATTTTAATAAAAAGTAAACGTTTATAATTTGAAAAGTATTTATATTACTTACGTTTTTCTTATACAAGTGTGTTCGTGAAGTTTGCTCAATTCTAATTTCTTTGACACGACTTCACTTTGTCATCACTTACTTTCAAGAATAAAACTTATCATCAGAAACTTCTTCAAATTGATTAATTTCTTCAATTTGAAGTAAATACGATGAAAAATCCATACGAATTAAAAAATATGTTATGAAAAATTATCGATTGGAATAACTAATTCTTCAAAAATTAATAAAATATTTTCTTAAATATCACCTACGGGATTTAGATCAGTCAACGACTTCAGTTTGTCAATATGACGTAATTTCATTCGTTTGAATAAAATACTAAATCGGACAGCAGTTGAAGAAATTTCATTGATTTTGAATATTAAATTTTTAATAAAACGAACAGTTTGATGAAAAATTGTCGATTCGAATAATAAATTCTTTAACGATTAACAAAATATTTTCTGTCAATATGACGTACGCGATTTGGTTCAGTGTATGCTTCAGGATATAATTTGTTTCTTTTTTTTTTTTAATTTAAAGATGCCATTTATTTTGGTTTACCAATTTAGATAAAGATTTCCAATGTCCCTCCTGGAGCTCATGTACAATAAACTCCCGAGAGGATAACTGCTCTATTGAATTGAATATTGAAGGAATAAAGATGTGGACTTTCAACCGGAAGGCAGCAAAAGAATAATAAAATTTAAAGAACCATTGGCGTTTACTCACTTTTGACGCTCACTGTACATATGCATATACATATTATATATCCCTCAATATATAATATGCTCAATTTATCTAGGATCCGTTTTGAATGTAATTACACTTTCGTTTTATTTATACCGGTAAATAATTTATCCACAATTTTTAAGGCAAAGAAGTTTTGTTTTGATATTTAAAATTTAACCTATTAAGAGAGGAATCCGTGTAAGGCATACCTATTTTAACAATTCGATATAAAATTCATAAATAAATATTTTATGCAGGAGTTTTGTTTTGATATTTCAAAATTAACCTATAAAGAGCGGAATCCGTGCTTTTAACAATTCGATATAAAATTCACTTGGCATTATGTCAATCCTTAAGACTCTGTGTTGTAGTTTACCAATTTCTTCATCAGGGTTTCTTCTTTTTTTAAATACTGAGGATCGAGCGAGATAAAAGTCATCGGTTAACAGAGAAATAATGTTGCCATTCAAGTAATATCTGTAGTTCAAACAAAAAGTTCAACTCCCTTATACAAAAGTATGTAGGACAACCCTCTACAGAAAAAGTAAATCATTTTTTTATAAGAATCTGCAAATATACATAAAAAATGTTTTTTATCATTTATTTTTACTTACATTACAAGTACATGACATAGTGACACTACAGATTATTTAAAACGTTTTCGAAATCGTCTGATGTGTAGGAAGACCTTCCCCTCATTGACCTCAGCCAGAAGCACACATTTTCTTAGTCCTTATGAAAACTAAAATAAGTGATGTCTTCTAAAGCTTTGCCAAGTTTATATGTATGTGCTCATGAACTAAAAAGTATAGCTATAACAAAAACAAATTAGGTCTATTCGTACCGCCATCCAACTTCCTCTGCGCAGGATTCTCTATAACTCTCGGCATAAATTATATTAAAAGAGTTCCCTACATTCGCTCTCACTGTATACATAAAAAAAAAAGAAATAAACAATCTCAACGTGACAGTGACAGAAGACTTTACAAAAACACGATATTGCTTGTATACAAAAATGTTCTATTTTTATGCGCTTTCGAAAAAAAAAAAAATTATGTTTCCAATCAAGTATAGACCAAAATCATTAGAAAATTTGCTCACAACGTGCGAGACCTTTTTAAAAGTAAAACTGAAAATGTATTGAAATTTGGTGTTCATGGGGGAGGAAAGGAGGTAACAATTACCAAGACAAAATTGATGTTAAATTCTCCTTTTAGCTTTTCTGTATACTCAATGTCTCTCTCTGTACGTCAAATATCCAACCACCCCCCCAGACCCCCAATTCTATTGGCGCGCAGAGCAATATGAGGAGACGAAAAGTTTACGCCAGAAAAACTGCAGTAGGTTGTGGTCGCTCTTCGGTCTTTCTCGCGTCATTTCGGGTGCCCGGGCTTATATTTGGCAAACGAGGAGACGTCGTCGGGTTTTTCATGAAGCGGGTCGTATGTTGTTTTTGTTTTTTTTTGGTGTTATGTTGTGTGCTTTAGTTTTTATTACATATAAGTAAGCAAAACAAGCTACAAAAAAAATGTTTTTATATTTAAAAAAAAATATTTTTTTTTTATTTTTTTTAATACATCTTAGCTTTTTCGTATTTTATTTATAAATATTCATCTCCCATGCTACTATACAAATGTATTTCTGCTTTTGAACAATTGGAATCTTTTTAACTACAAATTCTGTCGAAGTGTTTGTTCTGTGCAGGGATAGTGTGTGTTTACGAGCGTGCGCGTGAGTGTGTTGTGCGTATGATGTAAGTGTATTTGATAAACTTCTTGCCACGTTTATACTTCGTTGTCAGATGTCGTAAATTACAGCTAGCAAAACCGGAAATAATTTGCCACTCCATTTATACCTCTATACTCCCCCTTACGACGGTTTTTTTTTTGTTAACAATTGAATTCTACCAAAAACCAACCCATACCTACCCTACATTTTTGTATAAATTCGCATCAATGTTTAAGGCAATTTTGAAACGTTTAAGGAACTTATCACTGAGCGAATAAGCATAAGCCTAGCAGGTTCATTACTTCAAAAATATTGATATCTTTTGCACATTTTTTATAAATATGTACCTATCGGAAAAAATGAATATGGACGTGATACAATATATACTAATTTTATTATCTGTGTACAGATTGTGTTCTTCAAATATATATATGTGCATGGTAAAAAAAAAGTATGCTATTGTGCTATATTGCTATATATATATATATGTATGTATGTATATTATATTTATTTATATTTTTAGCTCAGTTTAGTATATGTGAGCCTTTTTGGGTGTGCTGTATACGTTACTCAAATACAAACAAAAGACAACAAATATCCTTTTATTATCCTTTCGTGTGTCAGAATTAAGCTGGCGACGACCGACCGACCGACGCGCCGCGACGTTGCGTTGGTGGAACTGTATTTTTGGCTAGCCTTAGTGCTTTGCTAATAGCATGTTTCTCTCTTTTTTGGATTCGATCCACTTTCTTCATAGATGACGGTGGTAATTATGACGATGAGTATGACAGTCAATGGGTGTATTATAAAGAAGAAGGAAATATTAATGTACCGCTCCTAAATTGTTTCGCCACCCGTATGGCATTCACTTGAGATCACTATCTTTTTCAATATCATTCACAAATAAGAGCCCTACAGTCCCACCCACAGCCTTAAAGGGGCTGGAATTGCAAGGCATTTTCTGTTTTTGTGGAGTCAGCACACTCAGTTTGTCGGCGTGTTGATTTGGACAAACATGGTACGATATCCCCTATGAATTTGATTTTAAAGGTGCTAGTACCCGGCATGTAGCAAGTCGCATACGTATGTAGCTCTGACGTCAACAGAGAGTGCACAAAGAGAGCTTGTACACGGAATGTAGCCATTGAGACCATACGCTGACGTAAAAATGACGTCAGTGCTACATACGTATGTGGCTTGCTACATGCCGTGCGAAATGTTAGGTAGGCACCAATGTTATCAAATTTAACTACAATCTAAAATAAATTATTTCCGTTTATTTATTATCAATTGCAAGTGCAGTCACTTGTCAACCAATGTCATTGAACAACAAATCTCTGTTAAAAATGTCATTATTACTGAAATTGAATTTGGCTTATCTGTGAGCTTTTTCGTTTTATTCTGACCTCCCAATTGTGTGTGTGTTTTTTTTATTGAAGCGGGCGTAATAAGTATTGGTTTTCTACTTTGCAAGCATGACATCAACAGTCCTCATCATCTGCAAGAGTACATTCTTCTGGGGATTCCTTATTGAGACACGAGCTAACACAACACAACACACACACAAATAGGGCATTTAACAAGAAGACTTAGTCATCATGACATGACATTGCTTTCAGTGCTCATTTCGTTTCCATTGAGTTTTCTATCTCTACGCTTCTTAAAGTTGCTCATCTATTATATTACAGACTTGATATGAATACTCGGCAAATAAGCCGGTAATAACACGCATTTTGTGGTTCTATAGTTTTAGTTTCAGTAATACTTTGAACTTTGAATCTTCCGGTTGCGTTTGAAAACAACAAAATTAAATAAAATATATAGCAATAATTGCTTAGCATCAGACTATGCATTCTGAAAAGGATAACATAGTTAATTTTTGTTGGTTAAAATTGTGGTCTGTTAAAAAAAACAAATCGGTCGTTTAGTTTGCCTCTGAAGATATAGAAGAGATTCCTTCCACTAACGATATTTTAATCTACTTTTATTGTGTATCGTAAATGCAATCGGGAAACGGAAACGGAACCGGAAATCTAACAACGTAAAATAAAATTACCTTACTGTTTTTGTAAGTACATAAAAACCTATATTTATGGCTATAATTTGAAATGCATTAATTACATTTTTCTTAATCACCGCTTAAAGTGAAAACGATTAATGTTATTTTAATAGAATAGGACAACATCTGTAGAAAATAAAAAAAAAAAAAGGTAAGGATTTTACCACTGATGGCGGTCAAAGATGTAAGCGTAAAGAGCGCCGAGGACGTTCATCATTTTTGAATTATTGTTCTACTTCGTTTATTTATGGTTCAAAATATCATTTAAAATAGACAATATACAAATCATTTTGACTCTAAATACATCAACAACGACAAAAAAAAAAAATCAACGAAATATAAATATCAGGAAAACTGTCTTCTGTGCTTCTGTCACTTCACTACACATCCTATGGGATCTATGGATCCCATTATCCCATTGAAGACCAAACTTTATCATTTTTAGCGTTTCGCCAAATGTTTCTTTGTCTTCTTCGTTTTTTCGGGCAATTTGCTACTTTTTTTGGATTCAGCCTTCTCATCCCTGGTCGAGCATGGCCGGGTGTCGTTATGGGCACGGTATGGTTAGACAAAATATACCAATATCCATATTAAGAATGAAGAAGCACATGCACTGATATTGTTAATTTCTATAAATTAAACTTTAAAAACCCCGGAAAAAAACTTTCGATCCCCGGAAAAACCCAAATTACATCTTAAGGTTTTTTTTCTACTGCGCCATCTCTCGCGAACGTCTGACAAACATCCGAGAGTATAACTGTCATGAAAAAGCTTCTCAATTCAGCCGTTCGGACTCGGTCCGAAGGTCCCTTCCATTCGTCCCAAAAATAGAAACTCACACAAACGAATGGTTGCGAGAAGCTAGGCCTAGGGTGTCTACCGCCTGTTGCGCCACCTATTTATTTATTTATTTTAAACTTTAAAAAATTATTCAAATCACTATACCTATACATAGATGTTCCGATGGCAATTTTCTGCGGACCACGTTTTCTATTACTATCTATCTATTTTTAATAAGCCGCCAAAACGCTAGGCCCCCATACTGTGTATCTACATTCTATACACAAATCTTCGGCTTAAACTAAACTTATCCGTCTCTTTAATTGAAATGTATGCTTATATTATATCCGCGGTACTAATAATCATTTTTAGTGTCCAGGCTAACTTTTACGAAGTCACAATAATGGAGGAAATTTCCATATAAAATTATCCACTGTGACCGTCAAAATATTTAAGCTGAAGATTAAAAATGATTGTTGGTAAGGCCCTATGTATTCCCCAGCCAGTGTTAGGACATGGAACACAGTTAACTAGTCATTCAAGAAAATAAATAAAATATAAAGAATATTTTATCTATATTTTGTGAATTGCCCTTGCATTGCAATTTGAATATTACTTCTCCAAAAACAAATTTCTCATACACCAAACACATCATTCATACTAGAATTTAATTGGGTCTTACCAATAATGATTTCTAGTCTTTAACTTAAATATTTTGACGGTCACAATGGATAATTTTATATGGAAATTTTCGCCATTGTGACTTCGTAAAAGTTAGCTGGACACTAAAAATGATTATTAATACTGCGGATTGACGTTAAGTTGTTTTTTGTCAAATAAATTAATAGCAGGTGTGTTTTGTGGGAAAAATAATTTCATAAAAATTCAATTCTTTATAGATTTCGTTAGCCGGGATAATGAATAAGTCCCGGAATAAGCTAAGGAATAAGCCCCGATAAAGACCATGAAACTATCATTGTTTTAAATGTTATCGAAAAGTGCTATCGATTCTGTCATAAATGACATCTGACATCACAAAATTCATTACAAAAAAAAAAATCAAAGTATTTGGAAAAAATATGCCTATAAATTACCCAATTTCTATTTTCCCTGCATTTTCCATGTTTATAAAATGTTCTTTGAATCGCGTATATAGTGTTTGTGGATGTTTTTTTGTTTGTGACCTTTCAGAATATTTCTCTTTTGCTAACGTTATTTTTTGTGAGTGATATTTTACGAATTTCTGAAGCCAAGCTTTTATGATGAAAGAGCTAAGCCCCAATAATCGCTTTTTTTTGTAAAGCTATATAGAATAGCCAAAAAAACACACCTTGAATTTAACAAAAGACATTGTTTGATGTTATAGTATATTTAATATTTCTTATTTAAGTCGTACTTATTGATTTTATGCAACCCGCTTAATAAAGCTTAGAAATTAAGTTATAATTCGTTTCAACGAACGAGCTTATTTTTTTATTATAAATTTGAAGGTTTATATAAGTTCTAATATTAATATTTGTAAATATTTTCGGAAAACTTTTTAGCAAAATAATGGTCTGAAAATATATATTCTTTATTGAATTTTTTTTTAATCTACAATTTCATCATTCAGATGTAAATATAAAATATATATATATATATATAAATGAACTTAAGATAATATGTACATATTTACATTATGTTATTTGCTGCATTTGTCAAATATTTAATATTATTATTATAAAGTTGTTAAATTGTTCCTTTTTATAAATACAGATTTGTTTTGTATTTTATAATTATTTTTTTTTTACTAGGTATTAAGAGTTAAGGCCCATAATTCCCATAATTCACGCAAAATTTGAATTTTTTTCCCCCGAGGCAGGTGGAAATCTTTTAAAAGACACTATGAGGACAGTCAGCGGGTGCTCATAGTAGTGTGAGATTTTTACTCACTAAAACCACCTCCCACAAATTTGTTTCGTACTGCAACTAAGTTATGACTTATCAAGCAATATTTTTATCACGAAGTTATACATTTGGCAGGCAACATTCCGGCAATAGTTCCTGCTCGTTCCGCAATTTAAACGCGGTTGATAATTATGGGGCTAAGTCGGAAAGGCGCAGTAGCCCAGTGGTAAGTGTGCTGGATCCCAGGTTCGATACCCGGAAAAACACAAATTACATCTTAAGGTTTTTTTCAACTGCGCCACCTTCGCGAACGTCTGACAAACATCCGAGAGTATGACTGTCCTGAAAAGGCTTCTCAATTCAGCCGTTCGGACTCGGTATACAAAATTGTAGTACCCTTCCATTCGTCCCAAAAATAGAAACTAGATGTCTACCCGCCTGTTGCGCAACCTATTTACATATTTATTAAGTCGGAAGGTTTAGTTCGTTGTAGACGCCGCAATAAATTTGTTTCATCGAGAATTTCCAAGACCGAGTTATTATAACGTGTCCCAATAGACGATTTCTATGCTTTCGAGCGCAATTTCTCGTTTCATCTTTTAACCGTGGGAATTCCGAGGTCTCTATGGAGATCTTCATTTCTAATATACCACGGTGCACTGGCGAATGATCTTAACACTTTATTTTGAATAGTTTGTAAAATATTTAGATTTGTGTCACTGGTACAAGCCCATAACTGCACATAAATTTTAATTTTGCGCAATTTAAAAGTACAGTGATGCCAACGGAAAAAACGATAACAATGTGACAGCTGACAGTTCGGGGTTGGTAAAAATGGAGTGCTATACGAAAGAACAACGCATTTTCATTGTTGAGCAGTATTTTAAAAATAATGAAGGTTTGTCAGCTACAAGCTACAGTCCGCAATTTTCGAACAAAATCATCTTCAGTGGGTGAAGCTCATTTTCATCTTGATGGCTTCGTTAATCATCAAAATTGTCGGATTTTGGGTTTCGAAAATCCAAGAGTAGGTAATTGTTGAGAAACAAATGCACCCACAACGCGTGACTGTTTGGTGCGAATTTTAGGCTGGAGGCATTATCGGACCATTCTTCTTCGAAAATGTGGCTAGTCAGGCAGTAACAATTAATGGTGGTCGTGACATGATAACCCAGTTTTTAGTGCATAAATTACAAGATATGGATGTGGCCAACAAGTAGTTTCAACAAGACGGTGCCACATACCATACAGCCAGAGAAACAATTACTGCATGAGTCATTTCCTAATCGTGTTTAATGGCAGTTTTTGCGATCAGAATTGGTCATCCTGATCTTGCAATGTAACGCCATTGGACTTTTTTCTTTGGGGTTTTTTTAAAGTCAAAGTTCTATGCAAAAGAGGCCACGACCACCAACGCCTTGAAAGAGGAAATTGGGAGGTTTATTAATGAAATTCAGCCACATTTATCCGAAACGGTCAAAGCAAATTTTAATAAAAGAGTACGTAGTACTTGCCAGCAAAGCCTTGACGGCCATTTATCCAATGTGCTATAACATACATCATAACCCTAATCCGTATACTCTATAAATCAATAAAAAATGTAAGCTTTCTAAAAAAAATCTGTATTTTCTATCAAAATAACATTTTATAGAACAGCCTTTATAGGTATCCTTATTTATTTTTATTGGGCGATTATTCTTACTCCATTCCTATGGTTTTTCAATCGTCATGAAATCACCTACACTACGTATAATTTTCCCAAGTTCCGTTTCAAACTTCACATTTGTGGAAGTCTTCTTTAATTTTGTGCACACCACCCACTAACCAGAGGGTGAGTTAGTAAAAGATTTGGTTTTAAAATCTGATGCAAAACTTCTTCGTAAGTTTGCAGTCATGCATTCACAAAAACGAGTTTGTTTGACTGTCTGAAGCTCAAAACCTCATTGATAAACGATAAATTCGTATACCAAAGTATCAGTTCTGCACCAGTTGAGCTAACCAGCATAGGTCCATTGTGATGCCACGGAAAACGATCATAGATCTCTAAAGAGTTGAACCATTTTGAGCTCTTTATAAAGCGTAAGAGGCTTCTGATGTCTGAGTTTGTCAGGTCGCCCAAGTCGTTATAATGGAAGGCTCCTAGTGTGAAGCTTCCTTCCACGGGAGAGAGCAGGGTAGGAACAAAGAAGGTGAGGGATAGTTTCCTCCTCTTCCTCATTAATACAGCTTCTGCAAAAGTCGTTAGCGAAGGGGCCTAGCCTTGCGGCATGTTTACCTATCAGGCAGTGTCCAGTAATGACACCTATTGTAGTGCCAATATGCAATCTGTTGAGAGAGAAATCAATTTCTTAGAGCGTTTCAAATCCAGCTTAGGCCAATTTTTGTTTTGTCACTAGACAAGTGGCGCCACTTGACCACCTAAGATCTGTACTCTCGATAGCATCTAGCTTCAATTATTGTTTGCAAGCAGCAAGTACCCTAGTATCCCTAGGGTGCCTTTATCCGGAAGAATAGGTTGAGTTCATATTCTAGCGAGTTCATCGGCCTTACAATTCCTTGGAATGTCTCTATGCCTCGGCACCCAAATTAGGTGAATGTTGAACTGTTCGGCCATCTCCGTAAGAGAAGAAGTAATTATTTTTTCAATGGCAGCCGCGGTGTGCCAAGGGGACATTTGACATTCGCGTTTACACAAGGATCCTGTGAGTTCAATACCACTTTTCAAGTTCCCAATTATAATATAATTTCACCCACCCATCCATTTAGCTCAAAATTAGTTCTAATACGGGGAACATGTTTGTTCTTTTATTAATTAATTTATTTATTATATCCTTAAAGAATCGCCGTCAATAGTTTTATTATTATGAAAATGTTAACATAACCAAGAAGAATTCTTGAAAGTTATCATTATGCAGCCGATACGTTCGTTTCATATTTAGCACTCTGTCAGACCCGCAACTATAGTCCATTTCATAATTCTTTTTTAAATAATACTTTTGCTAATTTCTTTTTATATACCTTTTCCAGATTGTAACTTTGTCGTCTTAATTACTTAATAAAAATCACTTAGTAAATGAAACGGTGATCTCGTACGAATATCTGTTCCAAAATTGGTTTGGTAAGTAATTTTAAATTAATTATAATTATAATATTGTAATAATAATATAAAATTTGTAGTATCCATAAAATATAGTTTTACCCACAAGTTTAAATATTTATAATATAACACTGTAATCGACATTAGCATGTAATCATTTTGGTACCTACATTTATTAAGAATTTGCAGCAGTGCCGTATTTATATATTTTTTATGAGTGTAGGCGACTTTATTTCCACCTTTCTAAAATAATAATTTTACAATTGTAGTAAGGAAGGTACTAAAGTTAAATAAACGAATGAATTAATCATTAAGAATAAAGAATTACAATTTTTAATAGCAAAATCATTTATAATATCATCATAGTTTATGGTGTCACCTGTCAAATAGCGCACAGCGTAAGTCAACGTATAACGCCATCTATTGGGTTGTGGTATTGATCGCAGCACAGCGCCATCTATTATTTATCTCGTTAACTTCTCCACCCCAAATGAATGCAAATTGTCTTTTCTCACAATGAATTTCACAATTATCCGAAGCTTCACAACGAATTTTCCACCTTTTTACATCGTCCAAATCAAAAATTCAAAATTTTCGCGTTTTTCCGGAATTTTTCCGAGTTTTCCACTAAGAATTTAGTTCATTATCTCTGCTTCTATGTAAAGAAGAGCTAAAGATTCATTTTTTCTTCAGACAATGAAGATCTTTTTGATAATTTTTCACGCGTTTTAAACAGGAAAAACTCTTTCCCCAGAACAATTTGTAACCAGAGTGGAAAGTGCGATGCGGAGAGCTATAGCCAAGCTAAACATTACACAGAGATTGATTCCTCAAAAACGTTGAGAGACTAAATAGTGAGTTTTATCCAGGCTTCACTGCACACTCTGCAGTTTTATTAGAGGATAATATGAGACCGGGAAAATGCCTCTAAATCATTGGTATAATATTTCACGAGAGACTGGACTTTTTCTGTAACTCTTTGGGCCTTACCAATAATCATTTTTAATCTTCAGCTTAAATATTTTGACGGTCACAGTGGATAATTTTATATTGAATTTTTCGCCATTGTGACTTCGTAAAAGTTAGCCTAGCTACTAAAAATGATTATTAGTACCGTTTGTGTTGAAAGTTCCGTAATTTTTGTTAAAAATGAACATTTTCTTTAAAGTTTAATTAAGCATTATGCCTTCTCTGTATTTCAATCCTCAGTCTATTAAGGATGACTAAAAAGTTGTTCACTCTGAAATAATCTCTGGAGCCGGAGCGTATTTCAGGTTCTTCATTCGATGTTTCATCTGTAATTTTTCTTCTTTTAGGTTGCCTCTTGATTAACCTTGATATTGCTTAAGTGCGTTCATCTCAATTGCTTTTTTTCGTAATAGTCAAAGTTTCTCGATTTGCTATTGTAAATTCTACTAGAGTTCCATAGAGATCAGATACCGTCAATACATCTACAGATGAGCTCTGAATCTGAACACACACTTTATTTAACCTTTCCAAAATAGCATTCCAAAATACGACCATTACGAACGCAGTTTCAAGTTTTTCTAATTTGATTCGAATTCTCTTTGCCTCATTTCGCAGGACGGGTTTCTCTGTGTGCCGTGAAATAACGATGAGCGAAATAAGCCCGAATTTTCTTTATTACACTTTAAGAGAGAGGTGCCCGTTTGCATATTTCAAACTAGAACATTTACCGTGAGTACGTATTCGGCGTTATTTCACGGCACCGTTTCTCTGTAGTGTCATTTTCAATAATTTTTAAAACTGTAATTACGTCATCCCAGGAATCTTTTAGACTTTTACAGGCATAAAAAAACCGGTGAACTTGTTTGACTTTAATTCTCTGAAATTGAGTCGTCCTCTGAAATTGAGTCGTCCTCTGAAATCTGCCGCCCCTAGGACGCTGATGGGCATGGGCAGTGTGCACCTACCTACCTTTTTGCCGTATATAATACTATTTATTATTTTCTATGTTGAAATATAAGTCACACTCTTTTTAGCTATGTACATCTATTATCTCTGACGGACTAGTTAAAATAACTTAACTGATTTGACGCACTTATCAGTTAAGTCATCAAATTTGATAAACTTGATAAATGAGTGATGATAATGCTCTGGTATGTAGAATCTGACGACATAGTCAAATGCGGGTTGGTGATGAAATCTCCTTTTCCAAAATCCCCTGTACTGAAATCCCTTACTCCAAAAGACCCTAAGAGAAAATCCCCACGGGTCAAATCCCCATTTTTAGATTTGGTGTTATTAATTCTGTCGCCGGCCGCGACACCTAAAAATGGTGTTCAAAAGTGAGTTATGCATGGGGGGACATGCTGCCCCCCTGCAGCCCCCTGCTTGTGTTTACTGTAGGATTTGGAGTTGGCGCAAAGTTGGGTATATGCAAAGTTTAGTTTGCTTCTGGGAGCTTTCGGCATAGCGGATTTCGTCCAGGGAGATTTTGGAAAAATAGAAGACAAAAAATGAGAGATTATGTCCAATAAGGGATTTTAAAAAAGGGGATAACGTAGGGATCCCGTCAAATGCTACTTTGTGAACGATTAGAAATCTTTTTTTCTAATATGTGATCCCACCTATACTTAAGTATTCAGTGTCAAATATGCACTTTTCTTGCGCTCGCTTAGTATACTACTGAATTTACACAAAATGTTGAATGAAGGTCCTGCCATTATTTTAATTTAATTCCACAACAGTCTAGCGGGTTTGTCGTGGCCTTGCTTATATTGAGCCACCATGTATGTATGTGATAGCATTGATTAATTTCAGAGGCTATAACAGAGATAATCACGAGTGCAAAATAATGTTCTCATGAGATAACACATAAAATCTCAGGAAACATAGTTAGCGCAGATATTAATTAAGTAAGCAAGTTAGCCCACTATCTGACAGTTGAAGTCAAGTAAATATACTTGCTAATATGTCTGCAACTTTAAAATGCGTCGAAAGCCTGTTAAGATCCAGTACTTCGATTGCCGATCGGGTCGATGGCACAAGTACGTCAGACTTCATTAACGACGAACACATCATCAGCCCGTCAAAATGTCATAATTAAGAAATAAATATAGATACATGAAAAGCAAAATACACATTGTATCTGAACGCGAAGTTAGATAGTAAAAAATGTACCTACATGTATTTAGGTATATGAACGTAAAAAAAAAAATAAATTGACTTTTTTTGTTATTAATTTGTGTCTGCATCTGCAACTCATTATTAAAATTTAATTTTAAACATGAACATTGAATTTGTGTAGTTTTTAAGATTTGTTCTTTTCCTAAGTATCTAACATGCCACAGGAATTCGTTTCTTTGTCTTCTATATACGGACGAATCTTCACTCCCTCTTGCGTCCTTTTGTTTGTGGTATCGCACGTATCTATCACTGTATCTATCTGTAAACGAAGCATGCTTAGAGACGTAAAAATAAGTGTGTACGATCAAATAAATTTTCAATGCCGTCACGCAACTTACCTTTGTCTGACATCACATCTAAGTGGAAAAAGACATTTTTGTGTTGGGAAAAAGAAATGAAGAGAAACAAAATTATCTATTTTTTTTTCTACAACTTTTTTGCAATAAAATTAACCATGAAATATGTATACGAGTACATACATGATTTTGACTTTGCTTACATAATGATAAGAATTAATAATTTAAATAACAGAATAATGTAATATAAATATACACACTTTAATTTAAATGTTAGAAGGTCGTTAACCGACGCCATTGGGTGTAAATACATGCAATTCATTTCGTTGACTGCTATATTCAACAGGTGCAAACATTTTTGCAAAAGAAATAACTGAAAATGTTTGTAAATAATTTTTATTTTTTTTTTTGATTTTGTTAAAATAACATTTACTTATTTATGCTCAAACTCAGGGGAGACAAATTCCACTTGCATTCCGAAAACACTGCATTTAAACATTTACGCTCTATCGTAGAGTCAACAGATTGGCAATCACCGCTTACGACATTGCTCCTTATCTCGAATACATCAGCTCTGAACTTCGTTATACGTCACATCAAACGTCTTTACCACCACTTTTGGAAGCTCATTCATTGGACACCAACATTTGCAGTTCTTATCTGCGGTTATCATATTTTCCGCCTTGTTGGTTTCGGCAATCTTACGATTATTTGGCTTCTGACGTCATTATAGAATACTTTATCATGTTTGCTCATAAAACACACCTTATAAAGTACTATTCTCTATTTTCAGTTTAAGTCTCCATGCGCTCCCAACGGTGTCGTCGTGACTCGTTAGAGTATGTCTGTCATCAATGACGTTTGAAATATCATAAATTATTTGTTCTTAAATCGTTATCAGTTGATTACAATTAAAAATGTCTGACGTTAGACTTTTTATCTTGACGATTAGTTGTTGCAATGACCATACACATGGTTACCTACTTTTATAAAGGGGATCATTTGGCTGTACTTTAAGAGTTTTTGATGTTTTTATTAATAAAACGTTTGCGACTGTCAGTTACCTAAGATTCTTTATCGCATACATTTTTAGATAACAGAATCAATTCAGACAACCCAATTTTGGTTTTAATGGTCTCTATAGCAGACAATATAATTTTGTTATTGGAGGATAGATATTTTTTTTTTTATTGACGTTTGGAAGGGACCTAAAATGTTGTATCCGTATCCGATCGGCTGAATTGAGAAGCTTACTCAGTACAATTATAAACTGAAATTAATTTCTTTCAGGAATTATATATTGAGCATATTCTTAAATGCATATACAGGGTGGACGAAATACAAGTTTCTTTTTAAAAATGCAATACAATGAACAACATTAAAATGTTTCCATGTCGTATGGCTTTATTAGTAAGAGCAAACATTCCCATTAATTATGGAAGACAACGTCGCGTCGGTCGCTCAAGTGGCTGTCTAGGCTGGCTTCGCAGTAGCGCGTCCTGTCACTCCAATTTTCCAAGACCTTGTTGATGCTTTCGGGCTTTAGCTCACGGATTGCTTGGATGATATTGGCTTTAAGTGCTTGAATCGTTTCCGAGGTGTTGGCATAACATCGGTCCTTCACGGTTCCCAAAAAAAAAATTCCAAAGGATTCAAATCGCAGCTCCGGGCCGGCCAATTGACATCGCCAAGACGGCGGATAACTCGATTTGGGAATTTAATTCCCAACCTCATTTTCGAAGAGAAATGGTCCAATAATGCCACCACTTCACAATCCGCACCAAACTGTCACTCTCTGTGGATGAATTGACGACGGGGACCATGAGAGTACCGCAGTCTCACGAACTTTTTGCACAAACTTGCGTAACTTCTTTTCAAAAAACACACTGTTTGGGCTACACAGCACTCACTTTGGAAATAAGTTTTCAATATTTTCCAACGTTGTTGAAGGTATGATACTGACTTTCTGTCAAGATTTCGAGCGGGAAACAGCTGTCAGTTGCAAAATAACCTATGTTTTAAAAAGAAACCACTAGATCCTTTATATGAGATACAATATATACCATTGACACATTGAGTTAAACCTTTTCCAAATATCTCTCAAAGAGGGTATAAAATATACGGAAAGAGATTCGTTCACTTTCGCGGACAAAATATGTATGTAATTATTTTGTCCATTTTTTCTAACAGGCGGGTACCTTCCAAAAACCTTCATACATATTTGTGGCATTTTTTCCTAGGAACAAGCGCCCAAATATTTTGACAAAAATGCCGCTAACTTTGCCATTTTTTCCAAAACTCTTTCGGGCATTTTTTCCAAGAAAATTGAGACACGCCCAAAAAAGTGTTTTGGAAAAAACACCAAAAAAACGTGAAATAAGACCTCAAACGAAAACCGTAACCGTAACTGCAACCCCCCTGCTTGGGTTTACTGTCAGATTTCGGGCCTTAGTTAATTTTTTTTTGCGTAATTTCCATTTAACTTTTTTTCACAAAAATATGGCGTAATTTCCTGGCATTCTGGTGAATTTTCTTTTTGGCGTTTTTGCCAAAAATATTACGCCGCAATTAGTTTGGTCTTTTTTCCAAAACACTTTTTGGCGTAATTTCAGGGAGCTTCTCGCAACCATTCGTTTTGTGTGAGTTTCTATTTTTGGGACGAATGGAAGGGATCTACAATTTTATGCCGAGTCCGAACGGCTGAATTGAGAAGCTTTTTCAGGACAGTCATACTCTCGGATATTTTTCAGACGTTCACAAGAAGTGGCGCAGTAGAAAAAACCTTAAGATGTAATTTGTGTTTTTCCGGGGATTAAACCTGGGATCCCTCGCACTAACGACTGCCCTTCAATACCCAAAATAAATTTGTTACCAGGCAATATGTAAGAACCACATTCTTAAAACTATCGAAAAACAGTATTGAAACAAGCAGCTTAAGCTTACTAAAAACAATCTCAAAATAAGATTTTTTGGTCTTGTTTAATGAATTTCCTTCTCATTTTAAGTTGGCTTCATTCTCATTCACGGCGTTTTCGAGCTTAATTTAAGTTGACAATGGTCCAAAACGTAGCCTTTGTATTCTTAAAAGAACATTCTTAAATTAAACCCGAAACAGGATTGAAGTAAGATTTTTAAGCTTACCTACTAAAAATCTAAAATGAAGATTTTTTGAGCTCAAAATAAGATTTTTGTTACTTGGGATAAAATTTTCCGAGTTTACCATACCTTTCCTCAACGAATAGGCCTGAAATAGCACCGACATTCTTTTTTTTTTCTGAGTGTAGATTTCTAGCTGATAGATACAATAGAGTTCTTCTAAGATAAAACCATTATTTTTATAATACAAAACACATTGATGTAATGTGTCTTCAATGTTGAAAATGGAATATTTCTGCTAAGTTCAAATCTAAGTAATGTCTTCCAATCGGTCCATCGCTATTTTCTACATCTGAATGAAGCTAATTTGTTATCTGAATTAAAATGCTTAATAGTAAAGCATCGAGTTTATTTATTTATTTTGTTTAACCATGCATGTCTCGTTGTTGTTTTTGCATGGCATATCCATCAGTTCACGTAGCTGCGTATCAACCCTAAAACAAACTGGAATTTTAGTCTGTGTGTGATTTAACCTTCTTCTGACGGATGTAATCCTGATAAGAACTTGATATAATTCATTCTGCAGTATCTGGAATATATTCTTTTTCTCTTTTTATATACATAATGTCTACACGAATGTTCTACAAAAGGCTATATCTGATGTAGATTATGCGAATTATCACATAAACAAATAGGACGATCATTTATAAATTTGGTTTCAGTAGTTTAACGCTCTTCGAAGGCTTCGGTTTAATTGCTCTCATGATAGTCACATCAAGACAGACTTAAAGAAAAAAACATCGCCGGGTTAACTGTAATATAATAGAACTGTTCGATTTTAAGTCGAGTCGTATTCCGGATAGCAGTTTTTTTTGTTGTTGTTTTTTTTTTTGTTTACTATTTTTGTTTGGTTACTGTAAAATGTGAGTACTATTGTTGATTGCTATGTTTTACGGCTCTTAAGAGATGATCTATTATTGTGTTTAACTTGCTAGCCGAAGCATAATTTGTAATTTACACAAGTAATTTGTTTAAACTCACTTTGCAATTAAGTAATTTAAAGTGTTCAAAAAGAAATGTTTGGAAACCTTAATCCCTCACTCGGCCTCTGACTAATAAAGGAATTCGTATATTTGATTTAAATTAATTAAATCTTAAGTGAAACGAAAATAAGTATTTTCATAATCTTCTCTATACATATAACTGCATTAACTGAATCTATCATGTTTTTTCTGTTTACATGATTACAAAAAATATTATTTGTATTTTTATATTCTACCTACTAATTTAAAAAAATTCTCTTCCATGACTTACTTTTGAGATAAAGTTAGATATAACAAATCTACTCCCTAATAAGCAAATATTTTCAGACATGTATAATTACTGTGACCACCCACCCCGTATTTCCCGGGATAGTCCCGTATTTCAATCGACTGTCCCGATATTTGTTTAAAGACATGCATGACACATTTTCAATGACGGTTCGCTCACGACACAATAAAAATGTATTCCGCATGTCTATGACATGATCCCGCAATAGTCCTAATAAGGTTTTTACGAAAGAAAAATGGGAAAAAAATTCCCGCAAAATTCGAGGAAAGCGGAAAATGTTTTTATTTTTGTACAAGCTCGCGACTTGAACGTTGGATTTGCCTTCACAAAACGGTCATACAAAATTTATTGAAATTTAGATAGTGCAACTACCCAATCAGCTAGTAGTGCATTATTTAGAAAATCGAGAAGTGCAAATGAAAGCCAGTTTTCAAGTTAGGTTTCACCGCTGCGGAGTATTTGTCGTAGACATGTGTGCGACAAATGTGTGCAACATGTTTTGTGCCTTTTGTGTTGTTTTTAGGCCATGAAGAAATTAAGTTTAATTTAATTTAATAAAATAATTCTCGATATGTGTGACATTATATCCTTATATTTTGTATAACAGTTTCAGATAATTTTATTTTTATCGGTTTTATCGATTAGCATCGGCATTGGATTACTTCTTTTTATAGCCAGTGAGATTAATGTTTTGATTTAAAATGTCTTCAGTTGCTCCTACTCTATACGTTTACGTTAGTGGAAAAGACTACATACGATTCAGATTTCTTTGCTGTTGTTATATGTGCTACACGTATAAAACTGCTACAGTCAAACTTCCATAACTCGAACTTCTTTAAGTCGAATTTCTCTATTACTCGAAGTTTTATTGAGAACTCTGCGATTTCAACTTTTCAACTTTTGGCCTCCATAACTCGAAGTTTCTATAACTCGAATTATTATTTTCTTTCATTTTGAGAGTTCGAATTATGGTAATGACTCATATATATCACTTACTTTCAGAATTTACAAAAGCGGTTTAAATAAGTTCCCATGCCATATGCAGATAAATCCTCTCGAGCTGAGTCCCTCTCCCGAGTCCTCACAAAAGTAAAAGGAAAATATATATTTTTAAGATTATTAAGAATTGGATATTACAGTTTTAGAATGAACTTAGAACTTTCTGGGATTTTAAAATTCACAACATTTTCGGACTCGTATTTCGTATCTACTTCATCTTATATATAAACAGTTTTTCCTGATTGATCAACGCCAGTCCAAACGGTAAGAGCTAAGAAGCTGACATTTTGAAAGCCTAACTTAGAAGCTATATTAGAAAATTCGAATTCCAAAAGGGGTAACATTTTTTATGGGAAAATCCTTATTTTTCATCTGCTCGAATTTATACTTGGTTTATTACTCTATATAAATAAGAAAATTAAATTCTATCATTTTGTAAATCAGACTTTCGCATACCAGGAGAGAAACCGCGGGTAAATGCTAGTAGGTCATACAAGTCTATTAAACTTCAATTTCATATTTCATATTCATATTCGTATCTGATCTGACATGACGGATTGGCAGTCCAGAATATCTCTCGCAGAGTTAAATAATTCAACTAGGAGCGCATTTACGCCTATATTACCGTTCTACCAGGGTTTAAGTTTAAACGAATTGACACATCAGTTTATTGGCTTATCTGATGAAAACCGATATGGCCTATCCCCCCTGGAATAGAGGTGTTTTACAAAAAAATTGTAGTAGTATTAATATTTGCCTGTGACACCTTGATAAGTATTCATTATCTATAAAGCGATACATTTCAGAAAAAACTGCTTATATCCAGCAATGGATGACATTAAAAATATGTGTAACGAAAACATTACTGGTGTGATTATAGTTTTTGACTTGAAACTTAATAAAAATAAAACCAAAAATAAGCCGAAAAGCTTTTAATCTGCAACTAATTCAATCGCAAACTCTCTCAGTAAAGTAAATATAACGATATAGCCAATATAGGGAATTTGTTTCAATTCAAATCTTTTAAAGATACAGAATCCATACATGCACCTTCACCTTCATGTGAATAATTAAAATAATGCAGAATAGATATTAATAAACCCTATTGTCACATGTTATATAGTTTTAGTTTATTTATATATTTATTTATTTTTTTTTTGATGGAATTTGATTTAAAGATTTTAATTGCGTCAGCAAAGTGCAATATTGACGTCACTCACACTTTTCCTGTCGCATAGTGGTTTTGACTGGTATTGATGGTGGTGAATAGTGGTTGTTACCAAAATATCATGTCCTATGAGGTTTTCTAATCTATAAAGCAAAGCACTGATTTCTTTTATCAGTTTTAATATTGTCAGTTAGTTAAAAATGGACATGTCTATAGCCTTTTCCTGCAAACGTAATGATACCAGAGAAGACTATTTTGATCAGGTATTTACATTATTGGAATTTAACCTTACAATAGTTTTGAAATGTCAGTGATGATTTGGACGACTACATCAAAACAGGTTTTCCAGTTGATGACATAGATACCTTTTTTTATATAAAAAAAAAAAAATACATTTAACTAACATTTCAACTGATAAAGTTATCTCGCGCACTGCGGAATATGAAATCTTTTATCATCTTGGCGTTATTATTTGCGATACCGCATGATAAGCTACTTCACTGTCACACAAAGTCAACATAACAGACAAATTAATATAATACGTGTACAACTACATATTTCAAAATTATGCTAACTCGCGGTATGTGTTTGTTCAAATACTCGTGCATTGATTTGAGTTTTTAAGTGGCTTAAAGCTGCGTTATCCATATAAAGCCTTATGTTTGACCAAATAAAGGCGTATTTTTCTGAGAATCTATAGCAGCTAGCTGACTTTTACTTTTACTAAATTCATGATGGGATTTAGCCGCAAGGATATGTGCATACTCAGGGGGGTCATTACTGGACACTGTGCGATAGATGTACACGCGGGAAGGCTGGGCATACTGCGTAATGAATTTTGCAGAAGATGCAGAGACGTTGAAGAAATAGAATTTGTTCGCCCTTAAAAACAGTAGAGAGAGGATTATCAACAGCTTCTTCTTCGATGAACTAGAAGATCTGCAGAATGTTGATCTTAAGGAACTCCTGAGATTCATATACTTAAATCAGAGTGGTTCCTGTAGGTAACCAAACACCACACTCCTTCGGTTACTCTTAGGACAAGCTTGAAATCTGGATAAGAGCTTGTGAATGCCTGTGATTATTACTAATCTAGGTGACTCAAATGAAAGCGGTAAATTCTTTGTCTCCAACAGGTAGGTATAAAATGGAAGGTTCTCGTGAGTGCAAACAATGGACCCAACTGATGGTCTATGTGAAGCTGTGGCAACCTACCTACCTAACTCGATGTAATTCAAAAGCTTTCAAGTTTTCCTAAAGATGCCGCTGAATAGAATACCCAAGTCTCAAAATTATAGAATAACAAATACAATTCCTGGGCATTGACACTGGACAGTGTAACAACACGTCTATAAAATATGTAATCTTCCATAGGACCACAAACAATATTTTAACCATTCTGGTTATATATTATTCTAATGCTAGCACCTGCCCTGCACCACCTTCCATTCCTTTTCTAGTTAAGATAACGTTAAGAAGGCTCTTTTCTATACTGTCAGTGTCTGTTTAGATCTAGTTCTACTTCTGCTCGCTGAGAACATTTTTTTGCTGCTCTCTCTCTCTCTCTCTCCCTCTATTGCACACAAAGTAATAACAGCGGCCCTTATTGTGATTGTCGATCAGCGATCGTCACGACAATCGATTGATTTTAGCTTTTCGTACGCACAAAATTTGTTCACTTTCAAGAGAAAGCATCGACCAGATATTTGTAATCGACTACAAGCGACTGTTAAATCGACAAATATCAATCGCAATCGACAATCACAGTTGTCAATCGATCGACAGTTTTCGATCAACGATCAACTATCGACACTCCCAGTCACAATAGGAGCTTAAAGATTCTTAGTCGAAAAACTAGAATTTGATGAAGTGGGTGAACGATGATTGATGACCATGACGATGACCGATGAGATCGAGATGAGTTTCGTGTGCATCGTAAACAACAAAAATATTAAATCGGTAGTGATGCCAATTGATTTTACTCTAAATAAACCCACCATTTCGTATACTTTACTACTTACTACTTCAAAAGTTAAACAAGGTTAGGTAAGTGTCCAAAAGAATCCACAATTCGTAAACACCTACGACAAACATGTCTTCACATCCGCATCACATGTGCACTTTGGGCTATGCACTTAGCCTTCGTTTTCTCTATGAACAAGATTTTGTAAATAAAAACTTCAGTGCTTTGATATACCGGGCGGCTTTACGTTATGATTTATGAACAATGAGCTTAAGTTTTAGTTGTTGTTGACTTTGAAAGCCGTAAAAAACAATATGTATATGCAATTTTTCTTACAAAAATAAGCAGTGAAATAAGGACTGTTCAAGAAAAAATCCGGAAAGAGAAACTAGGTCTGACAATTTTTAATGCTGAATGAAACGGATTATGTTTATTATTTTTTTCAACTACTATTTCTACACTTTAGCGGCCTACGCTAAATAATTATCTTCGGCTAATTTTCTGACACTTATAAAGTGATCAAAAGCGAAGTGCACCAAACGCAAATCTTAAAAACAGAGATTTACCAAATGTTACAGTATTAATTTATTGAAAATCAGTGTTTTAATTCCTCTTGAATATTATAGTAAAACCCAAGCAAAAGAAAATGTCAAACATTTGCCTATAACATAATTTATTATCTTGCTCCCAGAGCAGGGTAAATTCCTGACAGCTGAACCACGATAGAAAATAATACAAAGAAAATATTATTTATCTCAGTTAACACGCGGCCTTAAGATCAAATAATTTATTTATTTATAATGAGTAAACAAAATCAAACAAACAAAATCTATGGTAAATGCAAGCGGACGACCGTTTCTTACATGCGTAGGCGTCGCGTCATCACCTTCTCAACGCAAATACCAAAAATGATGATTATTTGTATCAAAAGCGCAATGTTGCGAAAACAAACCAATATTTCTGAAAACCGGATTTTCGGTACATTTTCTATGCTATTTTCCTTTCTGCTCACTCTAAATCTACCTGTCTGGCTGGACACGAAGTGTTCCCTTTCCTGGATATTAAGGGCGCACTTGCACTAATTTTTGTTCAAATGATTCTGCTTTCAAAATTCGTGCTGCAATATTACAGAACATAACTTTATCTAAGTGGACAAATAATTGTGTTTTACTACGAAAACGCAATGACGCGAGTTGTCTCTTTATCTAATTTTGATACAAATAGTACAATTTTTGCGATTTAACATTATTTTTTTTTTTGAGTGTTAACCATTTGAAGTCCACTGTGATTGTGAATTCAAAAATGGAAAAAATAAATTGATTGATTTAATAAAAAAAATGTGTTTCTGTTTAAGCTTAGTACGTTGTTCGAGCTAAATTTTAGCTCCTATACAAAATTCTCTCAAAAAATTAAGTAGAGCTAAATTTAAGCGAATCCATTTAGCCGAGCTGCTTCAGCTTAAAAATAAAATTTTCATTTTAGTCTGTACTGCTTGTATCTGTCACAATTTAGCGCGCCCATTAATGGTTCGGCACATTTTTTTTTTTTTTCAAGCTAAATTTTGACAGATTTTGGTTTGGACAGATTTGGTTTTGGATTTTGGTTTTTTCTGTTGTGTTTTTATGTTGCGGAAAAATAAGGTTTTTCAATGAATACCTCGATGAGGAATCCTTTGAAAGTGATCAATTTGAGATCAAAGAATAACAGACAAGGAAAAAAAGATAAAACACTTTTTCGCGTCGATGAGTTTTTGAAGGAAGTTATTTTCAACTAACAGCTGTTTTCTGTGACACAACGCGCACTTCATGTCAACAAAATTTAGCTAGGGATTTAGGCCCTAGTTATAGCTATCATTGAAATGCATCATTGAAAATTTAGTTTTCCGATTTTAAGACGAATAATCAAACAATATTGGCTTTAGTTGGTATTAAGATAAAGCTAATCAATTGTGGAATTTTTTTACGAAAGAAATAACTTAATTCTGATTAAAACTTTTCTTTAAATCCAATTTTATTATTTCACTGATCGAAATCGATTTCAATGAACAGCTGATTCTCGTTTCTCTAATTTGGAACCCAATCGTTTCACTGATGTGTTCGATTTTCATTCTATTCTCAGCTGTCAGTTTTGCTTTCAATGATCAACTCTAACCTCAAAACCTATACTTGTTTGCGGCCAAGTCACTGACAGGTTCTTCCACTGACAGGAATTTTTCAATGATTGCTATAACCGACTTGTCAAAAAAATGAAACCACCATTCCACTGATTTGTTCCAATGATGCATTTCAATGATAGCTATAACTAGGGCCTTAGCTAATGTTTGGAGAGAAAAATTGGAGAGCAACTAAAATGTAGTTTCCAGCAGTTTAGCAGCGTACTAATCTTTAATCAGAAGAACAGAGATTTACAGAAAATGATACCTATGCTACGGGGTGAAACGAAATAAATATTTCAGGTTAAAAAAAAACTTAATGCATGTGCAATAACATGCGTAACTGCATGAATCAATTAAAATTTAGATTTACTGCACATTGTATACATCGCAGATGAAAAATAAACTTAATTCTTCTAACGGGAAAAATAATTGGAAAATTGAAAAAAAAAAAAAAACTGGAAAGTAGGTACTGGAAAAATCAGTTCACTTCTGAGATCAAGCAAAATGAAACACGGTCAAAACTGACAATACAATTCGCCGCGCATTTTCCCCTTAATATTGGCAAATGTGGAAAACAAATTAAGAAAAAGTAAATAACTTTTCAATTTAGTGTTAAAAACGTTACCTATTGTCTTTGCTACAATAGTAACAAAGTGGCAGCACTGGCAGATAACCTCAAACAAAACACGACGCGACGAATGAAACGATTCGGCAGCACAGGCACAGCACTAGCATAGCATTAGCAAAACAGCATTGTTTGGTGTATGTGTTTGCCGGGCGCGATTTGCTTTGCCCGACGTCGACAGCGACACATAATCAATTTCAAGGTGTGAATGCTCGAAAGCGTTTTAAATTCCGATAGTTCGGTGAAAATAGTGTGTTCGCGCGGTCATGCGGTACGCATAGTGTAACCTAAAAAGAGATAATGTGAGTGAAAGTGCTATTTTCCATTTAGCTAGTCGCTATCGCTAACCCATAAATACATTATACCAGTAGACTAGAGTATACTAGTTACTGTACAGCGCCAAGATCTGCTATAGACGGGATTGCGGGAACGCAAACTACTTATAATAATAAAACGCTCTGACAGACAACATTAGAAAAAATAATCAGATCAACACAAAAGTACAACACATTTGAAACACGCAGACATATTTTATTTTTAATTCGTTTCGTTTTTCTAGTTTTCGAATTATTTTTTTTTTTTTTATTTCTCCTTCGTGTTGTGTGTCTCTTTTCATTTGGTCGCTCGGCTGTGCACGATTACCCAGAGGAGGTGACAACAAAAAAAAAAAACAAATTTAAAAAGAATAAAATTAGGTTCCCAGCTAGTGTTGATCAAAAGTTGTAAAACGTTCCTTTTTTTTTAAGTGAATTGAATAAATATTTTGAATATTCTTCTGAAAACGAGAAAGCCGCATTACATACATATATGTATATAGTTTCTCAGCACTTGATTCATTCATTGTTATCACCACCACCGCGCAATGTGTTGCACATCAACTTTTTGTTTAGTTTCAACCTACCTATCAAAAAAAAAAAAAAACATCACGAAATAAAGTTGTTTGAGAAGTTGTTAGGACATGCCTACATAAGAATAAAAAAAAAAAATAATACTGGGCGATTCCCTTGTGTTCGTTTACGTGCAAAAATTGCAAAAGAAATCCTAGTTTCATGTACTAGAGGAAAATGTCATTCATGGTTTAACTTTTATGTAATGTTTTGAGTAAGAAAAGAAAACAATTAATTAACCGCCGCGATAAGGTCACTGTTTTTGGCGAATTAACAATTTGCAAAAGAGCTATAAATAAAACAGTCTACCGTTATTTAGGGCTCTGTAAATGGATATGGGAAGACATTTATCCCCTTTTTTTTTGTTTTAATCTATCTGCGACGGGTCACCTTGTCCGCAACATTTATTCCTAGTCACGTTTTGCATTTTGTTTTATGGGATAATGTATGTGACATGTAAGTAGCATGTGCCGAAACGAATACTCTTTACTTTGGCTAAACGAAATGACTTCTTTGAACCGGAACCAGCTGAGTTACCTTTGTTTTTTGGGCAAGTCCATCAACCTATAGCAAGTAGTGTATTCAAATTATGGAAAAATAAAATCGACACCCCTTAAACTCTAGCATCCATTGGGGAAGTTGAATCGTTTTATGCTAGGTGACATCATTACACATTTTTCCAATATGAGTTGCTTGAATTGGAGCCTTATAAACTACCGAACTGAAAGTTGGATTTTTGCAAAAGGCTTGGGTTTACTTAAATCACTGATGATTCCATCATGGAGTCAACTCCTCTGAGTCATAGCTATACTATGACGTACTTCGACTTCGACTGACTGTTCGTAATCATAAAATATTTTAACATTAAACTACACACATTTACTCGTTCGGCACTCATTCTTAAATCTATCCGGACATATAGCTACATACGAGGTTGTTGGCCTATGTACAATAAATATACGCATATTTTTCTATTAAAATACGAATGTTTTCCAGTGGATGAAAAGGCTACGATGTCGTGCTGATGTAGGAAAAATAATCTCACATTCCGATACATTCATTAAGCCAGCTTACGAACGAATCATCCTACTGAACTAATAAAATAGAAAAATAGCGACTTTGGGTTTTCTTGAGACTTTTAAAATTCCAGAATCATGATAATCGCAACGAATAGGAAAATTTTTTTTCCATATCTTTGGATTATCAATACATACCTAGATATTCACCCCTATTCCCGTTGGCATTTGTCGTAAACGACTTGTAATCCACTTGGTTTTTTTGGTCGGTGTTTTTAGGTTTTTTGAGACAAATGGATTTAAATAATGGTGAACACATAGAAAAGG
This sequence comes from Cheilosia scutellata, assembly GCA_955612985.1. Lineage (NCBI taxonomy): Eukaryota > Metazoa > Arthropoda > Insecta > Diptera > Syrphidae > Cheilosia > Cheilosia scutellata. The sequence continues at coordinate 7,976,221 of OY015315.1, read as the reverse complement.
AAATAAAATTGTTAATAAAAGTTGAAAAAAAAATCTAAACATAATTTTACAACGAGACGAAACATGAGTCGTATACGACAAACGCCAACGGGTGATTAACAAGCCAACATTTTTCAACTTACAATTAAGCGAAACCAACGCTTGGTTACAAGGAGGAAAAGAAAGTTTTTCATAAAACATAAACATTTAAAAAAAAAATAAAAAATAGGTGGCGCAACAGGCGGTAGACACCCTAGGCCTAGTTTCTCGCAACCATTCGTTTTGTGTGAGTTTCTATTTTTGGGACGAATGGAAGGGACCTACAATTTTATGCCGAGTCCGAATCCGAACGGCTGAATTGAGAAGCTTTTTCAAGACAGTCATACTCTCGGATGTTTGTCAGACATTCGCGAGAGGTGGCGCAGTAGAAAAAACCTTAAGATGTAATTTGTGTTTTTCCGGGGATCGAACCTGGGATCCCTCGCACAGTAGTCCAGCACACTAACCACTGCGCTACTGCGCCCACTTTTCCTATTTTCTTGTTCATTTTTAATAGAAAACATTAGCTTTTGTTAAAACGACACAAAATTAATAATTGTACACACGACATCTACTTTTCTTTCTGACATGGTTTGGTAGGTATATACCTCCGATCGCTGCAAAAGTTCTTCCTGCATTTTTCTAAATCTAGTTTTGTTAAGCAAATCACAGTTTATTGTTCTTGAGTAGGTACTTTATTTTTTCAAAATCTTTTCTGTCATCACCTACCTACTACAAGAAGTAAAAAAACACTTTGAACAGTTCCCCGTGTGGGTAATGTTAATGGGCCTTACCAATACGTTACCGACGGATTCCACGATAGCAGTATAAGGTGAAAGGGAATCGTATAGGTGAAGTGAAACGCAATTCCGACGGATTCCACGACAGGGGTGAATTGAATATGTCTATAGGTCAATATTGGCGAATCGTATGGCTCATAGGTATTTACTCATCGTTAATGCCCCAACTCGAAATCCCGGTATTTAAGTAATCCAGGGTTGGGATTCTGTAAAATTCGAAACGAAAGCCGCTTTCGTTTTCACTAAACCTGTCTCTATCATATCTGTGGCAATAGACAGAGGGCCTTACCAATAATCATTTTCAATCTTCAAATTTAATATTTTGACGGTCACAATGGATAATTTTATATAGAAATGATTATTAGTACCGCGGAGTGACTGCTATTGTCGAAACGATAACGTTCAATAGTTTTCATTTTACGTGATCTGGCTCCAGACTTTTGGCCTCCATAACTCGCATTTATTTTCTTTCATTTTGAGAGTTCGACTTATGGAAGTTCCACTGTATGTATGTTATTATCATCCAATTCTGTCGAATTCTCATAGCTTAATTGTTTGCTGAAAACATTTGCTGTATATTATAACGATTTTTTAATAATACGATAACCAAAAAGCATAAAAAAACAGTGACTAATGCATGTCACCTAACCTTAGGTTAGGTCGCAGTGTCAGTGGGCAGGGAATTTATAAAAAAAAAACCTCCAGCAAATTTCCCGATGCATACTAAAACAATGTGAGTACCTACAAGTAATTAGATTAGATAAATATCTCGTTTTGGGCACAAATAAATTAATTAATTAAATGTTACTTTACACACATTAGAGACAGTTTTGTAATCATCGTTGCATATTCAGCCATCCTCAATTTGGTATTGAGCCATTTGCAATGTTCTATACCATGGCTAAGATTAAGCAAACGACATATCTACTGTATTATTTTATTTTTGTTCGCATCAAATGACGTATAGGGAAATTTTAAATAAACCACACATTTATGTAATAGACCATCGCACTACAGGTATACGTTATACATACGCCTTTTCTGTTGCAAAAAAGAAGTTGAAAATTTGACAGTAGACTAGGCACAGTAGAAAGCAAACTTAGCATTTCGGATGCATTAGGATTGAAGGTCCTTTCCAGACCTATACAAATTTGTCCCACTAATGAAATCAGGAGGTATAAGGCTATGTACGAATACATATACATATGCATGTATCTACTGAAATGAATGCCTGTTTTAAGATTTATATGTGAAACCTTGGACCGATTTTCTATAATATACATACATACCGACCTTATTTGCAGCCATTAATTGTAATATATACATGTAGTGTATTATGTCGATTACACGTGCAGAATGACCTCACAGCATCTCTCATCAAAACGAACGAACCATTTTTTCTACAAAGTTTAAAGTTCAGGATTTTTTTTTTGACAGGTGACTTCACGCAATAATGGAATGTCGAAATGTATCTCCAATTAATATATCTATGTTTGGATAATACAAGTATATAAAAAGTAAAACTGCGGCACATGGCAAGCCAAACATTCATATTATGTACTGGGAGCGCAAAAAGAAACCAGCAACAATTTCAATTTAGTCAAAAGTATAATAAAAAAAAAAAATAGAATCAGAATAAAACAAAGATTTTTTACGCTAGAAAGAATTAAGTCTATGAATTTTGTTATTTCAATGCGAGCACAAAAAAACGTATATTCCATTCATTGGTGTCTGTTTATCCGCTCTCATATACATACATTCTTTTTACTTTTTAACAGTCTTATATTTTTGGTTATTTTTGGAATGCTAAACAAAATAACACAAAATTAGGTACATATTTATTTCGAATTACTTATTGTATTGTCTGCAAGGTACTGTCATGTGGTATTTATTTTGTTAGTTTTTTTTTTGTCTCGTGGTTTAATGTTATATTAGGTTTACAAGGAAATACCACGTTAACAAAAAAAAAAGCAATACATTCTCAGCTAAGCAGTGTATAACTTTTACAGCTTGGACTTTTTTCATAAAATCATAGGCTCCTATTGTGAGTGGCGACAACTTTGATTGTTGATTGCGATTAATATTGGACGATTTGACAGTCGCTTGTAGTCGATTAGAAATGTCTGGTCGATGCTTTCTCTTGGAAGTGAAAACATTTTGTGCGTACGAATAGCTAAAATCAGTCGACTCAATCGACAATTGCTCGCTCAATAGTCCAGCACACTAACTACTAAGCCAAAGGAGGTGATCAGATTAAAACGCAAAGACAATCTCGTGATAACAGGGGCTACATGAAATTTTAACCCAATGAAAAATGGCCCCAAACTGAAAATGAAAAATCACCCCAAAAACTTACATTAAAGGCAACAAAAAACAAAAAATTGCGTAAAATTCAGCGAATTTTCGATTAATTTTTTGGTGCCTTTTTTCATTTTTCAGTTTAGGGTAAAATTTCATTATGAAATAAGCTCCAAAAGAACGAAAACGTATGGGGGCATGCTGCCTCCCCTGCAACCCCCTGCTTGGGTTTACTGTCAGATTTGGGGCCTTATTTCATCGCAGTGGGGCCTTATTTCATTATGAAAAACAGCCCCAATTTTGGGGTGATTTTTCATTCTTAGTTTGGGGCCATTTTGCATTGGGGCCAAATTTCATGTAGCCTAACAGGTGCTCTTGCTCATGCACTACGCGATAGTTCCACATTCTAAATGACTATTGCAGGGACGTTGAAGAGACTGATACCTACTAAACTATGCTATTAACTTAAGCATATGGACAACTCTAAGTACATATCAGAAATGGACATAATGGACCCTTATGGCTGGTCTAAGTGGGCCGAAACCTCTTTGCCACATTAATAAATTGTGCCATCTATCGCTATCTACAGTGAGTGACTTCTTGAAGGTTTTTTTTATCGCAGTCGCTTGAGCAATTGACGTTGAATCGAAGTGCAGATGGAATTTCTGACAGGGGAAAACTATAAAATGTCTTCCCAAAAAGGAATATGTTTGTTAATACTTTGTTGCTAGATACTATTCTACGCATGACAAAATGGTACATGCGGAAATTGACGTATGAAAATTCACTTTTCATTTAGTCCATCTATCTTCATCTACTATATACAGTGAGCGGTTTTCATTTTTCTTTGGAGTTTAGAATCAATTTTTTTTTTAAATATCTATAAAGTATTTTATGCTGTCGAAATAAAATATGTTTTGTTATAGATATTTTGTCAAACTTTTTTCAGAGAGTTGATTTTTTAAACTCACTTTTGACACTCGCTGTATATAAAAATAAGTCTTATTGTGGTTGTCATTGATGTTCTCTGTAATGCGTGAACCGATTTTGATTCTGGTAATTTCCCCTGAAAGGTGACGTCAATACCAGGGTTTATAACTATATACGGTCTTTATATGTGTTTTGGTTCAAGGGTTATAGGGGCGTGGTACTTCCCATACAAAAAATACATTCAAAATATCTCGAAAACCACCGAATCGATTAAGTTTAAATGTACAGATAATATTAGGTATTAGCCCAGGAGTATTTCTATGAAGATTGGTCAAAATTGGCCAAGGGGCGTGGTTTAGGTCAGTGGGAAGTTCTAGGTTCAAAACCCGAAAATGATAAATTATGCCCAATTCACAATTCGCTTTGCTGCGCGCGTGCGTTGCCAGGTTGAGTAAAACCAATTCTTTCATACATGGTGCAAGGCCAAGGGCTTTTATATTTATTTATTTAGAAAGCTCCAAAAAAGTCCAAATTTAATACCACTCCAACAGCGTACTAGGTTTATAAATTGTTGTTATTCATGCATTTTGTACTATTTTGGAAATTCGATTAGTTCGCAAAAATTAAAATTATAAGAAAAAAGAGTAGACTTTAAATTTTGACATTGTGAATTCACTTTTACATACGTTGCGTTGGTCCCGTACATACATGACACATTATGATTTGATATTTGTCTCACGAATTGTTGTTCGAAGCTAGGACTAGGACGCCCACTATTTTTTCTTATCTATACGCACCAAATATAAATTTATTCACTCATAATTTGACTTTACCTATATATATGAATCTAGTATATATATGAAACCAGCTGCAAATTTAAGCTGCCTTAGTACAAGGAGCAAGTACAAGATTTCACTTTTTGCTTTTTTTTTTTTAGTTAATACACCTAAGAATTAAAATTGTTCATCTTTCATCTTCATAGAAAATGCGTGTAGCCATTGCCTTGTCTTTCCATTTTTTTTTTTTTCGTTTAATATGCGAGGAGCTCATAAAGACCAAAATATACGTGCTAATTTTTATTTAGCTCAACCTGAAAATGTTATTTTTAACTCCCCATAGCACATTCCCCGCGAAAAAATTGTTTTCAAACTCTCTGACTAACAAAAAAAAATACAACTAAAAGTACTGCAGATACAAAACCTTTGACTTTAAATTAATATTGTTCCTGATTAAAGAATTTCTACTTGATTCGGTCATTGAGTGAAAGTAAGCATAACCAAAAAAGTAACAAATATCTAATATGGCGGTAGACTGGTTTCAATTCTGTTTTTTTTTTCTGGTAATAAACTATGACTTAATTCGTATATATCTAATCATTAATTAAAATTCTCTTGGCAAAAGGTAATACCGACCATAATATGACGTCAAATTTAAATTGTTATCGTACTGCAGTTATTTTGTTTCGTTTTTTAATTAAATTTTGAAAATATGCCATCATTAGGCTATGTATGTACGCTATTACACCATGAAGAATTGTTTTCAATTAATTTCTTATTAAAATTCATCCAAATACGAATAGGCACGTAGTGGAGTATGACAGACAAACTTGAGTAAATATGTCAGACTCTGACGCTTAGTCTATCTCTGTAGACACTGGACTTGTATTTTTTTAAAAAGAACAAATGAGTATACTGACGAGATATTTTCCTCCCACATTTTTTTTTCTTTTAGTTACTGAGTCATTCATGACAGGCATAGTGGTAAATCGAGTTATGTGTTTGTATTATTTTATTAGTTAGATCACCGATTCGAAATATTCAATTTTTGGGTGGCAGTAGATGAGCTAATTAATGCAGAACTGGTTATTATTATTATTATTTTTGTTTGATACTCTCATGATAATAAAAAGATTTACTTAGCTGTTTTAGTATTATATTTTTCGAAAAGTTTTCATAATAAAAAATCAGCACTATACTAATGAAGTTTATGAGCATCAGTGATTTGTAGGTGTGACAATTTGTGATTATGAAACTTCATCGTGTACAAAAAACAGACATTTCATCAATTTAGATTTTCATTAGATATTATTATTATTATTATAAATTTATTAATACTAACCTAACCTAACCTAACCTAGATATATTTTGGGTGTTTGTTTGGGATTTATTTACTTTTTTTTTTGTACTATACGAAAATGATAAATAAATCGCCAATTATTGAGTCTCACAAAAATATGCGAACTGGATTGTTTGTGTAATTTTTTTAGTGCACAGAACTAACAATCAAAGGAAACATTTTTGTTGTTTAAAATAATATTTAAACTAAATTTAAGTCTGATATTTTAATAATTTTCAAGTTCGTACAAACCCCTATCAAAATAAAAAAAAATAGATGGCGCAACAGGCGGGTAGAAACCCTAGGCCTAGCATCTGGCAACCATTCGTTTTTTTCTATTTTTGGGACGAATGGAAGGGACCTACAATATTATGCCGAGTCCGAACGGCTGAATTGAGAAGCTTTTTCAGGACAGTCATACTCTCGGATGTTTGTCAGATGTTCACGAGAGGCAATTGTGGCAAACAAAACCCTATCACTTTTATAAAAATTGTTTATCTATTGTATCAATATTCAATCATTTTTTTTTTATATATAAATTAAAGCACCGATTATCTTCAGGCGTTTTATGATTTCACTCATTATTCGGGATAAATCATAAAACACTACAACAGTCTTGTCACTTTAAAGCAGGTTGGTAAGCTTCAAGGCGGAACGCTTTTCATGTCGGATTGCTATTTTTGTATTTCCAAAAGCGATTGGATCCAATCAAAATCGATAGCTATTTAGGTGACGGATTGTTGACAGATTTATTGCGGATAAAAAATAAACTAAATTCTTGTGACTGGAAAAAGCTGTCTAAATGTTGGGGAAATAAATGGAAAATTGGAAGTGTAATTGGAAAAAAACTGGAAAAACTCACAGTTCGTATTTGAGAATAAGCAAAAGCGAAGACGATCCGCCTCGCATTTGGAAATGACCCCCAAGTTTCTACCAGCAATTTCCCATTTGAAGTTAAGTTCGAACGAATTTTGTATTCGCTAGTTTGTGGAACGTGAATTAAATGATGTGGATTGCGGATAAATTTTGACAAAAGGTGTTTCCGTTTGTTTAAAATTCGAAATTTCGTTATTTAAACTGTTTATAAACATTTTGATGGGATAAATAATTAAATTCTGCTTTTAGAATAATAAACTGTGCAATTTTCTTTTAAAGCCATAAAAAGTGGTTTGTTCGCATTTAATCGATTCGCTCGTTCGCTCCGATGTGAATGGTCCTTAAGACAGTTTATTTTAGGGATAATCTTTTGTTTAGATCAGCGTTACCCAAAAACTCTTCAACCAATACAATGTGACTTCGAGGATATTGCTTGCTTTTTTTATGAACATTGAGGACTTTTTGGAAAGTCGTTCATTCATTCATTCATTAAGTGAGTCACGGGTGTAGGTTCTATACAGAATATCTTTCACAGGAATCAGAATATTATACAATTCTGATTTTGTTTGTAGAGACAATATCCCCTATGCCAATTAATTTTCTCTTTGAAATTTGCAGACATAGGCTTTTTTTTTCTACACTCGCTTGTTTCGAGTGGTGTATTCTCTGGGTGTATAAAATATCCCTCTTTTAGAAATATCTACAGTAATTGGTTACAAGGTTCAATCTATTCTTTGTGACCATTTTCTCGTGCCACTCCCAGTATTGAAAGGTGCATAGTGCATACTCAAGTGTATTAATCACAGTTGTTGAATCAGATTATTAAACATCCCACGTGCGTTGATACCATATTGAATTCACTACTACAGTAGGAATCACGTTTCGTTCATCAAACTTATGGTAAGACCACTAACACACTTGCATAACAGTGTTAAGTATACTCAAACAATTTTTTTTTTTATAGATAATTAAGCTGAGTTTAGTGTTATGGTCGCTCCTTTAGGAAAATATATGACGATGTGTGTTGTACATAAATACACAGTAACATAGCTGTAAAATACCTACTTGTTATATACTTCGAAGGTAGTAATCTAATAAAAGCTATGCAATAACAATGGCAATTGTGGCATTGCGGGCATGGGTATTGCCACCAACGAAAAACATTAGTTTAAAATCTATAATTAGGCTATATAAATTCCACCATCTATTCGTAGCTTCTCCATATTTTTAGCTGTTTATGTTTAGTTCTTCTTTTCATTGAGAAAAAAAAAAAATACCCACAGTACTCAATTTCTATACTATCTTTTCTTCTCTTCCTACCTTTATAGTTTTAACCGACTATATAGGCAAACATAGACAAAAAAAGAAGAAGTAATTGCATGCGCTGTGTAGTACATTAAAATAAACCTAGGATCCTATATGGACCTATTGCACCAGCTATTCACTTTTATTGCCTTATAGAAAGTGTATGCAAATTGACGAAAATCTGTTGAAAAATGGCCTTACCGATAATCATTTTTAATCTTCAACTTAAATATGTTGACGGTCAGAATGGATAATTTTATATGGAAATGTTCGCCATTGTGACTTCGTAAAAGTTAGCCTGGACACTAAAAATAATTATTAGTACCGCGGAAAGCATTTGGATTTTATTTTACGTAAGAAAATGTATAGCCTAACTTTAATTATAGTTAAACTTATTCTTGAATTATTAAATTAATTCTCAATACCCTTTTACCCTATGGTAAACGTTTTATTAGTTATAAAACTCTTTTTATATTTGTACTAGCTCGTACATTTTCATTGTCCGTCAATTGTTCTGCGGCCATTTTATTTAACCGATGTGTCCGAAGCAGGACCGTTGTATTATTTGAAATTTTATTTATAATTTTTTATTTTTTTGAGTGTTTATTATTTGAAATTTTATTCATGAGCTTATTCTTGCTTTTAAAATAATATTTTTGTGCAGTGTTTATTATTTTATATGTTGTGGAATTGGTTCGCAGCGCCACCTACCGGGTCCAATTGTGAATCTAAACCATCCCTAGTCCCATTCAAACACCCACACAAAATTTCATTAAAATCGGTCCAGCCGTTTAGGACGAGTTCGGTTACAACAACGTACAGAAGAATTATATATGTATATAAAGATGTTTATCTCGAGGTAACACCTAGATAAATGTCAATGTTTAGTTGGAAGATCTAACCGCCGTTCTCTGTGACTAAAAATCCGTTGGAACATATGTTTTTCTATATCGCATTCATTGAAAAGATTACCAGATTGACATTTCTTTCATATGTCTAAGGTTCATTGATACATGGAAATGTATACAACCTTCAACTCACATATTTTTCGCAATTCGTAAGGATGAAAGATTACAATTCCTTTGCGAAATAAAACACGCACGATCGCTTATAATGCTTACGTATACGCATTAAATTCACTTAGACCAATACAACAAATTTTAAAATGTTGCTTTAAGTAAAATTCATCATTCAAAGTAAATTTAAAATTCAGAATTACTTCAAAATGAAGTAATATTTTTTCTGCCAGTCAGCTACAGTACTAAGTTGATATCTGCGAAGGGAACTTACGGATATAAATAAAAAAAAAACGTAAAGTCCAATAAAAAAGAATAAACGAGTAGCAGACGCGCCGCGGAAAAACTCTGCAGCAGCATCCACTACCAAACCGTCATACATTATAGCATGTGGTGTTGTAGATAAGATTATATTTTGGCAGCTATTGCTACCCCTGGCGTTACCCGCCAGCCACCGTTGTCAATGTATACACATTTGAAAACAGTGCATTTGTATTTTTATAGAATTCTGCTTAACTTTTTTTTTACATATAATTCGTGGATGTATCCATTTTTTTTTTTCGAGTAGGTAGGTAGGTATGTTGGCTACAAAATGTAATTTGATAGAAACATGACAATGGAATGCTTAAATAATTATACACGTATTAGAGAATACAGCATACATAGATATATGCGGATTTTCATAAATATTTCAAAACAAAGAAAAGCCCGATCAGATACGATTGACTAAAGTGTGCATTGGAATCAAGGTTTGCGTCTTCAATTGGGCAGCTATTATCGTCACCGCCACCGTCACCGTCTGGATCTTAAAATAGAGACACCACATGATTATTTCGATTTGTCGTTCTTCATTTATTTTGGTTATTTATTGTAATTTCGTCATACTCGACTGTCTAAGAGTACAGAATGTCAACAGTACTTACATATTGCTTTAGCCAGGCGTAGCCGATGATGACATTTTGGTTGTAATGATTTGTTGCCAAACTTTTGTATATATTTTTGCTACTTGTAGTAAATATTTGAATTATGAGTACGAGACGCATCTATTTATGATATGACCATATGACAGATGACGGGCGGTTACACTTTTTAGTATTAGTTACTTGGTTACAAAGTAATTAGTATTAATAAGTTAATAAAAATGTAATCAGTTTAGTATTTAATAAAGTTAGTTTAGAATTGATATATCAGCGGATAATTTTATTTAGTTAAAAACGTTATTTAATAAAAAAAGTGATAAACATGCTTTCGAATTATTACCCATCATATACTATATTCCCCATAATCGAAGGGTAAAGATCTGATGGCACGAGTTTTTAGTACATTGATGCATGAATTGAAAGACATTGAAATGAGTGAAGAGGAAATAAATAACTAAAAAAAAAAACTTTAGAAGTCACCATCACCAATGGTAAATTAATTTTCAAAGCCAAGCTTTTGCCACTAAGTTACTGCTTTTGTGGGGCTTCCTTTTTTTTGCGTTTTCATTTATGCCATTTGGTTTCATGGTCTCGTTTCTATTCTATTTTAGTGTTTTAGTTTTCGTGCTATATTTTTTCAATGAATACCTACACTTAATTCGATGAATTAAATAAATGTATGGAAATATTTGTGGCATAGCTTTTGGAACATCCAGCACAAGGACTGTTAAATAATCCTGAACAGACCTGAACCCATCATACATAATACTATACAGTCAATTTAACATTTATTGAAGCAATTGATTATTGATTGATTTGTTAATATGTTGACTTTTGTATATGAATTTGTCTTCCAAAGAAATTTGTACTAGACGTGTATTTTCTTGTTGATATTTTTTTATAATTCCAAGTTAATGAAAATAAGACAAACAAATTTTTGGAATAGTATGTCAGAATGTTCTAACATCTTTTTGCAAATCCGTGTGTACGCCAATAGTGAATAGCCAAGTTATTAGTTGCTTAGCTAAAAGCATATGAATATTAAATGGAAATACAGTCGAAGTTGTTTATAACGACGGTGAAGGAACCGAGGAAATGGGGTCGTTATACCTGGCGGTCGCTATATCCGACTTACTTTACTTTTGGTGGCGCTTACAGTCCGGGGTGAACCACGGCCTCAACCAACAAGGCCCTCCAGCCAGCTCGGTCCCTCGCTAGCTGCCACCAGTTACGCACACCAAGTTGGTTGAGGTCGTTCTCCAATAGTGCGCGCGGTTTCGGTGACTTGTCGGGCTGGTGCCGTGTTGTCCATACGCTCCACGTGTCCCAGCCATTTCAGCCATTGTATTTTTAGTTTTTTTTTACCAGGTCAGCGTAGCTGTATAGCCCGAATAGTTCGTCATTAAATCTTCTTCTCCATACTCTATCGTCACAAACTGGACCGAATATCACTTGAAGAATCTTTCTCACGAAGCATCCCAGAAGGTTTTCATCCGCTTTTGACAGGGTTCATGCTTCTGCACCATACAGCAGGACTGAGATGATTAAGGTCTTATATAATATTTCCTCTCCTGTTCTTGGTTCTATAAGAGAGGGGTTTAGTTCTTAGATGCCTTCCGAGATGCCCGAAGAAACAGCTATTGGCAAGAGTGATCCTTCGCTTGATCTCTGCGCCGATGTAATTTTGCGAAGTGATAGTGGAGCCCAGGGGCCTATAACACAACATGACAAGTCGACAAGTCTAAATTCACTTGTCCAACTATGCTTGTCCAACAAGTACAAATTAATTCTGTAACAGAACGTAAATCGTTGCACTTGTCAAAAGAATTAAATTCCCTCGACTTGTCGGCATTCTTCGACAAGTGTTTAATATGTGAAGATTGCAAAAATCACGGCGGACAAAAAAAATGCTATTTATACAAAAATAAGAGAGGAAAAGATATCCTTTTTGATGCTTTCTGTGATGTCTTAACAAAGGAAAATAAATGGGCAAAATGGAAGAAAATACACAGCCTGGCAAAAGGCCTAAATATTGTTCCGAAAAATAAGGATTGGACTTACATAAGCGACGTATATTTTAATTATATATTATATATTTTTTATTTCTATATATATTCTGCTTTTCCAAAGGTATTACATTAAAAATGCACTTGTCAGCTCTTGACAATATTCAAATCACCTGTCGTAATTGAACCTCAGTTCTACAAGTGTTTCTTGACACTTGTCGTGTTCTGTTACAGAAAGAGGGAAATTATATAATTTCCCACTTGTCATCTTCCATCGCGACAATTGTCGAAGTGTTCACGGACTTGTCGCTTTGTGTTACACAATTTTTTACAAGTTGTCGGAATTCACTTGTCCGACAACTACTTGTCGCGTTGTGTTACAGGCCCCAGGTAGACAAAGTCTTTAACTACTCCGAAGTTGTATCTGTTCATCGTGACGTTTTGTCCCAGTCGCCGATGTTGAGCGTCCTTTTCGTTGACAGCATATATCTACTTCGTTTTGTCCTCATTAATAGCCAGACCCATTTTCGCCGCCTCCGTTTCGATGCCACTGACAGCTCGCCGCTTTCTCGCAATATCATCCTTCTGTTACAGGACAAGCAAACTTTGGAACTCTCTCCCGGGAGAAGTATCCGACGTGTCGTTATTATACGAAGATGTTATATCCGATGGTAGAATAGCTTAAAATATAATGAAACCAACCAAATGAAAGGAAAGTGGACGTTATAAGTATGGTGACCATGGCCATCCGCCCCGTATTTCAATCGACTGTCCCCATTTTTTTTTTTAAAGATATACGGATCGTACAAATGTCCGTATTAGTCCCGTATTTCTATTATAAACTTTTTAAATTATTATTCAAACATTTTATTCATTCATTTTCAATAGTCCGCATGTCCATTAAGTGGGTCGCGGGTGTAGGTTGCTCAAGCGGACCCTCCATACATTTTATTGTTTTAAAAAACATGCATTTCCATATAACTAAGGCCTATCGCTCACTCTTCAGCATCAAATGTACAATGGCACATTTTCAATGACATGACAGTTCGCACATGACACAATAAATGTATGCAGCATGTCTACGACATGTTCCCACAATAGTCCAAATGACGATTTTAAGAAAGAATTCTTGAAAAAATCTCCCGGACAATTCGAAAATTCGAGAAAAGCGGCAAGTGTGCAACATGGGCACAAACTATGTATTCTATTCGCAAATTTCCTCAACTTTTCTCAACTCAACTATTCCTCTTCTCCCAAACTGGATTAGTAACTACTTTTTTGTGATAGTAACGAAGTAGCAATTACTTTTATTATCGTCACACTCATATAGGTAACAACATTAAATCAGAGCAGTTTGGATTGCATTACTTCGCTATACCTTTACAGGCTTGCTATACCAGACCTTTTAAGGCAACTTTTCTTTACTTGTTATTACATATTCATGACATCTATAGGAGCTGAGTTTTTGTGCAACATACAACACAAAATTAATGGCCAAACACAAGGAATACCAATAAAATTATCTATTGTGAAAGTCAAAATATTAAAGTTGAATGTTAAAAATGATTATTATTCGCGTAAACACGGTCTTTTGCATAGCCCCACAGAAAAAAAGTCAAATCGCATGATCTTGGTGGCCAATTGACGTCGCCAAAACGTGAAATTACGCGACCAGGAAATTTCTCACGCAATAAAGACAAAATTGGTCGTGTTGTGTGGCTTGTTGCCTCGTTTTGTTGGAACCACATATTGTCCAAGTCATGATTTTCAATCGCCGGCCGACCAAAAAAAAAAAGCGATTATCATTCTACCATATTGCTCCGAATTGACTGTAACCGTCTGCCCATTGGCATCTTCGAAGAAATACGGAAGAATGACACATTTCGACCATAGAGCACATCAAACAGCATTACGATGATGCACAGGCCTTACGACATCAGTAACGCTTCCACTCTCTTCAAATTTCTTCACAATTTTACCGATTGCTTGCGTAGTCGGTCGATAATGACGACCACAATCATCGCGTAATGCGCGAAAAGTGCGGCTACGTTTGAATCACCACTTTTTTTAGTTAAAAACTGTATTACATATATTAAACCGATTATCGTTTTTCGTCATTATAATTGTATTTACTTTTATTTTTTTAATTGTAGATTTCATCGTAACAAATGGCCACAATAGATGGAAGACCGGCGCAATATGGGATCTCTCTTAAACAACTACGAGAGCTCATGGAAGTCAGGGGCCGGGAGGGCGTAGCAAAAGTAAATGAGTTTGGGGGTGTGCAGGATGTTTGCAAAAAGTTATACACATCGCCAAATGATGGTAAGTTTCTTTTTTAGCAGGGGTTACAATTTTTTTTTATATCGCGATAAACATTAAATTAATAAAATTTTAACTTTTGTTTTAATATTTGATGACAGATTTACTTTAATTTGATTGTTGAATAATTGATAATTTTTTCAAAAATATTGTTTTATTTACGAATCTATCTCACATCATCTCGTTTACCTTTTCAATATTTGTTATTTTTTTTTTTTAGGCTTAAGCGGATCAAGATCTGATATAGACCACAGAAGGGAAACTTTTGGTTCGAACGTTATACCACCGAAACCACCAAAAACATTTCTAACACTAGTCTGGGAAGCTCTCCAGGATGTGACACTTATTATATTAGAAGTAGCTGCATTAGTATCACTTGGTCTATCGTTTTACAAACCCGCCGATGAAGATGCTCGTAAGTTGAACTATATTCCAGTCTATTTATTTGTATTATTTTAAAACAAATACATAGACGAAGCCCTCTACACAAATATTTAATTGAATTGTAATCAAAAAAGAGATCCCACATCTAAAAATACAAATATTTTTACTTATAGCTCTTCTTGCAGAGGAAGAAGATCACCATGGCTGGATAGAAGGTTTAGCTATCCTTATTTCGGTTATTGTGGTTGTCTTGGTAACAGCATTCAATGATTACTCGAAAGAACGACAGTTTCGTGGCTTGCAAAATCGTATCGAAGGTGAACATAAATTCTCTGTTATACGAGGCGGTCAAGTGTGCCAAATATCTGTTGGCGACATTGTTGTCGGTGATATCTGCCAGGTTAAATATGGCGATCTATTACCGGCTGATGGTGTTCTTATTCAGAGTAACGATTTAAAAGTAAGTCCAAATTCCGTGTTTATAGTATATTCTCACATATTCGAATCAATACTAAATCATTTCACATATGGTATGTACTTTTATTTTATTTTGATAATACTTAGGTTGACGAATCATCGTTAACTGGTGAATCCGACCATGTTAAGAAAGGGCCAGATTCTGACCCAATGGTATTATCCGGTACCCATATTATGGAGGGTAGTGGTAAAATGGTTGTCACTGCTGTTGGTGTTAACTCACAAGCGGGTATCATTTTTACCTTATTGGGTGCCGCGGTCGATCAACAGGAAGCGGAAATCAAAAAAATGAAAAAGGGTGAGCATTCGTCTACTTATATCTCTTATTTTATAAACGTATCTGTATCTTTTTCTCCTTATTTAAAAAAAAAAACAATCGCAATCTTTCATCCTTTAAAAAAAAATCATTGTAAGATAGTTAGTAAAAGTATAGTTAAAAAATAATTATTACAAAAGAAACCAATGTCGAAAAAAAAACTCAACATATTCGTTCTCAGTTTGGTTTTATGATGTGTTCCATATTTTTGAATGTGTGGTTCCCTTCGAATGCGGTCTACTGATCTTTACGTTCATAGAGTAAATAGATTGAATTTAAATACGTATTTCCCTATTTTGAATGTAGCTTGTAAATATTTTGTTTTTGTATTATGGGTTCACAGTCCGTTGGTGCGACGGTAAGTTTTTGTTTTCACCCCTTCGTGTTCCTTTTAATTATTATAAGTGAAGTGATACATTTCCATCCATATTGCGGTCCATTTTTAGAAAATCCAAAACTATGATATAGGTTAGCATTCTTAAACTAGTTGTTGTATTAGACCTAACCCCGCGAACCTCAATATAAAATAAAAAGTAACTAATAATCTAAAAAGTAGGCAATAAAACAACCTGAAAAACAGCTAGCTTCGTGTGATACAGTCACAGATTTTATAGGGTTGGAAAAGTGACATTAGATGACTGCAGCGTTTTAGCTTTAGAAGGTTGGTATCATTTGCATAGCAACCAGAGATTAAAATGAGCAATCCATCGATTTTCATAATATTCGTTTGAAATTTTTCGTTTTACTTTTTTACTCATGAATCAATTAACTCGTATTCTACAACAACCCACGAGTATGGCTGTTCAACATGATCAAACTCATAAACATGATCGAACGCCTACACTAGTTTACAAAATGATTCATAAGGCTTACGAGCAGGTAAAGCAGGTCAACACTGTTTGTAAGCATTTTCCAATATTCGCGATCATTTACCAAAGATCAAACCCACCAAAGGGTTAGAAATGAAACTGCGTGTTGTTTTTTTTTTTTTTTTTAATATTGGTATACTATGCCACGCACAGATCAACACTCTTCCAGCAACATTGCCTTACAAATATTTAAGGGGTTTTTTGTATTAATTATGATCTGTGAAGGTAGTCCGAAGAAAATACAATTTGGTCAAAAACACCCTAAAAAGGAGTGTGTTAATGACAGAAAGATCCTAAAGGCACTAATGCTTTCAACACAAAAATCATCAAAATCATTGTAAGTACATAGTTGCCAACCATGAGATGTGTCAGCAAAAGTTGAATGCTACAGTCCTGTTACAATAAGGATTCTCATGCCAGCCACATTACTACCATATCCATAGATAATCTACATTTAAATAAATACTCTCAAACAACTCAAATTTTTGCTAACGATCAATTTTATCCCCGGTGCTTGCAAGTCATCATGGCCATTATACTCAAACTTGTTTGTTATTCAACTCGTAAGCATTCATACTCATTTGAGCTCGTTCGGTTTGTGCTTCGATTCATCAAACTCACAAACAGAAATTACGCATGAGTGTGCAGTGGTGTTTGGACTCTGTTCGTTTGAGCTCGCTTTTTTAGACCGAGGACTCGATGTTGAACTCGGCTCGTTTTAATCTCTGATAGCAACATCAAATGTGTGCCCACTACCCCAGAGTAGGACTGCCAAAGGAAATATTCATCTAATTTGTTTTTCACTTCATAGAATACGATTTGTTTTAAATTTTGTGCACTCTGGACGGAGCTGAAAGATAGAAGAATGATGAGATCCCTAAGTTATTCCCGTTTCCAAAATCCCTTATTGGGTATAATCTCTAATCTCTCATATTTTTTTTCTTCTCTTTTTCCAAAATCTCCCATCTACATACCTACTTATTAAATCCCTTGCCAAAAAAACCTTTCATGTGCAACTCCACTCCAGATAGACATTTTATCTAGTTACATTTAAAAAATGATCTTCCAAGCTACTTAGGTATTTAATAAAAACGCGTCGAATGAAATAAAATACTTAAAATAATCTCATATTTAAAATAATATCGACTGGACATTGAAAGCAAAAACATAATACTGCATTAAATTCGAGGCAGTAAACTAACAGCCTCGTATTGCTTAAATTATATTGAAATCGAGTTTGACTTTGTGTTCAAAACTCACAATCACTCTTCGTGATAATTGAAAAATAAGTTTTTTTTTTTTTATTTAAGAATCCTTAAAACACTAAACACAAGAACATGCTGTGCCTTTTGCTTAATTTGACTATTTTTGCCGAGGAAATACCAACAATAATAATAATTTATTTGCAAATTTACTTGTAACTTTTAAATTTCATAATAATTAAATTTACACAAAAATTTACTCATAGTTTACTAGTTACAAATGAATTTAAAAGTATAATTATTAGTATTGTAGTATTAGATATTTTATTGTCTTAAGTGTGACAAATAAAATGAATTACGATATTTTATTTTATTTTAATATACGTTTGGTTAAAATGAATTGCGCTTAAAATGATTATTTCACTTATATTAATTTTTGTTGCTTTACTTTAAACATGTACACACTTTTTAAAGAAAACATTTTATTATCCGTTTATTCATTTTCTCCACTATAAATAAAATGGAATATAAAAGAAAATTAAGTTTTAAGTACTTAAATTGAGTGTATATGAAAATTATTATATATTTTCTTAATTTCGATTAATGTACTCTATTTAACTTGATATTATATTAAATTGTTAAAATAAAAAATCATTTTATTTTCTCTTTCTTTCTTTGTGGAAATGATATGTATATATGTATATTAAATATATATATATATATGCCTATGTATGTATACGAATATATATATATAATCAATTACAAACAAACAAACGAAACTGAATATTTCGTGTTGCATGATGTGATTGATCGTCCCTCTCCTCTTCATCCACACACCACTCTTCACCATCAAAAACATGAAAATATAAAAAAAAATACAATAAATAAATATTTGTAAAACAATAAACAATTGATAATAAAAAAACACAAAAAAATCATTGGCAGAAGCTAAAAAGGCGAGGAAGAGCAAGAGTATAACAGGTGATTCCCTATATTTGTTTTTGTTTATTTATTTATGTCGCTTATTTATTTTGTATTTATTATTATTGTTTCACATAAGTTCTTAGTGTTTAGTCTTTTCACATTGCATATTCCAAAATTGTTTTCCTTTTTTTTTTTTTTATGTTTTTAACGCATGCATATAAATACATATTTTTGGGTTTATTTATATTTATAGTTTGTTCAGAGCTTGTTTGCACTCGCGTTAAATTTTTTTTTTTTTTGCAAAACTAAAAATTTAATTAAAAAAACTTAAAGTCGTTTAAATAAATGTCTTGCTTACAGAAAGAAAAGAGAAACCCATATACCTAATTGTCACTTACAAAAAAAAAAAATAAAAATATATATATATATATAACTACTATAAAAAAAAAAAACAAAAATTAAATTTTCGTTTGTCCAAATCTCTGCGGAGAAAATTCTTAAAATAACTTAATTTTAATCCTTTTTTTATTGCTTTCACAGACGATGGTACAACGCCAATAAGCAATAGTCATATGAGCTCACCAATGCCCGTGGATGTTGTTAAATCAGAATCCGATGATAATCATGTTCAACCGACGACCTCAAGTTCCGAAGGATCCAGTCATAAAAAGGAAAAATCCGTGCTTCAGGCTAAGCTTACCAAATTGGCTATCCAAATTGGTTATGCTGGTTCAACAATCGCTGTACTTACGGTTATCATCCTGATCATACAATTTTGTATAAAGACATTTGTCATTGAAGAAAGACCATGGAAAAACACATATGCCAATAATTTAGTGAAGCACTTGATTATTGGTGTTACGGTATTAGTAGTAGCTGTACCTGAAGGTCTACCCTTAGCTGTTACATTGTCATTGGCTTATTCGGTTAAGGTGAGTAATATATATAATAATAAATATAAAACAAAGTGCCAAAATGTGTAAGTTTCCATCTGTCGCAAATAATTTTCAACCAATTTAGTTGATTTTATTTTCAAATATCGGTAATAACGGTGATCAATCGATAGGAAAAAAAAAAATAAATAAATAAAAATTGCGCGGTATTCATGGTTTGGCTACTGATCGAAAGAATCACATCTTTCTAAGCTGCCGAAACTATAGTCCTTGTTATAGGGTGACTTGCAGAGAGTATATAAAGAAAACCAGAATAAGTGAGATGCTCACTGTCAAGCAGCAGCTTATCTAAAAGGAGTGGTCCGTTCTTCGGTAGCTTGGTCACATAAAACGCTCTCAACTTAGATTTCAAAACTATCGCCTACTAATCCTAAATTATAGTAACAATTTATGCAAGCTGAATCTTTCAGTCACTCTATATTAACATAATTACCTGTTAAATCTTTTCAGAAAATGATGAAAGATAATAACTTGGTAAGACACTTGGACGCATGCGAGACAATGGGCAATGCCACTGCCATTTGTTCTGATAAGACTGGAACATTAACTACCAACCGTATGACCGTCGTTCAGTCATACATATGTGAAAAGCTTTGTAAAGTGTTACCCAAATTTTCCGATCTACCGTCGAATGTGGGCAATTTAATTGTCCAAGGTATCTCAGTAAATTCAGCGTATACTTCAAATATTCTGGTAATTAATTAATATTATATCATATTCTTTTCAATTTTAAAATGTTTTATTTTGGTTTTTTAGCCTGGGGCAAATCCCGGTGATCTACCAATGCAAGTTGGTAATAAAACAGAATGCTCCCTATTAGGATTCGTACAAGCCTTAGGTTGTAAATATCAAACAGTCCGAGACGAAATAACTGAAGACAAGTTCACACGTGTATATACATTCAATTCGGTGCGCAAATCAATGAGTACGGTAATTCCAAGAGCGAACGGTGGTTTTCGGTTATATACAAAAGGCGCCTCCGAAATTGTACTTAAGAAGTATGTTGTATGCAAACATATATTAGCACTAGGATTGTTTAAATATTGTTTCAATTTTCTCTCACTAGGTGTTCATTTATATACGGCCACGATGGCGTTTTAGAAAAATTCACACGAGACATGCAAGATCGCCTTATACGCGAGGTTATTGAGCCAATGGCGTGCGATGGATTACGTACCATATCGATTGCATACAGAGATTTCGTGCCCGGTAAAGCGGCAATAAACGAAGTACATATCGATAATGAGCCAAACTGGGATGATGAGGAGAATATTGCTAGCAATTTGACCTGTCTATGCGTTGTGGGAATTGAAGATCCTGTCCGTCCTGAAGTACCAGATGCGATCCGAAAATGCCAAAGAGCTGGCATTACGGTGCGTATGGTTACTGGTGATAACATAAATACAGCGCGATCGATTGCTAGTAAATGCGGAATTCTTCGACCAAATGAAGAGTTTCTTATTCTCGAGGGTAAAGAATTTAATAGGCGTATTCGTGATACAAATGGTGATGTAAGTATTTACTAACTCGAGGTTTTTCCTATTGTGCATTGTATATACTAATTAGTTATAATATTTTCAGATTCAGCAACATCTTATCGACAAAGTATGGCCAAAGTTGCGCGTACTCGCTAGATCTTCGCCAACAGATAAATATACTCTAGTAAAAGGTTTGCAGTTTTGATAACATTGCATAAAACTAGTTGCCTAATCTACATTTAATTGTTATTTATTTTAGGTATAATTGACAGCACGGTCAGTGAGAATCGTGAAGTTGTGGCGGTTACTGGTGACGGTACAAATGATGGGCCTGCGTTAAAGAAGGCCGACGTTGGTTTTGCAATGGGTATTGCTGGTACAGACGTTGCTAAAGAAGCTTCCGATATTATTCTGACCGATGACAACTTTAGCAGTATTGTTAAGGCTGTTATGTGGGGACGTAATGTTTACGATTCAATTGCGAAATTCTTACAATTTCAATTGACAGTCAACGTCGTTGCTGTAATTGTTGCATTTATTGGTGCATGTGCCGTACAAGATTCACCACTTAAAGTAAGTGAAACAAAAAAAAAAAAAAAAAAAAAAAAAACAATCCGTAATTTTATTCCCATTTGTTTTTCTTAAGGCCGTTCAAATGCTTTGGGTTAATCTGATTATGGATACACTTGCGTCATTAGCTTTAGCTACTGAACTTCCAACGCCTGATTTATTACTTCGTAAGCCATATGGTCGTACGAAACCACTTATTTCACGCACAATGATGAAGAACATTTTGGGCCAAGCTATTTACCAATTAACAGTTATATTCAGTCTATTGTTTATTGGTGAGTATAACATATATGTATATGGTATAAGTCTCAGCTGCTATTGGATTTTCTGTGGTCCACGAGCCGATTACATGACCTAGTTTACCACTTTAAATAACGTTGAATCTGAAAGTATTCATTATTTAATCAAAAACTATATCTCTCGTTAAAGGTGATTGGCTACTCGATATCGAATCCGGACGTGGCCAAGAGCTAGGAGCTGGCCCAACACAACATTTTACTATTATTTTCAATACGTTCGTCATGATGACATTATTTAATGAGATCAATGCTAGAAAAATCCATGGTCAAAGGAATGTTATTGAAGGCCTCTTCACAAATCCTATTTTTTATACAATATGGATATTCACAGCCATTTCACAGGTAGGTGTTCAGATCTATTTATAATCCCCCTAATTCCCGTAGGCGTTTGTCGTATACGATTTTTTTCGAACTTTTGTTAACGACTTTATTTCTTCACTGTTATTTCAAATCGTTTGTCTCAAAAAAGTTGCAAACACACCGACTTAAAAACGAAATGAAATACTGGTCGTTTACGACAAACGCCAACGGGAATAATCATCACAGTTTTTCAAATGAAATTGATGCACCAATAAAACAATTACTACTCTTTATATGTTAATAGGTTGTCATTGTCCAATACGGTAAAATGGCTTTCTCCACAAAAGCCCTGTCACTTGACCAATGGCTGTGGTGCATATTCTTTGGTATTGGAACATTAGTCTGGGGACAATTAATCACTACAGTGCCTACAAGAAAACTACCTAAAATATTATCGTAAGTAAATTCAAAGAGACAAGTCAGCAAGTCGATTTTATTATTTTGTCTGTGCCTCATTATTTTTTTTAACACACTACACAAACTATTTGTGCACAAGAACACACAATCCTAAAATATTCTATTTAAATCGAAATATACTCGTATAAAAAAAAAACATACAACCAATAAGGACATTATCACAAAAAAAATTATAATAACTAGCTACAAAATAAACAAACAAAACAGTTATGCACAAAAGCCGTTTATGAAAGAAGAATGACAATTTCTTCAGAGAATTCTTAATTAAATAACTCTGAATTGAATTAGAGACAAAAATAATAAAACCTATGCTTATACGACAGAGTATCATGTTTTTTGGATTTGGCTCTAATTTTTTAAAAGTTTTTTTCTTTATATAGTAATTAATTGCTACTAAACACAATCAGTATTATTTTGAATTGTTCGGTTTATATATATTTTTTTTTTTTAATAAAGTAAGTTATTATCTTTGATCATGAATATATGCTAAAATCGTGTTTTGTTTCCCATGTTTTGAATATTTGTGTTTTGGTTTGATTAATATTAAATTTAAAACTTTAATAATAAAAAGAAAACATGCAGTATTAAACAGAAGGAACAAACAGTAATGTTATAGCTAAAAGTATAAAAATATGAATATACCAACGCTCTGGCAAAACAGGTTTTTTGACATTGGGTGTGAATCTCTTTAGTATTTATTTTGATTTCTTATTTGACTTGTTCGCAATAATGCAAAAACCTGTTTATTCTTAATTATTTTATGATTTTTTTTTTTAATTAAAAGTCAGTAGCGAATTTATAATACAACAAATGAATAATTTTTTTTTGTGATTAGCTCAATTGTAGTTAAGAATTAAAGTATAAAAAAAACAGTATTATGTATTAACAGTTGTGATGAGATGAAAAAAAAAAAATTAAAAATTAAATCGTTTATTTTCGAAATTGTAAGTTATTTATTGATAAAATTGGTTGTTAAAATTACAAAGAAAGAAATGAAAGAAAATATGAGAATTTATTTAAAAAAAAAAGAACAAAAAATGCCAAATTTTATTTAACGAGAAAAATAAATAAATATTTTATATAATTTCCTCGTGATAATAGTTGCTTCAACAAACAGTGCACACAAGTTATTTCAAATAAAGCTTGGAGTGAGTGGTGGTGGTTCGAAATTAAGTTGAACTCTGTATAATTCGAGTGCTTTTTTTACAATATTATTAACTACGCTTAATATATACTCATGTTCTTCGCAAAATTATATACGAATTCGCCTGGAAGCGTGACGTGATGTTATTTATTTGTCTGACTTTGTAATTTGTTTTGAATCTGCATTATTTTACCACAGTCGCGAAATGTATAGATTGTAAGAAGTAGGATAACTTAACTGGTTGATGAATTAAGTGAGGCTCTTTTAAGAACATTGTAAAAGCGATCCGTATCTTGTTTAATTTTTTAATAAGATCAAAAGACGAGTATCTGTTATTATACGCTACTCATTCCGCGGTACTAATAATCATTTTTAGTGTCCAGTCTAACTTTTACGAAGTTACAATTGCGAAAATTTCCATATAAAATTATCCATTGTGACCGTCAAAATAATTAAGTTGAAGATTAAAATGATTATTGGTAATGCCCAAACTTTTTCCTTTGTTTTAACTACACAACTAAAATATATGCCATAGTTCTCTAAACGATGTTGAGCAATATGGTCTGCCAAAATACATAAGCAATTGACCAATATATATATTTATATATTGGTTGCTACTGGCTGGCAATAGAAAATTTATATAATTTGCTATCTTTAGAAGATTTCCAAACTGTACACTTCGTGTAAAGTGGACACACTTTCATTATCTGTTAAGACCATAACCCTAACCTTCAAAGGGTGAAACGTTTATCAGACCAAATCTTAAATTTGTATTGCTACTACACACATGTTAGATATGTGATCTAATTTCTAAGTGGCTCATAGAACCCATTATTTCGTATGCCCTTAATTCATAACTCAGTTCGTTGTTAAATTTTGTCAGCTTTAAGGTCTACTCAAAGCACCGCGAAAATGCGAAAGCGGGAGCGAATGTATTTATTTCCGCTTTCGCATTTTCTCGTTGGTTTGAGCAGACCTTTACTCCGTATAGACATTTAATCGCGCTCTGGCCAGTAACCGACTTAATTATACCATAAAGGTGATTTTTCCACTAAATCGGATAAAGTTTTGTTTGGAATTGGTTTTTATTTCGATTCTTTGTACATATATATTTTATGTTATGAGCGTGGGTTTTTTTACTTCAGCTTTCGATAGTTGTCTGTATTACAAAAAAAAACATTTTTGATGGGCTTACGTGCATGTTTTCAAAAAGGTTTCGGTCGTACTATTGAAACCTCCACTTGGATAATAAAAACGAAAGTGAACACAGACAAGTTTCAATTTTGAAAGAGGGCGCTTAAACAGTATTTCGAACTGGGTATGTACCATTACATTAAATGTTATGTGATGTTAAAAAAAAATAAAAATTGTTCAATCGAAACACCAAAATTCAAAATTTCATAATAAAATAAATAAATACAACTGTAAAACAATTTTGTCATTACAAATTATTTTGTTGTCTCTTTTTCTTTTCCTATATATATATTTTTTTCTTTCATTGATGTACAAATACATACTTTGTTCGATGATGAAAAAAAAACCTTGCTAGCTCTTGCGCCCGCTAAATCAGACTAATACATTTGTAACCATATAATTATACTCTTCTGTACCTATACATATATAATATTACTATTGTAATTAATTGGATGGTCTAATTCATAAAAATGTCGCCTTTGTTACAAAACAAAAAAAAATGTTCTGTACAAAGTAAATATACTATTCTATATGTCTGCATGATCTGTTAAGAACATAGTTTAATTGTTTATTAACCCCTGTATTAAAATCGCAAGAGTGTTCAAATTAAAATACTATTTTACATAAAACTAAAACTGCAAAAAATATAATATTAATACAACATTTTAAAATTTGCTAATATAAATAAAATTATTATTTCGTTTTGTTTTTATTTTTATTTATTTTTTTGTATAGGTGGGGTCGTGGTCACCCTGAAGAATATACAGAAGCAATGAATTTAGGTGAAGAACGTTTCGATTCAATTGATTCCGACAAAAAACCGAGGGCGGGTCAAATTCTTTGGATTCGAGGCCTTACACGATTACAGACACAAGTAAGTTTTTATGTGTTTCAGTTCTTAAATCGTATTATATATTTATTCATATAGAATAAATTAGAAACCATTTTTTTTTTTAAATTCTTATTCGATAAAGAAACTTGAAGCGTGTTTTTAAAGATATATGGGATCTGACCAGTTCAATAATTTAAGCAAAAACAGAACGATATTTATTTTAAAATCTGGTTAGCGAAAAGCGAATAGACTACCTATACATTTAAAAGTATATAATTGACATTGACTTACACATTAACAGTTTTTCAACGGGTTACAAGTTGTATAGGAAATGTTGCCTGGATTCTATATTCTCTATGCTTGGGGAAGTTTGTCACTGTCCATGGGACGTATTATAATTATGTGGTCTAAGCTAAATTGAAACAAATTAAATAAATTTTAACTTTTTTTATATGGTTACTTTATTATAATTATTATTTTATTTAAAGACCTTTTGCTTTACATATTTTGACTTAGTTCGATATAATTAAAAACTTTTAAAGGAAAATGTCTCTAACAGCACAGTCTAGGAGTGATAAAATTCATCTTTCTTCACAAATTAATTTTAAAATATTGTTTAAATTATAACATTTATGCAAAAAATAAAAATCCAGTTTTCCATTTTTGCTTCCAATGATTGCAAACAATTCAATTTATTCCCAAATTTCGTAATTTTTAGTAACAACGAGGTATACATAGACGAATAATAAGATATAGCTTCCTGATTAGTGTAACTAATAACGTTCGACCAGTAAAATATTAGTAATAAATTACTGTTTATCAAAATAATAAATTAAAAAATTAGTATAGCAATTGTATTCGAACTATTTTCACATTGTGCTGTTAGGAGATACACACATTTCTTTAATAGTTAGATATTCGCAACCGCACAACTCGAAATCTTGTTTTAGTTATCATTCTGTTAATTTTATTTTTATTTGTCTGTGTTTGAATTAGCCAGCACATATAATCGCACAATACATGATATCATGAATTAAAAAAAAACTACATATTGTATAGGGGTATACATAGACAAAACCATAACTTAAGCTAAAAGATTGTTTAGCAAATACAGTTGGCATTATGGTCGATCATATCATTTTTTTTAGTTAACAAACATAGATGAAAATGACACGCCTTCATTCACATCCAAAATACACCATCATATTTCCCTTATTTACTAATATTATATAGTTTATATTTTCACATCCACATTAGCTATGCATACTACATTATACTTCTGTAGGTACCATGCATATATGTATTACTTTATCCACATAAAAACAAATAAATTTACCTCAAAGTATTTTTCACAGTCATACAGAACAGACAATATATTTATATACTGTTAAATAAAAATGAAATACCTTAGGCCCTTTTTTATTGTCACGACAAAAATAAAAATAAAAAACGTTTACGAGAAAGGGAGCTATTAATGATATGTACTTCAGTTTTCAATTTATTTCAACCACCTTTGTTTATTTATTTTTATTAACTTTATTTTTAGAACTTAACCAGTTTGTGTTATATTTTATATGCAACTAGTACTTCATGTTTGCTACAATCTCTACCTACTCTACTATATTTTTCTGTTCATATACTTTTAGTACAAAATATATTTGAAAACTATTCTTAACGAACGATTTTGACGGATTTCATCAAGATTTTACTTTTAGTTAAATTGATTGTATGTCTATAATGTTTAACCCATTTGAAATAATTTTTAATACATATAAATAATCGTCTTTTAGGATAAGAATACATTTAAAAAAAAAAAAAATATGAGATTGAGCTTGAGAGTTACCATTTTTTTCCTGAAAAGGATATACCAATTCTTGTTTAAGTTTCTTTTTGCATTCAAAGACTTAATTCAATTAAGTTTTGCAAATTACAAATACTAGTTTTATTCAATTTATATTTATTTTGCAAGTAAGGAGAGGTGCATGTATTTCGATTCAATATTTTTGTTGGCATACAAGTACAATAAATATAATAAGATATTTGCTTTATTACCATCTTGTTCTTATGACAATACAGTCAAACTTCCATAAGTCGAATTTCTCTAATACTCGAAGTTTTATTGAGAACTCTGCGTTTTTAACTTTTGGCCTCCATAACTCGACTCAAATTTATTTTCTTTCATTTTGAGAGTTCGACTTATGGAAGTTCCACTGTATAAAATTTTAATTTTATTGTTACAAATACATAGTTACTTGCGCAAAATGAAACGATTGTAATAATATTTGCATCTATAGTTATAAAAATTGTATTTTTATCATTGTGTAGATAAGCTATTTAGGCCCGTTTGCTATAGCGAAAATTAACTGCGAAAGTTACAATTTAACAACATTAAGTGGAGCCCATAGATATAATGCACTAAGGCCTTTGCAAATATAACAATCTAGAATTGTTAAGAAGGAACGTCATTATGACGATGCCAAATCTCCTTGTGGTCACAGTCACAGCAACAATTATTCAAGTTGCTTCGATCCCTTTTTATTGTGTGGATTAAAATTATTTCGTTCACTGTTTATTAATATTACTATACACAATGTATATATTTATATATGAAGGAACCTACTCGTACTTTAATTATTATAACAAACAGTGGGGCCTCCATCGGAATTTGTATTTAGTTAAAACCAAGTGTAGGTTTTGCAGTGGCTTAGTATTATCGATGTGAACGGGCCTTTTTGTATCAGTAGACAAGTATTCTTATGTTACATTTTAGTATATAATGACATATTCCATATCTACTTGTGTATTGTAGAAATCTTCAATTAGTTCCTCATCTAATTCTTGCGTATTTTAATTACAATGATAAAATTTGGATCGACATTTTTTTTTAATATTGACGGCGCGCGTCGTGAATCCACAATACATTTGACATCACTAAACTGGTTGTTGCTCTAGATAAGCTTTAAGTCCAGTGTGAGTAAATGTGATTTTTGACACCTTAAATGACACTCAGTCATTCTGTACATAATTATGTACCATAACTACATTTACTTGGTTTTATATATTTTAGTATTCAAATCGAGTGAAGAAATTTGCAGAAAAATAATTAAACGAAACGAAAACCTGGTCTTCTAGGGGTGGTGGATATTGCTATTATTTGCAAAAAAAAAATGTTTATTTTAATATCAATACATAAAAAATTAAAAAAAAAAAAAAAACAAAGCACAAATCTATACTAAAGTTTTCATTCGTATGTAGTAGAAAAATGATTCATATAAACAAAAGTAAATTTCTATCAAGAAATCACATTCAGTATTTTATTCGTATATTTTGATTCATTTTTTATTTAATTTTTTCCTTTTTTTTCAAGTTTGTTTTGTTACTTTTGTACCCTTTCTAATTTTATTTTATGTTTACACTTCATTTTCAAAAAAAAAATAATAAATTGTTCCTAAAGCAAAACCTTAAAGAATTTCTATAGCAAAAAATATGAAAAAATAATACTTAATTTTACAAAATTGATAATAGTGATATAAATTTTTCCAAAATTTCGTAAAAAAAAAAAATATTTTTCCTTTTTCTTAAAGTTATTTACTTTTTTATATTTATATTCAATATTTATTGTTAATTTCTTAAATCAGCCGGCGGAACCAATGCGAGAGACTGAAGTGTAATATGGGGCAACTATACATAAAAAAAATATATTAGTAAAAAAAGAAAAAGTTATTTAACAAAAAAAAGAAACTCCAATAAAAAGGAAACAATATAATAAAATAAAATGAATTGAAACAACATAATAACAATAACAACAACAGTAATAATAATTAAGAGATTTGTAGAAAAAAATAACACTAAATTACAAAACAAATAAAATAATAAAAACAAAAAATAATAATAAAAAAATAAATAAAACAATACAACTTAAAGCAATTTTTTTTAATAGATTAGCAAAACGGTGTTTAAAATGCAATAAATAAAATACATTTCCACACGCGTATATACATAATATAGATTTTTATTTTCTTTAATTAGTTTTGTTGTCTTTTTTGATAATAAATGTGTGTATATGCCTGTGTAGTTAACAAAACTAATAATGGATAATAGTATTTTAAAATTGAATAGTTATATTTTAGTGATGAAAAATATACATACTTTTATTATACAAAGCGACTATATCTTAATACTCAACGTTATAAATTATCGTTAAAAATAAGAGAAAAATCGGAAAAAAATCAAATCTCAAGTAAAAGACAAGCAATAGATTCTAAAATGTTTAAAAGCAATTTAAGCAGAGACCCCATATAAGAAATTTACAATTTACAGTTATTATATCGGAATTTGTATCTATTGATTTAAAATTTGTTAACTCTCCAAAAAAGAACAATCAAAACCATCTATAGAGCGAACAGAAAACAAATGAAGATGAAAAGGTGTACCATTAAAACTACTTCTTCCAAGCACATATTGTCTACTCTTACAATTTTAATTTCTACTATTTCTGCCAGTACTTCTCCTATAAAAAAAATAAAAAAAAACTAGAACTGCACGACGCCTGCATCACTTAAAATAAATCTAGTAAATTATGCCTTAGAAAAAATCAAAAATTAAAGACTTGACCTAAAAAATAATCGTTATCCAAAGTACGTAGGATTTACTTATTTTATATATTTTCTTTGTTTATTGCAACAGAAAACTTAAACAAAAATATTTAAAAGTCATGTACGGAATGTTTATGTGACCTTTGTTACTGAATTCGATTAGATTATCGTTTTCTATTGTATTTACCATGTTTGCCCCTTTTTATTTATTTTTATTTTTTATTATTATTTTTTTTTTTTTTAATTTTTGAATACATATCTATATTTTTTTTTATATTTTAACTAATGTTATTTTATTTTGTTTAAACACAACAAGAGAAATGTTTGTGATTTCAATTTTTATGCAAAAATTAATATTTTAGTACCTACTAGTAATTAATAAGTGTTTTGAACCAACAAAAAAAAAAAAAACATGTTGTATGTTTGTTTTAGTGAGAAATAGTAAACAAAAAATTGAAATATAACTAGTTTGTAGAGTTTTACTTTGTTCATATTAACATGGTGACGATTAAAAAAAGATATCGTCATATCGTCCCTTAGATCCAAAGTATAGTAAGCTTTTTTATAGAATATGATTATCAAATACGAGTTATTTTGTCTTTTTCCACCCAAGTATATTTATGTGCTTTGTATAAAATATTCAGTAAAATATTTTTTTTACCTACCCTTGTGTAAACACCCTCCACCCACCAAAACAGACATAATAATTAGTCTCACTTATTTTATTTTCTAATAAAAAACATAACAATTAATTTTTTTTTTTTTTTGTTACATATAATTTCCCTCATTGTTAGTTATATTTTAGTTGTTTGTGACTGCAATACTTAAGTTAAATTAAACGGTTTTTAAGTGAGTTGATATAAAAAAAACATCCCTTAATTGGGTTAAATAACATAGAACTGTAAACTTTTGCCTATTGTACCTACATATATGGTAAAATGTATTTAATGTATGTTCATTTACCTCATTAGTTTTAATTTTCAATCTAAACGAAATTAAAAAACAAAACTGCAGCCAATCGGAACAAAACCTTATATAAATAAAATCGTATACGTAAACTTTCACTCATTCTCATATTTTCGTTGGATATGTTTAAAAAAAAAAAACATTTTTTTTGGTTTGTTGAAAATCCATCTCGAAATTGTCTGCTTATCACCCATAGTATTTTCCATTGGTGTATATATTCTAGTGTCTCAGAGTTGGTAGAGTTTCTGTTTCTGTTTCTGTTTAGTTTTTAAGTCTTTCATCAGAATTCACATTTTGTTTTGTTTTGTTTTCCTTGCCTTTTTTATACATCCACATACTTGCTCTCCCCTTTTTTGTTTGTACTAGTAGAATAGCTAAATTCCGTACTTATTTAATTTAAAACATTTTTTTCTTCATCTCATGTTGGACAGTTCACATTAGTATTTGATAAATATAACAAAATATATTTTGTGCCACAAATTTATATACTTATTCAATATTGCGCGTGCTACTTGTATGATACTTTCTCTTATCTCTATCATCATCTACTGTACCTTAGATTTAGTTCGTTAAGCGATTTTCAACTCTTCTTTTTAATGTTTTTTTGACTACGGCTATCACAAAAACAAATATAATGATTTCCAACTCTTCTGAATGATCTACCATAACATTTTTGTTTGTTAATAAAAATGTGTGAACTAGTTGGCTTTTTGTCAATGGATATGAAATTCGCAATTGCAATTACTCTCTACTTATTGCCATATAATGCCGGAGACAGTATTATACAATATACCAAATAAAAAGTTTAACACGCTGTCTTCTGGCATCCACCACATTCCATAATGTTGCATAATTACACTGCTCTAAGCATTTCAATTTCAATCCTTTCCATTCAAGAAATAACGCCCGATTTAAATGAATTAATTCTGTCAGCACATTCGTAATATGGGCAACAAAATCATACTAGTGCTCCTTCGGTATATTCAACAATTAACTAATGATTAATTACATTACCGCGACGATGAATGTATGTATCTATGCATTGGGTTCTCCGATTGATAAACACGTCTTTACTGATTTTGTGGCACAAACATCTGAATTTATATTAATCTACTTTAAGCAAGTTTTTAATACCGCATACTCATATTATGGGTATGATTCAACAAACATTAAAACAAATAATTGTTTCTTCTTGCCAAAAAATAGTTACATTAAGTATTAAGCTGGGGTAGAAAAACCATCTTTTTTTTTCTGTATCGAATCAGGAAACATACATTCGATTTAAATTCATTTGAAAATAATCATTTCAAACAGTTTTGGAAGCAATGTCCTAGTCTATGCCTGCTTTACAGCGTCGATTGTATGATAATTACAAATATTGCATTCATAATATGGGTTCAGGTTATAAACAAAACTCATACTACTCACCTTTTAGTAAAATAAAAATTCACATACAATAAAAAAAAACTATTTTGGTAAGTTAATAAAAAATATATCATTGTCAAAACAAAAAAATGCAACAAATTCGATTAAAGCAAAAAAAAAATAAACATACATATTTATTGTTAAGAAAACTGTCAGCTAATTAAAGTGTTAAAAATAATCTTCGGATTAAAATTTAAATGGATTTCTGGTATGTTTAAAAAAATCTTTTTAGTTTGGTTTTCAATTAAACTTTTAAGTTGTTTCTGCATTTTCGAGTGTTTGTTTTTTACGTTTTGTTCTTTATATCTACCACCATTTCATTATTTGTTTGTTCATACATAATTTTTTTTTGTTTATAGTTGCTTTTGTATAAATGCTTACTGCTGCCTTGCTTCTATTACGAAACCATTTTTTGTATATATTTACTTACATTATTATTTCTATATATGCATAAAGCCTTCTAACATTTATTTTAATGTCATGTATCTATATTTTCCTCCTACATGACAATTGGAACTTGGATGTTTTGAAATCAAAAACTATTAATTTCTGGTGTTTTGATCTCAGATTGTATATAGGTATTTCTATAAAATTCATTTGTCCAAATAATAACTAATAACGTGATTATTAGAAAGATAGTTTTAATTTTCATTATCTCTGTCTTCGAGATTTTGGTCGAATATTAACCAATTCATTAAAATTATTAACCGAATATAAGTAAGCTCCATTGCAAAAAATTTTTAGAGCCACATTTTGGCAGTTACGCTTTCCCCTACAAAATTGAATAATGTATTTTGATCTTCTTAAGCAACACTTAATCAAAGTTATTTAGATTATTTGGGCACGCTCTGTAACATGTCAATAAAAATTAAGTATATATATATTCATACCACTATCTGTATCTGTCTCTGAATTATATTTTATTTTTTTTTTTTATTATTATTTTCATAAACCAGGTGTACTCTGTGTATGATTTAAGTTTTCTTGATAAAAAAAAACGATTGTCCAAGTAGCATCTAAAAGCTCTCGTTTCTGTACAGAAAATGACAGGTTGCGCGAAAAAACGTTTTATTTCATTTAAAAAATTTCATGATTACATGATGTGAACGTAGTTAGCTCAAAATTTTAAAGAGTCTGATTAAAAATGTCTGAATTATAAAGAATTGAAATTTTAATAATTTTGCCTAGCTCTTTCGTGTTTAGTCTTCTTATGAAATATCACACTTTCGACTTTTCGCAAAATATAAACTGATCGTAAAGCGTTATCCAAATATTCAAATATAAAAATTAAAATACATTCCTCACCCGATATCTCTTACTTAGTAAATCAATACTTTTTTTTTTTTTTGTTATACCCAACCCATATAATATTAGACTTTATATGAATTTGTGAGATAAAAATATAATTAAGTATGTAGGTATCCCTTGTCATTCAAGCTGCATGTAGCAGTTTTCCCCCTGTGCATAATTAATCATAGCTGTTAATCGCTAATGCATCCAGAAAGATTTAATTTTTGTTTTTGTATTCAAACCGATTAAAAAAAAAATTATTAAGCTGAATAAAGCAGGCGGCTTCACATAGTATTTATTTTGTTTATAGAATTTTTTATATATTGCTTATAAATTAAACATAAAATGTTTTGATTTTTAACATTTTTTGTGTTTTTTTTTTGTTTGATTTATAATTGTTTTTTTTTTTTTTTTTTTTGTTTGTTGTCTCATTTTGTTTGTTTCAGTTACGCGTTATTCGTGCTTTTCGTTCAACATTGGAAGACTTAACGGAACGCCGTTCTGTACATAGTTTGCACAGTTTACGTAGTCCACGTACCGCAGTATCAGCTGGTGGATATCAATTGGTACAGTCACCAGGATCAGCTAACTTTTATAATGCTGCTCTGATGTATACTGGTAGTGGACGTCAGCAGAATACTTTACAACCGCCAACCCAGCATCGACCAACACAGAATTTAGCAACTACGCCAACCACATCTGCTATTTTGTCAGAAATTTCATTTATCGACGAAGATCCACAACAATTAACTAGCAATAGAAATGGAACCACTAACAGTAACAATCATAATAATCGTAGTATTCGTAATAGATCGGAGAGTCCTCAACAAGTTGAAACGAGAATTTGAAATTAAACAACAATAAATAATAGGACTGTATAAAAAAAAACTTTTATTTTTTTTTATGTATGTTTCTTTATTTTGCGGCTGTTATTTTTAGATAGCGCAAATAGCGATCTTTTACCGTCTTTCAATGACTATAGCATACATCGATAAATAATAAATATTTGCTTACTCTACCATTCAGGTTTTTTTTTTTGTTTAATTTTTATTTAATTTGAATCGTTTTTTGTTTCTATTCATTAAATTAAAAGCAATATATTTGGAGGTAGAATCGATAATTTTGTGTTCTAACTAAACGTGTTTATAATAAATTAGAAAAACACCTGCATAAACTTAACTAAGACTCGGTTCTCTACAAGAATCACCGAATCACAAGGAATTCAAAAAAGATTTTCCCGACAGTCTTGAAATTCATATGTTCACAGTTTTACAGTATGCGAATAAATAGAGCAGATTCTGACAATTTCACTCATTTCAGTATCCCTCAATAATTTATCTGCGACTTTTTGTTTATTAAATATAGAAATATACATACTTATACCTCCAAACTGATTAATACTGGTATTTTCTTGTAGTTGTTTAAAAATCAAGCATTCTCAAAACATAAAGTTGGGACACATATTTATATGTATGTAATTGGGTGACACATGCGCTTTTTTTAAGAATTTGTAAATGATTCTTCAAACCAATGCATTTTTATCATATGTAGACCCAGTATTAATTTTTATTGACTCAACCTAAAAGTTTTTTTTTTATATTTACAAGTTGGTTGACGTTAAAGTATCTACCCATAGCATCACAAAATTCCACACAACCTACGCAGATCCATTTAGCTAATACTAAAGCAGATTCATTCTAGGAAGAACTGATATTTTCAATAAAATATCAGAGTTATTGAAAGCATCGCTTTTACGCCTTCATACCCTGCAAGTATCCAATCTATTGGGATACCAAAGCAGTATAATATTAGCAAGACTGTCACAATAAAAAAAAATATATTTACGAAAACTATTTCATTTATAAAATAAATGGTGTCTTGTAGTTGTAATTTATACGTTGTAAATTTTGCGAAACATTTTTCTTTGTGGGAAATGTGATTTCATATTAGATTCAGTATTCTAAGGCGATTTCTAAGTGTGACCCAAATAATGGAGTTATTTGGTTTAAAGTGCATCGGAATCTCAATTCATACATGCGCTTGCAAAATTGTTCTTGGTATTTTCTATTACCAAAGTGCACAGCTTTGCAATAATTATTTTGCAAAATTAATTCATAAGGGTTTGAAAATGGTTTTGGAAACCCAAAATGGTGCTTGAAATTTTGGAAAACTATCTCTGTACTTATGTTCTCTATTCCCTTCTAAAATCTCTTCATATCTGTGGGTTTAGAAAACCAATAACAGTCAAGCTAATACCAGCAAAAGTATTATATTAACTTGAGTTTGTGTACTTATTTGTAAAGAGAAATAACTTAAATTTATCAAACAAAATATATACAATATATGTTTTCTGTTACTTACTTGTTTTATTCCGATGTTGCTACTCTTTTTGTTATGTAAACATTATAAATGATATTCGAATTTATATCTTTAAAATTAAGTCTTATACATTCATATTCAAAAAAAGAATTTGTCTCTTAAAGAAAAAGGTATGGTAATAGTAATAATAAGAATAAATAAGAATAGTAGTGAAACGAAATTCTTATCAATATTAATTGTGTTTTTTTTTTATTCATTACCTACCTCTTTGAAGTAGAAAACCAACTAAAAGTTTTTTAAATCCCTTAACATTATAATTGTTGTGAATCTTCAAATTATTTAATAAACTACCAAATATATGATTTTAACAAAAATAAAAAAAAGATACTTTGTAGTAATTTGTAACAAAATAACAATTGCATAATTATTATAAAAAAATATTGTGTTTTTAATCAATTTATTATAAACGCTAGACTTTGCATTATGACGTTACAACGTTGATATATTTACTTATAATTATTAAGAAAATACAATTCCTTAGCACAAAATTTAGAAAAAAAAATAATCGATTTATTCTCATTTGTCTTTGCTTTCTGAATTTGGTTTTGCCACTAGATACATGTTGCAAAGTTAACTCCTTAAAAATAAATCGTTATTGTAAATATGTATTTTTAAATAATATCGCCTTTGAAATAGATTTATTTTATTTACTTTTTATTATAATTTTATCTGATAATGTATTTCCAGGATGTTAATCGAAATTGCTGCATTTTTTTACAAACAAAATAATATAATAATAATAATGTTAACATTATGTGAATTTTTTTTTCTAACTGTTTTTATGAAGGTGTAGTAAAGTGAATTTTAGTCACGGAAATTTTGGTCTTACCAAACCGGTATGCTAAATGAATGACCTGTTGATGTAAACTTATCTTGTTCATCATAAAAGGTTTTTTTTTTATTTTTTATTGCTTATAATGAAACTCAGTTGAATAAAAAATTCTACCTTTGACGCAAGACGACTTATAATTATTTAATCATATAAACCTCGTAATTAAAATAAAATATGTGTCCCAAAATACTGCCAAACAGGTGCATGATGATGTCGTTGTGATAAAGTACATTTTTTTTAGATCTTTCCAATATCCGTTTCTCTTAGTCAACGACATTTTTTTGTATTTGCTTAATTTTGTTTGTGCATGTGTCGTATATAAAGAATAACAACGAGTGAATTGGGGCATTTTGTAAAACTTCACAGAACAAATTCGAAAAATAGCATAGTACACATATATTTCTTTCGTTGTGAATTGAAATAAAAAAAATGTAATCTTTTGATAAAATAAATTTAGCCTTACACATATTTCTATACAAATGAATCATTTCATTTGTGTAGTGTAAAATTGTAGCGAAAATCGACCACTCTAGTTTCAGTATACGCATCGAAAACCGCAACTGTTTTCGACAGGTTTAATTAAGGGTTATTGTAATTTTTGCTGATAAAATATCATAAAACGCGATTAAACGTTTCAAATTATTCAAAGCTTATCATGAACGACGACGGCCATAATGTGCACACTACAGCCTACATTATTAGTGTAGATAGTCATTACGTCTTTAGTGAATAAAATAACGTACCTTAACGAAAAGGTATCCTTCAGAAAATTTCTTTATTGTGTCTTAAAGCAATGTTTTCAAAACTAACGAAAAACTGTGTAAGCTAACCGCAAATAAAAAAATGTCAAAGCTAGGTTCCAGAAATCGAGTGAATTCGTTTTCAGTGTTCTGCATTTCGAGCAGAATTCGGTAACTCTGAAATCTGTTCGAAATTACTTTTCGTGAAATTGTAAACAGCTTACATCTGTCACTTGAGACATCGTATAAATTGGTTTTTATTTTGGAAAATTGTTTGTTAAAACTTTGTTGTTCGTAATCTTGAAAAAGATTATTTTTATTATAAATTTTATTATAAACGGATCTTATAATGAGTGTTGTGTTAGTTGCTGCGGTATTGCAGACTTAAAGGAATAAATATGCACAGGAAAAAATAAAAAGACGAAGGCTGATCGAAGCTTTCCAGACCATCCTAACCTTCGAAGAAAATTAATTTACACAGTGATACATTTTTTGTTTTCCTTTTTTATTTACCTTTTTCCATCCACTTGCATCGCATCCTTCTATGACGAACCATGTCAGTTCATAAAATTTTTGTAGTTTCCCACAAATCTTCCGCGCCAACTCGAAATCTCTTGTGAGATTTTTATGCTGCTCCATAAAATGAATAAATAATATTCCCTTCTGTGCAGTATTTTTATGTTTACCCCTGTTTTAAATATATTTTTTGTGAAATTTTAAAATTGAATGTTTTACTTACATTTTTTCCACTATTTCACATCGAATGACCAAGATCGATTTGAAATCACTTGGAAATTGTCAAAATCGATTTGTGGAACACAATAATATCACTTTGTCTCAGTTCCGAACATTTTGAAATCGAAATCGAATACACTGAAATGTAGAACACAAAAATTCATTTCCGATCGATTTCGTGGAAATGTGGAACCTAGCTGATAATCTTTATTTAACAATGACGTCACAGATTAAAAATCTTACGAAAAACGGGAGTAAGGATGATTTTGACTCAATGTATTAGAAACCAATGCTTGCATGACCAATAATATAATATTTTAGGGATGTCTATAGTATAATCGATGTATCTATTCGTACATATTATATTTAAGCAGCCGTTTTAGTTGGCAAATGTGGGTGTATATATTATGTTTTCGTTTTAATGTTATTAATTGTTAATGTATATGGTTGTAAAATCGTCCAGCGATCGAAATGCATGGACCCAAT
Organism: Cheilosia scutellata; assembly: GCA_955612985.1. Taxonomy (NCBI): domain Eukaryota; kingdom Metazoa; phylum Arthropoda; class Insecta; order Diptera; family Syrphidae; genus Cheilosia; species Cheilosia scutellata. Next base: position 7,936,748 of record OY015315.1, on the reverse strand, counting down.
ATTATTTTTGCAATACAAAAAGCAATTTAAGTGCAGATCACATATCTGCAAACATTCTGGGACACCGTTAAAGCGTTATAAATGTTAACGTTTTACAAGAGAAGTAAAACAAACAAATCGAAAGTAGACATAAAACATAATCACCCCTATTCCCGTTGACGTTTGTCGTAAACGACTCGTATTTCATCGTCGATGTTTTTCATTTTTTTGAGACAAATTAATTGAAATGATGGTAAACACATAGAAAAGGAAATAAAATTGTTAACCAGAGTTTAAAAAAATAATCTGAACATCGCTTTACAACGACACGAAACATGAGTGGTATACGACAAACGCCAACGGGAATATGGGTGAATATTAACATCAGGGGTCAGATCACTTAAAATAAAAACGATTGAACGATGTCGTTTTTGCGAATGATGTCTCTATCCTATCTGTGGCAATAAATAGAGACTGCTATTGTCGAAACGATGTCGGTCGTTTTCATTTTACGTGATCTGTCGCAAGGTTAAGGTAAAGGTCAAATTCAACGTCTCTTTTTCGCAAATAGTAGATTCGTTGAAGTTTTCTCAATTTTCCATCTTCGAAACAAAAAGTGATATAGCGGTAATTTGCATACAAGGTTCTAATATTTTCAACTCGTTTACCTATAATGCCGAGTCAAATTAATAAAGAAAATCGCTAATCCTAATCGGAGTAAGAAAATACCCTTCATCCACCCCTCGTTTATAGAAGTTTATTAATTCATATTTTTGTGTAATTTTTATTTGTTTATAGTGAGGTTTTACATTTCTTTGTTTTTTATCCGAATCTTCACCGCTTCCCATTCAAGATCAAGATTAAAATTGGTTCGTGGCAAGTGTATGACAAAGATTATTTCAAATTAACAAATTGCGCATATACCAATCCATATATTATTATCATATAAATAATAAAAAAAAATATTAATTACTGCTTTTAAATAATTCGGTATGTTCTTCCTTCCATAATTTTGTTTTCATTCTGTCCCCTTTTTAATTATTTTTATTTTCATTTCCATTTTTTAGTGTTTAACACAACCCGTACTTTATTCTCCCAGAGTAAGTTATGCTTTAGCTATTAGATTATTATACCTGCTCTAAAAACATACAAAATATAAACTAAGAACTTTAGAAACAATCGGTCACATATATGTACATTATATTTTTAAATTAACATGTACCAATGTATGTGTCACAGTCAAATTTTAATTTTAAGTGATAATTCCTTTTCATGTTTTTTTATTTGGTTTTCTTTGTCTTGTCTTATTTTTTGTTAACATTTAATTTGTTTTCTTTTTTTTATATATATATATATTTTTTATTTATTTTTTTTTTGTATTGCATTTTGCGTATCTAAATATATTTAGTAAAGGTACAAAAAGTATTTAAAGTAAAACCATTAAAGAAACGAAAAAAAACTCATCGAAGTCAGACAAAACAAATCCATATCTCCAATATTTCTTTTACTTCTTTCCATTGAAGGTAATAGGTGGTGAATTGCAAGAGCGTTTGATTCCGGTACCCTACAGCAAGAGCTCAACTGATCAAGCTGTAAGCTTTCCTTCTTTCTTTCGTTTACGTTGATCGTTAGTTTTTTCAGTTACTAATTTACGTCAATTATTATTATACAACATAGTAATGAAACAAGAGAAATAATCTTTTTTTTTGTTTTGTTTTTCGTTACCCTTTAGTTTCGATTGTGCTAACGTTTCTAAGTTTTCTTTCTTTTTTTGTGTTGTACTTTAATCTATTTCTTATCTAACTATCTAGTATCACTACTTCTACTAATGCGATACCAATTTTATTTTATATGCCCTGTCGCTTAAATTTCATACCATATCTTATTCTAAACATCGCTATTTTGTTGTTTTTTTTTTGCTTTTTTATATAAATTTGGATAGGTTAATAAAAATTTATGAAAAGTAGGAGGCAGGCTGGGTTAAAACTCGCAATTACTGATTTAATACAAAAAAAATATGACAGCTTTAAAAAAACGATCAGTATAGGGACCAAAAATCATCTTCGATCATTGCGAATCAGATGATTTCCCGATTTTTAAACTGCATAAAGTAATTTTCACTCCACTCAATTTTCTAATCCAAAATGTCACGAAAGCGAGTCGAATACTAGTGTCTCAACTTCTGACACCTGTGAAAATATAGGTATATTATTTGTGACATCTATATAGAAGATATCCCAATTTGATATTTTTATACGAAACTAGGCTCACTTTAATCAGATGACGGAAAAGTGAAATCAAATATTTCCTTATTTTACATTTCAAAGTAGAGAATTTTATTTATTTTGACCGACTAATTCATATTTAATTACTCATTACTTCGAAAGTAGGTACACGAAAAAAAAAATAAATCCATTGTGAAAATGGACCCACCGCCAGAAACATAGGTCTTTCTGTGATCAATAAAGTTCGCATAACAATCACCCCTATTCTCGTTGGCGTTTTTCGTAAACGCCTAATATTTAATTTCGGTTTTAAGTCAGTGTTTGTAAAAACTTTTTGAAATTACAGTGAACACATAGAAAATTAAGTAAAATCGTTCGAAAAAAATCTGAATATCGTTTTTAAAACGACACGACACATGAGTCGTATATGACAAACGCCAACGGGAATAAGGGTGAACAACTATAATATACAGTGAGCGTCAAAAGTGAGTAAACACCGATGTTCTTTTGAGGTTTCTTTAGGGTCTGGAAACAGGTCTAAAAAACCAACAATCTGTAAAAAGTTTGATAATGAAATAACAATAATTAAGCATATTTCATGTCGACAGCAAAAAATACTTTATAAATATCTAAAAAATAAAAAATAAAACAGTTACCAAACTCCAAAGACAAATGAAAACCGCATTGGTGTTCACTCACTTTTGACGCTCACTGTATGTTGGTAAAACGCTTACTAGAAATCCTTAAAAGAAACTCTCTTAAAAGTTTTGGATGATACATAGCTGAAAAAATATAAAATTTTTGTTTATCTGTTTCGAAAAAAAGAGGAAATTTCTTCAGAAAACTAAACATCCCTCAGTTGCCTTTTTTTTAGATAACTTTGTTTATCATCGCATGAAAGCTGTTTTTAAGTTCAAATAGTTCCCCTGCGATATGAATGCATGTCCATGCGATAAGAAAGAACAATAGGTATTAAAAAATAATCGGAAAACAACTACCTCATGAACCTAAACACACATGTAAGTGAGTTTAAATGTATACATATAAGCGGTGGTCCAAACACAAGTTTCTCTTCAAATTTAAAGATTATCATTATTTATTTATGTTCATTTTTGTGGCTGGCTCGGCACTGACGAATCCTCTGAACCCAATTTTCAAAGGCTTTATTGACTGTTACTGGATGTATCTCAGGAAGAGCTCGAATGATAATCGCTTTAAGGACCTGAATCGTTTCCGAATTATCCGCATAAAATCTAAAATCACGGACGTCAGTCGCCAAGGTGGAAGGTAGCCTAATAACCCGCAAAAGATCGATTGTTTAATGGGCTGTGGGCTGTGGCTGTGTGCCATGGCTCGCCATCTTGGTGAAACCAAAAAATTTTCCAAGTCCGTGTCTTTTAAATCTCCCACAAGCAAACTAAACTTTGCATATACCCAACCTTGCACCTACTCCAAATCCTAGAGTGACCAAAATACGGGGGGTTGCAGGGGTGGCAGCATGCCGCGACATACGTATCACTACGTATTTTAACACCATTGTGAGGTGTCGCGGCGACATAATTAATAACACCAAATCTAAAAATGGGCGATTTTGTCTCTTGGAGATTTTCTCTTAGGGTATTTTGGAGTAAGGGATTTCAGCACAGGGGATTGTAGAAAGGGGATTTTGGAAAAGAAGATTTCATCACCAACCCGAGAAAGAGCTGTCAGTGTCAAAATAACAATTGATTCAAAATGCAAATTGTACTTGAAGTACCCCTTTCGATTTTCGAAATTTATTTTCGAATGTAAATGGTTAATGAATAATCTGTTATACTTCGGCAGCTTATTTGAGTTTTAATCGAGATTTTAAGCTCCAAATCCACAATTTACCGCTCGTGTTGACTGTAATTCTGTGTGATCAGTATTAGATAGACTTGCACAGTGTTGAGAAATGTACACGGTGGGCCAAAAGCATGTTTCTATTTAAAAATGCAATAAAATGAACAAAACTAAATTGTTTCCATGTATTATGGATTTATTAGTAAGAGCAAATATTCCAATTTCAAAGACCTTGTTGATGGTTTTGGGCTGCAGCTCTCGGATTGCTTGGATGATATTGGCCTTATGTGCTTGAATCGTTTCCAGATTGTTGGCATAACATCGGTCCTTCACGGTTCCCCACAAAAAAGTGGTCAACTCGCAGCTCCGAGGCGGCCAATTGACATCGCCAAGACGGCTGATAACAAGATTTGGGAATATGGTGCGCAAAAAATCGATTGTGGCATGGCGCACCAATCCTGCATGAACTTCAATTTCAGTGAAAAAAAAAGTCGGGTAACATGGTTCTGTAACGCCCACCGTTGACCGAAACGTTGTTCCCAGCCTCATTTTCGAAGAAAAATGGTCCAATGATGCCACCACTCTACTATCAGCACCAAATTGCTGAGTCAATTGGACCTTGTAAGCGAATAATCCGAGATCTTTGTGCAGAATTCTCCTCAGGCTAGTGCGTGAAATGTTGAGCTTTTGAGATCGATGTTCGTAAATTGGGTCTCACACTCTCGACTACAGCAGCCACATTCTCGTCTGTGCGCATGGGGGACTATGAGTGTTGTCCACTAGTATACCAGTCTCACGAAATTTTTGCACACACTTGCGTACAGCAGGCGCGGAGGCTGCTTCATTTCGGCCAAAACTTCTTTTCAAAAAACGCACTCTTTGGGCTACACAGCACTCACTTTGGAAATAAGTTTTCAATATTTTCCAACGTTGTTCAAGCGTAAAAAGACTCATTTCGATTCGCGAAGGACTTTCTGTCAAGATTTCGAGCGGGAAACAGCTGTCAGTGTCAAAAAAGCCTATGATTTAAAAAGAAACCACTATACGTACTATTTGCTGCATAAAACTTGCAGTTTACGATTGATTGAAATTGATTGAGTAACAAAATCTTTTAGGCACATTTTTGTACATACGTTTTTACAAAAATAGTTCGCCCACACTTATCGCTTATCGCACAATAAGATGATAGGTTGCCACACTTAGGCTTGGTAGCCAGTCCGGAATGCAAGGGATCGAGAGTGCAGGGAAATGCTTTCTATTGCACAATAAACGTTAGTTAGAGGATCTGAGCTTTAAGAAACTGGTTAAAAGAAAATAATGCTTCCTTTTTTTTTTATGAATTTATTATATGGTTTCAAAGTAACTGTTTTATTGAATCCACCATTAATTAATCATTATCAGTTATCCACCAATGCACGTCTCCAACATATTAATTTTTTTGCCATGAGACGGGCTATGAAGCTATTTACAATTTTTGTATAGGTTTAAGTTATTATGTCGTCGACAATTTGTTGAGTGCAGTTTATATAATATTTTATTATCTATTTGTTTGCTCTGCACTTAATATGCACTGATTGTAGCTGTGTTTTTTTATGTATACCTAATGTTTTATTTTTTGTTTTATAATTTTGTATAACTAAAATACAAAGCAGATATATTTTCGAAAAAAAAAGAATATCTATTTTTAAATTTTTAATTTTTTTACTTTAATTTGAGGAGAGCATTGTTTTTAAGTTTGAACACTGCAACTTTCATCTACCATCTCTAATTTCATGTGTTATTGCATTGATTTCATGTATCTGTCGATATAAATAACCTCTGTCGACTCTTGTAATAGCTTACAAAAAATCCTTGCTTTTGTATAATTTATATGTATCTACCTACTGACATAAGAAAAATAAGGAAACGTGTGCTTACCAAAGAATCAAATGGCAAAATGTGTTTCCTATTACATCCAATGGAATCTATTCATCGATAATAAAATTCAATCAATAAAGGAATTTTGCAATCGATGTATAATATATATGTATACCGATCCAAGTCTAATCCAACAATAAATAGTTTTTTTTGTATTTACTACCTATATTTTATTTTGGTCTTACTTTGTCTGAATCCGATCTTTTTTGTCTTTTCCGGCACCATTTATTGAGTTTTTAGTTAAATACTTTTATAAACTATTACAAAAAATATATACTGTAGATACATATATATGTATATAATATAATATATATATTTATGTATGTGTGCATGTATGTATGTGTGTACCAATACGACACCATGTGCACGTGCGTTTTTCTAGACACGACTTTTCAGTCGCAAATAGTTGCAACATATTTTCTTTTAGTGCGGAACAACACTACAATATAATTAAATATTTCAAACTCTTTGTTCTACTCTTTGTAACTGAATAATCGTACGACAGATTTCGCATATGCGCCCCTAGTCTTAATATTTTTTTCGAATGGGTACACCGCTCTGCTAAGCTACATAAATATTTTTGTTTATCTTTGTATCTTGTAAATATCATAAACAAATTTGCCTAAACGCTAGTGTGCCAACGAACTGTGTATATTTATTGTAATTTCCCTACACTGGACCTACAGCAATGCACTATTTACATATCTAACTTCTTCAACAAAGCGAATCACAAACAGATTATTATTAAACTCCTTAAAGGACAAAACCACAAAGCTGTATACGACTATAAAACTAAGTCGAAGTTCGCAGTTCAATAAATGGTCTCAATTCATTTTGTAATCTAAATCTCTATGGGCCTTACTAATAATAATCATTTTTAACACCCACCTTAAGTTTATTGTGAGTCACAATGGATAATGTTATATGGAAAATGTCGCCATTGTGAGTTCATAAAACTTAACCTGGACACTAAAAAAGAATTATATTTGTATCACCCTATCCGTGGTACTAATAAATCATTTTTTACGAAGTCACAATGGGAAAAATTTTCAAATAAAATTATCCATTGTGACCGTCAATAATATTTATGTTGAAGATTAAAAATGATTATTGGTAAGGCCCTATATCTTTTAATTGAAAAAGGAGACAGCTTATTTTAATTTGATTGGTTTTTCTAAGCGAATTTTTAATTTTCAGAAACCAGTGGAAATAAAAATGCTTGTATTCTCTTATAAATCTACACCGCCCCTTAATGTTGTTGTTTTCATTTAAAAAAAAAAATTATGATTTTTTTATTACCATCAAATAGTTTTGAGTGGCGTTCTCTATTAAGTATTATGGGCCTTATCTATAATCATTTTTAATCTTCAACAAAAATATTTTGACGGTCACAATGGATAATTTTATATGAAAATTTTCGCCACACTAAAAATGATTATTAATACCACGGTATGATAATAAGAAAAAAAATATAGGCAATTCTGTTCCCATTGTATACAGTATAAACGTACATACATCTGTCCAAGCTGTCGCCATCTACTGAAACTGCACAATGCAAAATAAATAAAGTTATAAATGTTTCTTAATATCGTTTGTACAATATCGCGATGTGTGAGGGCTGATTTATGTTTGAACTGCGATAAACGACAGGAGGAGCGACTCGAACTCGTTAATTTTTTCTTGTCAAACCTAAGGCCCAATACACACAGAGCAATTGAAAAAAAAAAAAAAAAACTAAACCGGTTGGCAACTCGGGTTGGAGTTGGAGACCAGTTACGGACTCAGCGGTGACTTGACTGCACACACGAGGAAACTCATCAGCATCACCAATCAAAATCTCTAGTTCGTTCAGTGTCATCATGTTTTTCAACCTCCCCCACCAGCAACAGGTTGGTCTATTGTTCGCTCATCTTCGACAAACTAGAAACTGAAATCAATAGGCAACCCGAAATGCAAATCAATATACGACTAGTTAGAAACTGTTTTTTGTGAATCGCAAACGAGTTTTCAACCAGTAGCGCGTGTCGTGTGCGTCGTTCCATTTGATTATGACCCAAAGCAAACTAGTTGCCAACTCGCATCGCTGATCAGTTTTTTTTCCAGTTGCTCGTGTGTATTGGGCCTAAAAGGACATGAATCAGGAACATATTTGTTTTGAAGGACAAAATCACTAATTCTACACCAAGAGTTTCTATATTCTACATATTCGCCCCCATTCCCGTTGGTGTTTGTCGACTCGTATTTCACTTCGTTTTTTTGTCGGTGTTTTTAACTTTTTTGAGACAAATGAATTGAAATGATGGTGAATACATAGAAAAGGAAATAAAATTGCTAACAAGAGTTTAAAAAAATAATCTGAACATCGCTTTACAACGACACGAAACATGAGTCGTATACGACAAACGGGAATAGGGGTGAGGTATCAGTCGGAACGGAGAATTCTCCGCAACGCATAGTCTGTCAGAGGCTCAAATTACATTCGACGTATTCGTGTTCGGAAAGAAAATATTTTAAATGCGACAACGCATTGATTTGACATAATATTGTTTCGTGCTACATCGGGGGTTTCCTATTTGTCGCTAATTTTTATACCCGGTACCACACTGTGGTGAGGGTATATTCACTTTGTCATTCCATTTGTAACGCCGATAAGGAGGCGTTGTAGGTATGACAAACTATATATATTATTGATCAGCATCACTTTCTTAGTCGATATAGCGATGTCCGTCTGTCTGTCCGTTTGTCCGCACGATTACGGCCGTAATTTAAGAGCTATCGACTTGAAATTTGGTACGTACGCTTTTATCCACCAAACTGAGGCTAAGTTCGAAGATGAGCAAGATCGGATGAAAACTACTACTACTTCCCATACAAAAATATCGGATTTATATAGCTTTTTGATGTTAAAAATTAAATTTAAATATCTACAGTAAAGATAGCAAGTTTAAACTTTGCACATATTGTTTTAATAATATTTAAAATTTTTTGACAAAAAATGAGCTTGGTCGAATAAAAACTACCCATACCTCCCATACAAATATATAATTTCTTAATACTAAAATATTTTTTACAATAATATAGTACCGGGTATTTGAGCTTCGGCACAGTCGAAGATAATTGCCTTACTGGTTTCGTTTATTTTTGCCTTCGAAATACAAATTTAAGCAATAAATACAAAGCATTACGTTGCTTAAAAAAAAGTGGCCACAGTAGCGCAGTGGTTAGTGTGCTGGACTATTGTGCGATGGATCCCAGGTTCGATCCCCGGAAAAACACAAATTACATCTTAAGGGTTTTTCTACTGCGCCACCTCTCGCGAACGTCTGACAAACATCCGAGACTATAACTGTCCTGAAAAAGCTTCTCAATTCAGCCGTTCGGACTCGGCGTAAATTTGTAGGTCCCTTCCATTCCCTTCCCAAAAATAGAAACTCACACAAACGAATGGTTGTGAGAAGCTAGGCTTAGGGTGTCACCCGCCTGTTGCGCCACTTATTTATTTATTTTTTTATTATAAATAATTCCTTCAAAGTATTCACAGCAGGTCAAAAGTTATTTTTATGTTGAAAATTGTTCAGTCTTAATTAGTTATTTAGAAGTTATCATGGGATAAATTCATTAAGATGTAATGGTTCTTATCCTTCAGAATTCCTTCTATACTAAATTATAAAAAGTCGTAATTTGTATTTTCGACCGCATAATTTGATTCTGCTTAGTAATTTAAGGGTATGACCGCATTAGATATAGGCCTAGGATTCTCTACTGTACTGGCTTGCATAGTGAAAAGAAACAGTTAGCCATAAAGGAGCCCATATGGATATTTTTTTTTACACATATTTCACTTTTGCTATGACAATATTCCAATTTATTCAACTAGTAACGACTATATTCCACATTCCAAAGCTGTGGAAGAAAATTTATACATTTTTTAGACGAATAAAATTTCAATATTATTTAAGACTTATATCGCTTGGGTAATTTTCTTGCCACCCAATGGGAAAATATTAAACGTATTTACAATTACTGAACAAAATTTTATTAGAATATTAATTTGCATTCAAATATACCTGGGAATAGTGCACTAATTTCATAGTGCATTGTTCAATGCATTAAAAAAATCAAATCTAGGGCTAATGAAAGATCAACTACACTAGCCCTAACATTTTCAATGTTAATGAAATTTCACTTTAATTAGCAGTAACAATTTCATGTGTTTGCTACTGAAATTTCATTTGCATTAGCAGTGAAATTTTCACTTGCATTAGCAGTGAAATTTTCACTTGCATTAGCAGTGAAATTTTCACTTGCATTAGCAGTAGAAATTTCAATGCTACTGAAATTTCACTTGCATTAGGTCAGTGCTACTTAAATTTTACTTGCATTAGCAGTGAAATTTTCAGTAGTTCAGTTCAGTGCTACAAAAAAAGCAGCGGTTTCCTATGGTAATTCTTCGCCGGATCTTCATGTAGGTACTTAGTCTTGTCCTCATTTACTTTAATTCACAATCCCCGTGTGGGTAACACTGTATCGTTAAAAACGTTCAAATCGAATTTTTCCCGAACGGGGAACAGTTCACTTTGGGATTTTGACGATACCAAAATATTATTTTCCGTGAATAATTCCCCCCGGCGGATTCCACGATAGGTGTGAGCCTTCCGTGTTGGTCCCTGCCCTGCGCACTAGTACGAGATGGAAGAAGTCGCATGATAGGGCATCTCCTTGCCGATATCCTGTGCATGTTTGAAATAGTTCGGAGGAGCTTCGTCCAAACTGCACGTTGCTGCGCGTATTTTCCAGTCCAGTCATCGGGCAAGTTTTCTTCCACCCATTCGCATTGATGTAATTGCGGTCGGTCGCATGCTACTCTGTACTTTTCTCACCTTCGTACGACATAGTGACTCTACTCGTTTTTCCTAGCAGCTGTAGTCGCTGCTTTAACCTGTTTTCGTTCGTCGATCCTTTTACGTTAATTGAATTAAAGCATTGAAATTTTCAATGTTAATGCAAGTTAATTTTCATTACAAGGACAATTTTGTTTTTGAATACAAGTCTAAGTCAACTTTCATTAGCATTGAAATATTGAATGGTAGTGCAAACGAACTTTCAGTAACATTGAAATTTATAATGGTTGTGTGAAATCAGTGTTAGTGCTTAAGGTTTGTCAACAATTTATGCAATGTAGTTTTTTGCATTAAATATAAAAGTCTTTCGATATAACTGCGTCTGGGCGAGAGGTCGAATGTAAAATAGGGAGTCCTTTTTTGCCGGAATTGTTAATTTTGTATTCCCGAAACTACTAATAATATCTTATTCCGTAAAGTTGCGTAACTTACGTCCTTTGTCCGCCCATTCCTTGAGTGTTTTTAATGGCTTGAAGAAAGTAAATTCCAACTAAGCTCTGTTAAAAATGCAAACATTTCTTTTTTAATTCGTTTGCAGAGTCAAATTTGAAGAATTGTTTTCGTTTAAAACTATATATGTGCATTTATATCTTTCTTGCAACATACTTCAGTTTATATTCATTTCTATAAAAATCGCTCTGTTTGCTTAGTTTAAAAGCTTTCCTATAAAAATAAGGGACCATCATAGGGCAACTAGATTTCTAAGATTTCTAACCAATTCTTCGGTTTGCCGAACTTATAATCACTTATGCATCTAGGTTAAAATTAAATTAAATTTACATTTAAATGATAAAGTTACGCAGGTAAGATTTGGATGACGGAAACAGTTTAAACATGACATACTCGTACAACAAAATGACATGTTAATTTAACTGGAAAATTACAAAATATGGCCCTGATGGCCAATAATAGAACATCTCTATGCAAATCGACAGTCTTATATAACGAAAATGTATTTTTATGTTTAATGAATGCGTTTAATTTATATGCTCTTGTTATTCGAAAGCACTTGCTATTTCTTTAGAAAGTTTTTGTTGTGATTGCGCTGATATTGCATAACCATGAATTTGAGTTAAAAAAAAAAAAAAAAAAAAAAACGGCGTTGCTTGCATTGCTCAGTGTGTGTGCGTGGCTTTTTTAATAGTGTTTCAGTTCTTGCGAATTGTTATTCGTGTGTTTGCAAATATTATATATTTTTTCAAAGTTAAAACACTTTTTCTTATGTTTCACTTTGAATGATGACATGTAAATGTTTCTGAGTTGTAAGTTACGTTTTGGTTTTTTCCTATACATATTATATATATATATATGTATACTTTTTTTTTTACTAGTTTTAAGTAATTATTTTAACAAACAAATCATTTCAATTTAATCAACATATTTATTAATAATTTTTTTTCTTTTTTTTTATTTTTCCTCTGAACTCCATAATTCCAAAAACACAACATTTTTTATCGGAAAATGTTTTATTTTAAATAATAATTTTAAAAACACGTTGTTAAAATGAAATCGAATTCTGTAACAAAAAAAAAAAACACCCTTTCCAAACCACTATCCTTTCTTTTTCTCTGTCACTTTGGATATTACGAAAAAAAAAACTCTAAATAATAAAAAAAATTAGATACGAGTGGTTAATGCATTTCGACAAGGACTCGATGCACGCTATGGCGAACACACGAACACATCCCTAGCTGAAGTTCTACGCAAACAAACTTCGCTAAGCAAACGTCTCTCTCAGACTTCGTCCATTGAGTATGCGGACAATATTCCAGACGAACTGACGATACCAGAAATTGACGTCGAAAGATTATCATCTCATAGTCATACTGAAACAGCTGTTTAAATCTTTTAATGGTTATTTCCTTATTTAATTAATAAATTTATTTCACTTTAACGTAAATGCAAAATGAATAAAGCTAATTTGAATTAGGTAAACCTACTGATACAATGCAAACAGCTAACAAATATTTACTCCAAAATGTAAATATACGAAGAACGCATAAACGCCCGAAAGTGCGTTAACATTTTTATATTAAAAAAATAAAAGAGAAATATTTATATATATATATATATATATATGCCATGCCTGCCAAACAAAAATGGCAGGAAAACTTCAAATATGTATATTCTGGAGTAAATATTGAAACAAATAATAATTGTACTAAGATTGAATGGAGAAATACAAATGAAAACGACAGCAAAGCAAATTTTCGTAAACTAAAAATATAAACACACACATACATATGTACATATATGTATATATATAACCAAATTATAGTTAAAAAAAACATTTTAAATAAATTCTTGAAAAGCCAACAATAAAACTAGAAAAAAAGGTGTTATACTTCTGAATACAATTTAAAATAAACACATACACAATTAAATTCGAAAACAAAAACAATTTTAAAATCTTAAAATGTAAGTTAAAAAAAAAAAACAACAAGTGTAACAATTTACAGAAACTTATATAAAATGCATTAATTATATACATAAAACAAAAAAAAACTATATATATAGATAATATATATGTGTATATACATATATACATTAAATTGTTAAAAATAACTTTGTTATATATATATATATATATATGTGTATATATATATTAAAAAAAGTAAATACATTAAGAAAGCATATTTATAATTCGTTCAAAACAAAAAAAAACTAATGCAATTTAATTTAATAAATATTAAAAAAAAATTATGTAAAAAATTAACTAAACTTAAAAAAAAATGCTTTAAAGAGCTGTTATACGATAACACAAAATATTTAAATTTATATTATTTAAAAAAGAACCTATTAATACAAAAATATGAAACCACTAATTGTAACGATAAAACGTTGATAAAAATTGTACTTAGTTATTTATTACATGCCCCATCCCAAAATTTTAATTATAAATTTAAAAAAATTTTAAAAAGTGGAATAATGATTATTAAAAAAAAAAAACAAAATACATTAAAACGTTAAATCGGGTTTTAAATCGAAAATAAACAAAATGTTATATTATTAAACGAGACTTTAACAGTTGGTAGAATTAAAAAAACAACTAAGCTTTATACATGACAATGTTCTTTTATTATTTATTTAAGTTTTATTTAAATTATTTTATTTGCTTTTACTAAGATGCTTTATTTTTTTCGTTAAATTAGCGCTACTTTTTTTTTATTTAAAATAGAATTAACAATTATAAAGCTACTGTTGAGTTTTTCTTTCCTAAACAAAAGAGATGCATAATTATTTGTTTACAGAATGTATTCTTGGAAAATATAATAAATAATAAAATATTGTTTTCTTATAGACAGCTCTTCCGAAATAAAATGAGATTACCAGTATTTTTTCACAATTTTGAATTTATTTTATTTGGTTTTGATTCTTGTTTTTATGATGTATGTACAAATAGGGCGAGGGCAAACATGTATGGTTGGCAGAGACTTTTCAGTCCAAGAACATTTAATTTATTTAACTGAATTAGGATTCCGTAATAGCAAGTAAAAATAGAGTTCGTGCAACTTTTCCTTAGTCGGCGTTCTTTCAACTGGTAGTGGAATTATCATATTTCCTCAACGTGTAGTAGTTTTCTTTATATTTTCTAAAAAAAATGCTTTGATTCAATTATTATATCTAAAGCTGTGGGATAGCGGCTAAAACGTTTATATTCGGCCCTGGCGAGGTATTTAATTATTCTTTCCGAAGACGGATACCTCGAATGTAATTTGAGTCTCTGACGGATACCTCGCTAGGACCGATTGCTAAATTAAGTATTTTTTTTTAAATCTCCCGTGTAGTATACACGTTTAAATTACAATACCTTTTTTAATTTAGTAACTTTTTATTATGCAACGTTAAGTGACGTGCACTTTTTCTCATCGATTTATATTTATTAAAGAGCTCATATGAGTTCCGTCCTCGATTTAATTAAAAAAAAAAATATTTTAGATCTTGAGTGGCATTCGAAATTCTATTTAGGACAGTGCTCAACATATTATTTGCAGATGTAAATGCGTTTTCACACGTATTACTTCAAGGATGATGGGAATATTCACATGTATTTAGGTTTGTTGAACAAATATTTATGACTATCTGTCGCGTACTACTATATAAGTATATACAACGACAAGTCGCACTTATAATAAGTGTATTTAATAAATTATTGGGGGCGGGTTTCCAGTATGAACATTGAGCAAATTTTTTTTTTATTTGTTTTCTGGCTTAGAATGGCCTAAAATTCATTCATTCCAATTACATAGCTAAATAAATCTATGCCAAAAACTGTCAGATAGGCGCCTGTAAGACAGTCTGGTATATTTAAAGTATGGGGCGGGTGGCTCGCTAACAGGATTTTAACCCTTTTTTCGCAGGGTTTAGCCGCTCAAGCGACTTCGTCACTCTTCTATTCTAACGGTATGTGAACAACTGTCTGACAGGCGCCTGGAGCTAAAGTTTATTTATATTTACTCTGGGCTATCTAACAGTAGGTACAATCTTTTCAGTCAATAAAAATACATGCACTTTTCTGTGAAAATTGAAAACATTAAAATTAAAAAAAAAATAGAAAATAAAGTTTCCGCAGAAAAATTCTTTTACAGTACATCTTAGAATAAGTCAATTTATAAAAAAAAAATTTGCTTAGTGTTCATAATCGAAACCTGAGCCAATTATTGTGTTCTTGGATATGTCTCAATTAGTTTTTGATCTTAAAGACTGTTGCAAAAACAATGAATATACTATTGTTCTGACATCTACCACTTATAATAAACGTCATACAGCTTGGATCTAATGTTTGTATAGCATTTTCGAAATAAATATTTGCGAAAACATTTATTCAACTACTAGTCAGTTTTATATTTTATTAGATTTTTTTTGCTACTAAATAGTTAGGATCTACTTTGGAAATTGGTACATATAGACGTTATTAATAAAATCCTTCTGGCTACTTTGGCCAAATTTGATCTAAAAGATGTGCCTTTCGAAAATATTCGTTTTCAAATAATTATCACCCACTTTTCGCGTCAATGCGGCTTTATTTATTTTTATATTTTTTTCCTGGTTTATGCTGCATTTTTACTCCAAGTCAAACAGTTTTTTTGTTAATTTTTTCTTAAGTTAGAGTAATTAATTTTGACTTTTGCTTTTTATTTGTCTGTTCTATATTAAAATAAAAACAAGATATAATACACTTCCAAATGCTATCGGTTAGCATTGTAATTGACAAAAAAAAACACCAGAATTATATACATTATATAAGGTTCCCCCCCAAAAAAAAAACATGTAAATATCTACCATCAAAAAATATTAGGTAAATTTTAATTAAAAAAAAACGTATTCGCATACTAATAAGATACATACATCTATGGGACTAAACTACAATTACATTGGATTAAAAAGGCGTTATATAGATAAATATTACATAAACACACTAGGTACAGAAATCAACCGAATCAACCGAATTTAGTACAATTATTTTTGTGTACTTTTTTTAAACTTCACCCAATGTATTGTATTTTTCGGGGGACTATTATCTGTTTATTTATTTTTTTTTTATAAATTGTTACATAAAGGAGAAAATATTAATATAGCCTCAGTATTTGTTGTTGTCCACATACAGTTTTTATATATACATTAACATATACAATACAGTAATATTAATACACTATCAAAAAAGAAGCCAAACACCAACTCGTAGTATAACAAAAATGTGCAACTATAACATCAATATAATTCCAGGTTTAATATAAGCAAAAGCAATCGTCATTTGTTACAAAAGAAACAGATTCTAAAAATAAAGTAATAAGCTTATACAATTTTGTTGTTGTTAATTTACTTTTGTTAAATAATTAAACATTTCCTTGTCAATAATGATAGACCAACATATTAAAGAAATCATAAATACACACTGTATGCTATCGTTTTTATAAAATATAGTTGTAATTGAACATATATATGTAACACCACAGTCACCCAAAAAAAAAAAAAAAAAAAAAAAACTCTCTTTATTTTAAACGAAGTTCTGCTGTTTTAAATTCTTGTTTATAGGAAGAATTAAGTAAGCAAAAAATATGTAGGCAATTTTAATTTTCCGGAGGAATACAACAAGTGTCATTACCCGTCAACCTGGTTGAAATCGATTGGCAATTAGGTTTGTTCATTTTGCTATTTTAAAACTACATATTTTTGAGCTTTGATAATAAATAATATAAATGCTAAAAAGTTCTATTGGATATATAAATGAAATGAGATGTTAAAAATTTAACAAATCCATTCAAGTGCCTTTACTTCTGTAAATCTGGGCACCAAATAAATAGTTTAACATTCATTTTTCCGTCAACCATTTACTATAAAGCCTGGCCTTTAAAACTGGTATAATGTTCCAATGATGGTATGTGGATAATACCCATACGATAAGGATAAAAATGTCTACCATATCTATATGAACACCATCAACTTCTTTTACTTGCGTTTGAAAATTGTCATCTGATTTCAACTAGGATAAAATACTTCACAGTAAAGTGCTAGGTGACACAAAAACATCCAAACATACGTATAACCTTAATAAATGAAAAAGGGTACATTTTAACAACTTCAACTATATTATGGGTGATACAAAACTTTTCCACAAAAAAAAATGTTTACATACATTATATATATGTGTTAAAATTAATATATAAAGCAAAAATAAAAATAACAAAAATCTGGGAGTCATTACTGATCATAGTACCTGACACTTGATGTTGTCTTCCTTAACGTAAAAATATAGCCGTTAATATAAATGTTCTATATCTTATTTCTGATTAAAAATCAAAATAAGAACACTAAAATCAAAACGAAGGACATTTCTTATGTATACTGTAACGCAACCTTTAAACTCAAACTTAAGTTTACCTTACTTTACACTATCAAGAATATACCAGATAGTATACTTAACGGACTATTGTTTGTAAATAATAATCAAATTAATACGAACATTTGAAAATATAAACCCCTTTATTGTTTAGTAGCTCCAAAATGGTTGGTTTATTTATCTTTTTACTATTTTCTCTTTCCTCTTCACTTTCTCGTCCTTAATTATTGTTATAACTTTTGTAAATAAAAGTTCACAATTACACTTTGATTTTATATGTGTTTAAATAATAATCAGACTAAAATGTGTATGTGTATCCTTGCCTCAGAAATCCTGGAATATATACTCATCTATCAAATAGAATATTAACAAGAACGCAAGATATTTATATTAAACTAAAACAGTTATATGACAATTTATAAAAGAAACATGCATACATGGTGGTGACTTGAAGTGTATTGTGTAAAAACATATACCTTTGCTTCTTCTTTATTTATGATACTATATACACGTGCTTAAAGGTCCTACTACCCTTCGACGTTTGTTTCGGTTGAAATAAATTTTAAAATATACTGCCAAAATCATACTTTCTATAACATGTCTCTGTGTTTCGATCAGAGAACAAAATACATATGTAAAAAATGGCAACTTAAAAAAAAAAAAAAAAAAAAAAATTAAATGTAAAATTAAATTAAAATAATGTATTCTATACATCAATAGGAACAATGGCTTACCCACCCTTTAATTTCAGTTTTCATCTTGTATCAAAAAACAAATTTTGTAATAAGGCTTTATTGTAAAATAATAATCTAAATATACATATTATAGAGAAAAATAATTAAAATTAATTTTTGTACAAAAAATTAGTTTTAAAAGAAAAGATTTCAAAACAAGAAAAATAGCCATGAACACAATACACTACATCGAAAAAAAAAATTATATGTTCACCGAAAATAAAAATATTGAAACTTAAAATAAATTGACGTGTTAAACCTTAAAATCTAAATTCTTAATAAATTTATATATGCATACATAATCACTCATATTATACATTAATTTGAGGTATTGTTATTTATATTAAATCAAAATATGAAGACCTAAGTATAGAGACGACAACACTCAACCATAAAATTATCAATTTAATAATTCTATAGAAATATGCATAATTTGTGTATCTAAAAAGAATTTTTTTTTTAATTTTCGTCACTTTCAAATTCTATAGAAAATTGTTTTCTTTTTTTTTTTTCTACAGAAATAGTATTTCTTAAATTCTAAGAAGGAGTCATTTTTGTATCATTTGACTCATAATGAGATATACAGTGAGCGACAAATTCTTTGGGGTCTGGAGACAGGTCTAAACCCCCAATAATCTGTAAAAAGTTTGATAACAAAATAGCTATAATTAAACATCTAAAGAAAATTGTATACAGAAATCCATAGACAAATGAAAACCGCATTGGTGTTGTTCACTCACTTTTGACGCTCACTGTAGGTACTCGGCTCGATGGTGAGTTATGTTAATTGTGGCTTTAATAAATGAAAATAAGCACACAATTGTGATTGGATATGTAGTTGATCATCACATCATTATTTATCAGTCTTAAACTGAACAAAAATATACCAAAGACAGGAACCGTATCTTTATAAGCAAACTGCTGGAAATGACTGTGATACCAGTATGGCTTTCCTTAGAACCCTTTTCGCGAGGGATTGCTTTGTAATAAAATACATATTTTTTAGCAGCACAAACGCGAGACCTAGCCATCTCCGGCTAGGTTAAGGTTCTCTTAAAGACCAAGATGACGATCTAATAGCAATATCCTTCACATACGCTGTGATATTAATTAAAGTACATTAAAAGACATAAGCTCAACAAACAAAATGCCATCTTTGTCCTTTGTGAGTTTAAATATTAAAATGAAGCAAAGTTTTTCCTATTCGGTATTTTGTGTTCACTTGTAAAATCAGTTTTCCGTTTTGAGCCATATTTTTATAGCCATATCTCCAAAAGGGCGAAAAACATAATATTTTTATAAACTCTCTTTAAAAATTATATGGCAAACATTGCTTTTGAAAAGCGTTCAAAATTATTAATAAATTTGTTTCTTTAAGTTTGTATATTACGACCAAATAATAGCTAAATGGTAGTATTCGAAAGCTGTCTTTTCATCATTGGGGCAAGGGGAATTTATTACTTCAAGTCCAGCAAAATGACTTCTAAAGCTAGGCATATAAATGTTTGCCTTTACTGAGTTAAAGCTGTTATTAATCATTTGATATTCTCTTAAAATTTTTAATATTATATTCGCCCAAGGTATAATAATTTCTATTCGTATCGCTATTTTAATTAATATCAGTAAACATTCTGAAAATTTTCTTAAAAGTAGCTACATATGCATTGAATTAGGAAGATAGCTAGTAAAATGTGTGGTCTTTGAATTTTTGTAATGAGAACATATTTATTATATATCAATAAAGCAGTTAAACCCACAAAAATGGGGAAAACAAAATTCAAAAGCACTGTTTCCGAAAATAAATAAATCATAAGTCGATTGCCTTACCAAGTTTATTAAGAATTTATTGGAAGAGAACCATAGGATTACTTGATTAGCTTATCCTGATCCAGAAAACTTTCTACCCTTGGAGCTGGAAATAATATGATCCTTGTAATGAAACTTTCTATACATAGATATGTATTGTGCTACTTCATCTTATTTGTAACCAGTAACTGATTTCAAAATATATATATACTAAATGTATATATTGTTCATAGTTCGTATTTTAATTATTGTACACTCTTTTAATTTCTGGTGTTCTAACGATTTATTAATCTTATAATACCAAAACCATAATAAACAAAATACTCCAAAAATACATTTTAAAATAGAAATGTATGTATGTATACATACATATATACTAAACATAGTATATACCCAAAATATACTACAAAACCAAACCACATTCAAATGAAAATAAGGTGACAGCAAAATTGAGAAAACCAAGCAACAAAAAATGAGCAAACAAAATTATTACTAACAAGAAAAGTAATCATTATGTAGTTAAATAGTTATTAAGTTTCTTCATCTGCCTTTTAAATAACGCTCTATGCACTTTTGTATTAATACAACCTATTATATAAATAAATAAACAATAATAAAATAAATAGGAAAAGAAAAAAAAAACAAAAACGTACTAAATGAATGAATTTAGAACTAAAAGAGGAGAACAAAAATAAACAAACTAACAATTAAAATTGAAATAAGTTAATATAAAACAAAAAAAATTCAATTGACTATAGAAAAATACAAATTCGAAATTAGATATACTAATTTGTTAAATGAAAAACATAAAAAAATAAATGAAAAAAATTAACAAAAAAAAAATGGTTCAAGGCAATTTTTTATTATTATGTTTGAGTATACTTTACGTGGATATCACTGTCATCTCTATTCCTTTGAAGCGAAGTCCATCAGTCCTTCATGGTTAAAGGTGGGTTGATTGACAAAGTTTGACAACTCTCACCGTCAGTTCATTACCACTTATCGTCGACCCAGAATTGGTTTGACGTAAACGCCAGTTTGACGTTCTTAAGTTAGATATGCAGTAATAGGTTTTTGAGGATGCTCTTTCCATTTCTGAAAACAGTTTTGTCCTATCTACTCTGGGTACGAAGATATTGAGTATCGACTTTGCCTAAACGACACAACTTTGGAGCCTTGTAAGAATTGGTTGGCCTTATAAACCAATTCCCGGCGTTTACGTCAAATTTTAGGAGCAAAAGCTGAAAAAATTATAAGTCAGATGGTGTTTACGTTAATTCCATTCTGAACAAATCCCTAAATATACAACTTCAAATAAGTTATCCATTTCCATATAAACTTCATAAGAAAAAAGAATTTTAATAAATCGCTTTCAAACTTTAAACTCGATTTGCCAAAAAGTTCTTTTGACTTTTTGACTTCTGAACTTGATGCCAATTAATTTTCACTGTCAATTATAGACTGTGCCATTTTGTTTGACAATTTAGCTATTTTCACTTGTCAATCAAATTCATTGACAAGCAAGCAATTTTTCGCATAAAAATACGTCAATTGTCAATTTCAAATCGACAAGTGGAAACCCAGCATATCTAAATAAATGAATAAATAGCTGGAGGAAAAGTTTCATAATGGGACCCCAGCCCTAAGCTTAACTCCTCACAACCATTCGTTTGTGTGAGTTTTTATTTTGCCTCCGACTTTAACTTTCGTTTCAGTTAATTCCCGCGCTTGGTTTCAAAACGCACTAAAAGCTAAGTTCACCAGTATTCATATTCACCAGACTGTAAAGGTGGCGCTAGTTTACTTTCTTATTTGCAATGCGCATGGCTGTCAAATGCCGCAGCGCAGACCAAAATCTGTCAGTTTTACTTCGGTGATTCGTTCGTGGTGTGCGAAAGCTCTTAATATGCATAGGCATTATTTTGTTAAAATTTTAATAAAACAAAACATTTTCGTGAGAACGCGAGTGTTGTCTGATCGACCCAACGTCATTAAGTCAAAAAAAAATAAAAAAAAATTAATAAATTTAGCAGAGTGGAACGTATCGAAAATTGGAATTCTAGTGATGGATTGAAGGGGTGAGTAGTATCTACAACATAATTGAATAATTTTTAATTTGTTTAAATAAGAAAGGTGTAAGGTCCATTGTTTATCTGACCGTAATACTATGAATGCCTGTACCCTAGAATATGGCTGCATTGTTGATTTTCATAAATAAGAACAGAAGGAAAACGACAGAAAATATTTTTCACATTTTAATGAGAAACAACTTTATAATAAAACAGATGCAATCAATAACTAAGTTTAAAGCCTAGCCTTAGCAGCCCGTAAGATGGGGTATTTATCACCAGTGCATGATCCACGGAAATCATCAGTCGATAAATCAAAAAGAGCCAAACCGCCGAGTCCCTTGGCACGAACGTAGCTTGCTTTATTACCTGCGGTGTCAATATCCTCGTAGCCCACCCACATTCCATGGTCCCCATTGTCATCGGGTATGCGATAGGCATAAGAACCGAAACGCTTAGTTGGATCGCCCACACGTCGAAGTGGAGCATCTTCGCCCTTCAAATGAGTATTCGATGGGTTAGGCAACTTAGCGCAAACTTCTGCCCAACTCAGGAAACCCGGTGTTTGAGTCTGGAGACCAGCTGGTGCTTCACCGTCAGTTTCTGGAATTGGTGGAACACCAGTGATGCCAGAGTCTGATGTCATCTTCCATGCGCGACCATATGCAGGAATACCAACATTTATTTTGGTAGCTGGGCAATGTCCATTTAACCAGTATTGTACTTGATAGTTTATGTTGTGTTCAGGGTTTCGTTCGTTCAGTTCATACAGAGGTGCAGGGAAGTCGGCTTCTTTTGGATTGCGGGTAGGTGTTTGGAAATCAAAAGCAGCCAATGTTACAAAATCCAAATAATTTATAATTGCGTTGACATCAATGAAAACTAAAACAGGTCAATATTTATTAGAATGAACAATAGAAAAAGAAAAGATAAAATATTTACTTGAACTGTTGACATTTGGTAATACAGTAAGCGAAAGAATGTACCCTTCTGGACGAAAAGCATTCTTCAACTCACGGACCAGGCCAGTAAATTCTTCCTTGTGCTCTTCAGCCTTCTCATCTAGAGTAGAGTCGCCGGTAAAGATTTTTTTGAATCCTTTCCAGAATGTTCCAATACTTCCACGGATCTTCTTTGGCTTATTGGGAGGAAACTGCCAACCCAAGTCCAAGCCATCAAAATTATATGTTTTCACAAGAGCATGGGCACTATTGATAAAAGCCATACGATTGACACTGGCTTCTAACATGGAAAGGTATTTTTCTGGATTTTCATCTCGTCCACCACCAACACTAAGAAGCACCTTAAGATGTGGGTATTTTTTTTTTAAATTGGTAATAACACGGAAGTGTCCTTTTCCAACATCCAAATCTAGGTTCTCATTCAAACTGATTAATTTGCTGTTTTCATTGTGAAGCCCAGCATGTCCATAGACTAAATGCGAGCAGAATTGTATTGCTGGTTCCAAGTCAGCTAAAATCAGCTTGCCAAGACCTGAAAGAGAGAGAAAAAGATATTATGTAATATAAAATGTGAAAGACAACAAAAACGGCTCGGAACGGCTCGATCTATCATTTCATTGGCAGTCTAGCGGCAACAAAAGCGATCTCTGTCGTTGAGTTAAAATCAAAGCTTGTAAGTCGCTTGTAATTTTTGTCCGATAACGTTGTGAAAAATAGTTGGGTGTTTATGTCAAATATTAAAAAATGGGTTTAATCCACTAATTCGGTCGCGCAAGGACTTCGCTGCGTGTAAAATGTCTTGGACTCATGTTTTCATATTTAAGCTGATCTACTCTGTTGCTTAGGGCTATAATCAAGTGGTTATACTTATTATTACTATTGTGGAAAATGATGCATATTCAACGCACTGTCACACGCTTCGGCTGCCACGTTTTGCTGCCAGACTTTTATTTTTGATATACCCTCTTCTAAGGCTACACAGTAATGAAAATCCGCGCTACTAATAATCATTTTTAGTGTTCACTTTTACGAGCTCACAATATCGAAAATTTCCATATAAAATTATCTATTGTGACCGTCGAAATACTTAAGTTGAGGTTAAAAATGATTAATGGCGAGGCCCAATATCTTTCGGTTACCTCTCAGACCGAAAAATTACTTCGGGCTCTTAGACTAATAAAAGGAAAACTGTCAGGTCCTCCGAAATGCACCAAATAGTAGTTGGTTTATTTGGATGCCTAAAAAAACAGCTACCTAGAAGCAAAGCTAACTTTTTTAATGAGCAATGAAAGGAGGAGCCAAATTTTAAAGTTAGCAACGAATGGGTTCAAAAATGAATAATTACGTTAATAGAGATATATTAACATCGTTAAATTACTATATTTTTGTGTCTTTTTTAATTTTCAAAAATCAAGTCACAGATCATTCCAAGAAGCATGAATTCCAACGAATTTGTTCGGAATCCAGAAATGTGAAATTGTGAACTGCCTATGTTTTAATTAGTTCACATTATCGAGGTAGTACTGTTGTATATGTATACATACATTTAAATGTGTGACAATTGTATTGCCACAAACTTTATAATTAATCTTAAATAAGCCAATTAGAAATGTGTCACCAACAAATTAATTTGTTGATTTTTTGCTTTACTGTTTATCTACTTCAGTATAAATCTTTATACAATGCGATAATGAGCTGCTTCATTTATATTTAAAACAAAAAATCATTACTTGTACACTTGCCTCTCATCAGATCACTAGGTTAGCGATAACGATGACTTATTTGCCCCAAGATGACTTTAGCGATCTACATTGAAATTGAAGGCAATTAAGACACTTTTACAAATAAGATTCGTATGCAAAGAATTTAATAGGAATGTAAATAGATGGGCGTATTTTAAAATGCGCGATCTCTTATGGATTTCCTAAAATATTAATGTATCGAATGTTTAAAGTTCACAGAAAATGTTCAAAAATAAGAACAACATTGGACTTGTTTCTTTACAATTAAAAATCGCTTAATGCTGAATTTTAAGGCCCCGACCCTTAGAATCCGTCGTATGCAACGTATTCGAAAAAGAGGTTGATAAAATTCACAGCAGCTTATGGAAGGTAACTCATAAGCAACGTACGTGCCGGATGCGGCGTATAAAGTAGGTTTATTTTCTACTTTTCTATCCGTCGCATTCGTGGACAGTTGGCACCACTTTCATTGGTAAAATAATATATAAAATAATGAGAAAAACTATCAAATGCTGTAGATAAAAGTTAAATCAAACTAATTTTGTGGATATTTTCGAATTTAATAAATTGCAAATTGTTTTAAAGATTCCAATTGCGGACTACGGCGACGGATTCTATGGGACGGTTCGTTTGGACCCTTTAGTAAGTTCCATAGAAAAACTAATTCTTATATAAATCGTTACTATCAGCTAGGTTCCAGAAATCGAGTGAAATCGAAATTGCAAATCGAGTGAATTCGTTTTCAGTGCTCTGCATTTCGAGCAACTCGGAAACCCCGAAATTTTTTCGAAATCACAATTTCACTTTGTCTCAATTCCGAAAATTTTGAAATCGAAATCGAATACAGTGAAATGTAGAACACAAAAATTCATTTCCGATTTCATTTCGAGTGAACGTGAAATGTGGAACCTAGCAGTATATATAAGATTGGAAAACGTTTAGGAAAATGAGTGGCACGTACTTTTCGCTCCACATACCGAATACAATTTTTTTTTTAAATTTTTAATCGATTGACTAAAACGTCAACATATATTTTAGATTTATAAAAAAAAAAAAGATATATAAGAGGGTTGCATATATTTTCAATACACAGGTGAATGCTGCCAGAATACGCAATGTGATTCACCAATCCGTCCGATTTTGCACTAATTTTGATGTGATAATTATGTAACTCCAAAACTACAATAGGCATTTATTTTATCGTGCAAGATTCTAAATATGTATGTATAGCAAGTGCAAATAATGTCACTGCTACTAATTGAAAATTAATTGCTTGTATCCTGTTGCTTTTCTAAAAAAATTATGGAACTTGAGTTTATGAACAATGAACACACAAGCCTTCTGATGAAAGTCGTTTCAGGCAAAACAGATAAATTTTTTTGGTTAATTAAGAAAAAAATCTCTTCTCTTTTCTACTCGCCTGACAGGACTTTAATGGGAAGACCTATGTGTCCTTGGAAATTTAGAGAATCACAAAAGCTTGAAATTTGCATTCCCCCAAAAACTGTTTCATAGCGTGTTGTTTTTTTTTTTTGTGGTAAATTATTGCAACGAATTTCAAACAAATTCAAAATGTACACAAACTGCTAATGAAAGTAATTTCAAAAGAGAACAGAAACTACAAAAATTTGCAGTAGTTAAAAATTTTCATGCGCAAATTCAATCTAAAAAGCGATAAATTTATATTTTCCTTGGAGCAATCGTAATGTGACCATTTTCACCACAATCATATTACCTACCAATAATGAGTCACATCCAAAATAAAAACCAGTTTCTAAACGTCTCAACACCGATCAACAATTGGTCAAGGCCATGCATATAGGCTTTTTTAATTAGACTACGAACTCTGACAGAAGATGCTTGAAATTTAAATTAAATACGGTAATAGCAGGGAACAACTGTTAAAAACTGTATTGCTCTTGTGAAATATTTCTAAATGCATAATAGTGCCTCCAATGATTCCTTACCTTCACGGATTGAGCTTCTTGAATCATAGTAACACATTAGTCTGGGGCCATCGGCTCTGGTTTGATTAATACCAAATACACCCACTAATAGAGTGGCGAACAAACTAAGCAACTTCATTTTGTGCAAAAACCAACACTAATTTTTTATTTATTTTTTTTTTTTTCTAAACTGTTTCTTCTAATAGAGAGAGATTTCAGCGCTCTGAATCACGACTGAATCAAGACTGACTTTAAACTACGATGCTTTGATAGGCTTTACACTACCCTCTGTTTTCTGGAAGTGATAATTGTTTGTGCTATCATGTTTTCAGTTTTTCTTTTGTTGACAAGAAAAAAAATCACCATCTGAAATCGAGTCGAGAGTAGGACAATTTTGCGACTGGATGACGGATGTACATATTACATTTTAGCTGAAACTTTGGGTAGGGCAATTTCGCAGAAATAATTCCGGTAGTTATGTTATGACTAGATGTGGTCATAACAATTTATAGGTAGGTATGTAGATTGTCGGTACTTACGAATTTCTTAGGACTGTGTTTCATGGTATGTGAACGAATACATATTAAGGTTTAAAATTGAATCAGAGAATAAATGATAATGGTCTGTATTACTTTTGCTTTCCACAAATAATTATTGAACCTTACTACATAATACTTATCATTTTTAACCCTAATCTTAAATATTTTGTAAGACACAATAGATTATTTTATATGGAAAATTTCGCCATTGCGTGCTCGTAAAATTAAACCTGGATACTAAAAATGATTACACACTCCTGCTCAACTGAATAGGTGCATTTTTAAAAAAGTGAAACGACAATATCTCTAACTTGCCGATTTCAATGAAATCAATTTTTTATATAGAATAATCAATTATTATTAGTGAAACACGAAAGTTTGCGATCTCTGACAGACTTATACAGCTAGGTTCCAGAAATCGAGTGAAATTGAAATTGCAAATTGAGTGAATTCCTTTTCAATGTTCCGCATTTCGAGCAATGCGGAAACTTCGAAATTTCGAAATTTCGAAATCACAATTTCATTTTGTGTCCATTCCGAAAATTTTGAAATCGAAATCGAATACAGTGAAATGTAGAATACAAAAATTCATTTCCGGTTTCATTTTGAGTGAAAGTGAAATGTGGAACCTAGCAGATGTACTTACTTACTTATCGGGCTCCCGACCCGTGAAGAGGGTCTGCCTGAGACAGTGCAGCCTTCCATCCTCTACGGTCCCGGGCACGCTGCTTCCGGTTGTCCAGACCAAGCGCTCTGGCATCCGCGATGGCTTGGTCTTTGAAACAGAGGTTCGGTCTTCCTTGACTTCTCCAGCCTGGGGGCTGGGATTCGAAGATCCTCTTAGCTGGAGCATTATTGTCCATTCGTTCGATGTGGCCGAGCCAATGTAGTCGACGTGTTTTGGCTTTTTGGACTACATCCACATCTTGGTACAGCTCATAGAGTTCGCGGTTATATCTTCTCCTCCATTCTCCTTCCTCGCACACAGGACATAAAATCCACCGCAGTATTTTTCTTTCGAGGGAGCCCAGTATCAGATGTTATTATTATTTTTGGAAAAACATATCAACGAATCCCCATTTATTTTGGCTCATCAGAATAGGTTCAAGCATTGGCCTACCTACTATACATGGACTGCTATGCTAGTGAAATGTCAGTTTCATAAAACCCTGCGAAGAAAAATTAAGCAAACATAAGCCCTTTTGGTTCAGTGCGGCGAAAGTATGAAACTTCTGCGCGCTATTGCTATTTTTTACATTGTAGAAACATTGCAACTGCCCAAAATAACGACTTATTCAAATTATTTCGAACGTTCTATAACAGATGGCACACTTAGCACTAAAACAAAATTGCTCGATGACATTTGAGTGTTTTCGTTTCTCTCCGCCGTGAACCAAAAGAGCTAGTGCAACGAAAAATTGGTTGCTAGCAGTCCATGTATAGTATAGTATGTCATTGGGTTTTTTTTTTTTTTTTTTTTTTTTTTTTTTTTTTTATTTTAATATTTTATTAGTTTAAAGGGTTCAAGGCAATAACTTTAGTTTGTGATCTACAACGATTATGTAACGACGTCTTGCTTTTTTAAATTGAAAATAATTACTGCCGTTTTTTTTCTCTAAAACTGGTCGCGGAAAGCAATTGAACGACTTTGAAAAAGGCCAAATAAATGGATGCCTTTAATTTGGTTTAAAGCAGCTTCAAATCGCTTAGAAGATTGGCCGAAGACAAAATGTAGTTGGTAATTTTTTGGCCTCAATATGCGACAACACCAACAGCCAGGAGACTTATCATCAGAACTGCTTCAAATTCCCAACGTTCTGCTGCTAGAATCAGGGAAGAATGCGGTACTAATGCAAATCTGGCATGTGGAAAACGCATTATTCGGAGTGCCAAGCATTTGAAGAGTCTGAACATAAAAAAAACACACATCTCAATGATGTGCGCAAAGCCAAAATAAATGGGAATTTGTTTAATATGTTTTTGGAAAAACAATCATAAAACTATAAATACGTATGTTAAAGACCACAAAATTTCGTATTTCATTTTTCAACAATTGATTATTCTATATAAAAAAAATTATTTCATTTAAGATCGGCAAGTTGGTTAAAGAGATATTTTCGTTTTACTTTCTTAAAATGTTGAACCTATTCCGTTGGGCGGGAGTGTGTTAGTACGGTGCATCACAAGCTCCTTAAAAACAAAACAAGGTGACCACGGAATACGTAACTAAATAATAAATGGTTAAAAATATGCATATTATGTTTGCCCTTGCATATTCGATTCGACGAGAATAGTTTGCTTCGTTTAATGAATATAACTCAAATAAGACATAATATAAATCCTCTACCAGCTAAATTAATTTAATAATTCAGTACACATAACAGTTTTGCATAAACGCGATACGTCTACCTATTGTATGACTAGGAATTACTTATGTACTTCCACACTATGTATATAACAAAGGCAATAAGTAAACAACAATCAAATCAAGGCAACCCTGATGGTCAACATCAGCATTTTGATCAATCAATTCGATGTGTTTCTGTTTGGTTTCTAAATTCAATTATAGGTTATTTGTCATGACACCCAGCCCAGAAGAGAAAATATTATACAGTGGCCGGCATAAGTATTTTGCCAAAACTAAAGTTAATTCTGCTCATAATTTGAACTTACTTCATGTAAATTTTGGCATCAATGTTAAGCACATTAAAATTCCGTTGGAATGATACACAACTTTCCTTAACCCATTAAGTACCCATTGAAAATTTAGAACTTTTGTAAAAGTCTACTTTTTTTACTTTTGTCCTCGGTCAAAAAAAAAAAAAAAAAAAAAATGTTTTGATGCAAAAAGTTTCTTCAAACAATTCTAATAGTGACTGCAAAAAATTTTTCAAAAATCTCTTCGCTAATATATTTTATGATTTTTTGAATGGGATGATCTCAGAAAATTTTTGTATGAAAAGGAGGAAAAAGTGGCTAAAATAGTAATTTTTAGCAATTTTCAAAAAGTCATAAAAAATATTAGCGAAGAGATTTTTGAAAATTTTTTTTTGCAGTCACTATTAGAATTGTTCGAAGAAACTTTTTGCATCAAACCATTTTTTTTTTTGACCGAGGATAAAAGTCAAAAAAGTAGACATTGACAAAAATTCTAAATTCTAAAATTTTTAAATGGGTACTTAATGGGTTAAGGACAGTTTTTTATTATTCAATCGGAATTTAAATGACCTTTCCATGGGTGCCAACATTTACATGAAGTAAGTTTCAAATTATGAGCAGAATTAACTTTAGTTATGTCAAAATACTTGTGCCCCCCACTGTACGATCAAGACACAATTTCTATATAATTAATTATGTCACACAAATTTATTCGATTGTTTCTGTTGTAGCGTAATCAGTGTGTTCGCTTTGAACCTAGGGTTATCCTAGCATTTATATAACTGAATGGGAAACTGATATCGATATAAGGCCATAGGGTGAACTGAACTAAACTAGGCTACCTATTTAATGTGGACAGGAATTTAGGTTTTGCTGTCATTTGTTGTTGTCAGTCGGTTTAATACCAAAAAAGATTTACTAATCAATTTTTATGTTAATCCGTAAAAAGAACATAACTAAAACCATAGCATGGGAGCTATATTGCAGTATGTGGTTACATTTAACATACAAGGTACATATGTTTACAGCAAAGTGCCATTGTCTGTTATATCCCCGAGACCGTTCGATACCGTGAACTGAATAAAGTTTTGCTCTTAAGGAACTAGCATACCTTTCATATTCCTGTATACACCATGGTTGGGAGTTGATGACTAAGCCAAACTCTGTTTGTCATCACACTATTGTTGTTGTTGGCCCGTGTCGTAACCGTATCATATACGCGTCAATTAAGCGTAGCCTAAATGCCAGTTTCAAAGGTTCTGGATAAAGTTTCGAATAGGTAGCCGACACATAACGCTATCCACCAGATAAAAATTGCTTACATTATTTTTCGGTTTCATAGTCAAAGTCGCTGAAAAATATATCAGCCACTATGACTAAGTAAAAATCCGAAAAATTATATGGCAAACATACTGTTACATTCGGCTGGGATTCGAAAAGATAAAACACTATTCTGTTTACTAAACTTTAATAAATCACTTTTATTACAAGACAATATCACTTAAAATCAACTTTTCCGCTCATTTCAATCTTTTCCACTTATTACAATCTTTTCCACTTATTTTAAATCACTACCGATACTATTCCAACTTTGCTTTACACGGTTTAAAGATAAACTGTCCCCTCGTCGGATTTCGCAACCCTTTTTATACTCCCCACTAAAGCTTCTCTAATATTCTATACTCCAACCGGAACAATCGAGAATGTACTAGTTTCGTTTTAGACCATTCACCATTCGTTGAGATTCAAAGTTTCGAAGTTTCGTTGAATAAGTTCGTCTACTTTCCATTAGATGGCGTTGTGGTCAATAAGTAGTACTTTTCAATCCACACTACTGTAATGTGGATTGAAAAGTACTACTTATTGACCACAACGCCATCTAATGGAAAGTAGACGAACTTATTTAACGAAACTTCGAATCTCAACAAATGGTGAATGGTCTAAAACGAAACTAGTACATTCTCGATTGTTCCGGTTGGAGTATAGAATATTCGAGAAGCTTTAGTGGGGAGTATAAAAAGGGTTGCGAAATCCGACGAGAGGACAGTTTATCTTTAAACCGTGTAAAGCAAAGTTCGAATAGTATCTGTAGTGATTTAAAATAAGTGGAAAAGATTGTAATAAGTGGAAAAGATTGAAATAAGTGGAAAAGTTGATTTTAAGTGATATTGTCTTGTAATAAAAGTGATTTATTAAAGTTTAGTAAACAGAATAGTTTTTTATCTTTTCGAATCCCAGCCGAATGTAACATTGGTGTCAGAAGTGAAATAAAACGTATTCTGTGCGAAGTGTTGTGAAAAAAAAAAAAAAAAAAAAAAAAACAGTGAATTAAAAAAAAAAAAAAAAAAAAAATAAGAATAAAAAAAAAAGTGAATTACCTAATTTGTGGCAGTAGAAAAACAAGACTAAATAAAGTGAAGTGAAATTGAATTCTGTGCTAAGTGTAGTAAAGATTAAAAAAAAAAAAAAAAAAAAAAAAAAAAGTGAATTAGTAAATATGGTTCGCACATTGGCATTACTTCAACTCAGCATACCTCAGTTAAAAACTGAGCTGGAAAAACGGAATCTCTCCACTGCTGGGGGAAAAAGTGACCTCATACTTCGTCTGCAGGAAGCTGTCGAAAGCGAGGGAGAAGATCCGAAATCCATGCTATTCGAAGTGACAGAAGAACAAGTAGCACAAGTAAGTACAGGCGCTGACATGGCCGCTATGATGGCATTACTTCTTTCCAAGTTCGAAGAACAGAAGAATTCTATGGAATCTAAGTTCGCGGAACAGAAGAATTCTCTAGAAGAACAGAAGAATTCTATTGAATCTAAATTCGCAGAACAAAAGAGTTCTCTAGACGAACAAAAGAATTCTCTAGAAGAACAAAAGAATTCTCTAGAAGAACAGAAGAATTCTATTGTCGCTGCACAAAAAGATTCCGTGGAAGAATTTAAGAATGTTCTAGAAGTAAAATTCGACGCGATTGATAACAAGTTAAACCAGCATGAGACAAAATTTGACGAAATGAGTCAAAAATTACAAAAACATGATACAAACTTCGAGAACTTAGCAAGAGAGCATGAGACAAACTTCGAGAACCTAGCTAGAGAACTGGACAAAGTCAAGAAACAGAAAGCCCGAGAATATTCTGCTGATTGCCCTAGAAGGAAGGAGATGCAACCGCCTGTTTTCGATGGTCAAACATCATGCCCAATTTATAAGCGGCAGTTCGAAGCAGCTGCAATGACCAACAGCTGGGACGACGAGGAAAAGTCCATCGCACTAACGCTAGCACTACGAGGCACAGCTGCAGAGTTGCTTCAAACTATTTCTGAAGAAAAGCAACGCAACTACGACGCATTGGTGAAGGCTATCGAAATGCGCTTTGGTGATGACCACATGCAGCAAGTATACAGGGTGCAACTGCGCAGTAGAATCCAGAAGCGGGGAGAAACGCTCCAGCAGTTGCAAGCGGATATCGAACGGCTGGCGCATTTGTCGTATCCCAACGCCGGCGAGGATGTCATCAACGAAATGGCTGTAGAGGCGTTTACCCAAGCCATAGAGGACCGACAACTGCAAATGGCTGTACGAATGGCTGGAAAGAAAACTCTCCCTGAGGCACTGGCATTTGCCCTGACCATGAAAGCTGCTGACCAAGCATCACAAGGGTTTCACCGTGTGAGAGAGATGACAACCGTCGAATGCTCGTGCCAAAGGGCAAACGTCGTAGAACAGAACAGTGCTCTCAGGGGACCGATTCGTTGCTGGAACTGTAACAAAATTGGACATCTACAGCGACAATGCAGAGCTCCACCCAGACACACTAGTTGTTTGTACTGCAGCGCTAGGAGTCGTAATGAAGGGGCATCTGAACGTCCAGCGGATGACTCATCAGTCGAGAAACGTGTAAGAACCAACTTCGCGGGGCAGAAGTTGGCTTCTGGAATCGACGCCCCCAGGACCACCATTCAAGTTTCCCAAACCAAACGAGGTAACAAGAGTTTGACAGTGGAAGCCCATATCGGCCAGAAAATGTATGTGGCCACCATCGACACCGGTGCCACCGCTTCCATTATAAGGAGGGACATCGTTCGCCAATCATGGCTGCACAACACCAGCAGCTACTGTCTAAAAACAGCAACTGGAGCAACAGCAAAGGTGTATGGAGAAGTACTGCTAACAATAAATCTTGCGGGATTAGTCTTCTCCCATACCTTCCTAGTGGCCGATATATGTGACGAATGCATCATCGGAATCGACTTTATGAAGGCACATGATGTAGTACTGGACATCGGCTTGCAAGTACTAAAGTACAGGAACGTCGAGATTCCCATGATTTACGGGGACGAGCATGTCACAGCTCTAAGGACAGTCATGAGTGAAGACGAGATATTACCACCTTCTTCAGAAACACTTATATGGACAAAACTGGAAGGTGATCCTGGGAGCCACCGATTCTACCTAGTTGAGCCAGATCCAGAAAATCATTATCAAAACTACGTCGTTGGAAAGATGCTTGTAGAACCTAAAAACAACATGGTTCCGGTACGAGTCCTAAATGTCGAACATAGCAGCCTGAAACTAAAGCAAGGGGAAGTGGTCGGTAAGTGCGTACCAATTACTGCGGTCACAAAATTATCCAATGAGGGACCTACCAAACGTCTTACATCCACGGAAATGACGGAGATAAAAAGGAGTATATTTGGACAGTGTGAGTTGAATCAGGAGCAGCAAGAAATGGCGGGGGAACTAATCAACGAGTTCGCTGATATATTTGCTTCGAAGAGCGGCGAGTATGGTCGGACACATCTCGTACAACACCGAATCGACACAGGAGATGCAAGACCTATTCGTCAGCCTCCCAGACGACTACCATTGGCTAAGCAGACGGAGGTTGCAGAAATGGTGTCGACGATGGAAAAGGAAGGGCTGATTGAAAGTTCGAAAAGTCCATGGGCGTCACCGGTTGTACTGGTCAAGAAGAAAGACGGCAGCACAAGATTCTGCGTGGACTATCGTCAGCTGAACAACGTCACCAAAAAGGATAGCTACCCTCTGCCAAGGATTGACGATACCCTGGATACACTATCCGGCGCCAAATGGTTTTCCACCATCGATTTGAAGAGTGGCTACTGGCAAGTGCAGATCCATCCCGAAGACCGCGAGAAAACAGCTTTTACAGCAGGAAACGGGCTCTGGCAATTCACAGTAATGCCATTTGGACTGTGCAATGCTCCAGCCACCTTTGAACGGCTAATGGAGCGTGTTTTGCTGGGACTAACGTGGAAAACCTGTTTGGTGTACCTGGACGACGTCATCGTGGTAGGAAAAACGTTTGACGAACATCGAGACAACTTGAAGGAAGTGTTCCAGAGACTTCGAAGCGCGCAATTGAAGCTGAACCCGAAAAAGTGTGCTCTTTTTAGACCAGAAGTGAAGTATCTCGGGCACATTATCTCTTCCGAAGGAGTCAGGACTGATCCAGAGAAAGTCGATGCTGTGAAAAACTGGCCGGTTCCCAAAGACAAACATCAACTTAGGAGCTTCCTGGGACTTGCGACCTACTACAGACGCTTTGTGAAGGACTTTGCCGGGATTGCCAAGAGCTTGCATCAACTGACAGAAAAAGGAAAACAATTCAAATGGTCAGGTGAGTGCGAAAAGGGCTTTGAAAAACTAAAGCAGCAACTGTGTGACGCCCCCATACTAGCATACCCTACTCCTGGAAAAACATTTATTGTGGATGCAGACGCTAGTAATGTGGGAGTTGGAGCCGTCCTTTCGCAAGTGCATGATGGCCAAGAGAAAGTAGTTTCTTATTTCAGCAAAGTTCTCTCCAAGCCAGAAAGGAACTACTGTGTAACCCGGCGGGAACTTCTCGCTTTAGTCCTGGCGACAAAACACTTCCACAAGTACCTTTATGGGAGCAAATTTATTCTTCGCACCGATCATGCATCTTTAAAGTGGCTGCTGCAGTTTAAGAACCCTGAGGGACAAGTCGCGAGGTGGATCGAACGGCTGCAGATGTATGACTACGAGATACAGCATCGAAAGGGAACTCTTCACTCTAATGCAGATGCTCTCTCCCGCCGGCCTTGCAAAGCCGATTGCAAACATTGCGTGCGTCAGGAGGAAAAAGATGCCGTTTCCGTGCAGAGGCTGAGAGCTGAGCCCATTGGTGGCTGGACTGCGAGAGAGATCCGGGAGGCTCAAAGGGAAGATCCGGATATCGAGCCGATTCTCGCCTGGAAGGAGCATGAGGGAAAGCCAGACTGGCAGGAGATATCTAATCGGAGCCCCGAGCTGAAGGCATACTGGGCGCAATGGGACTCCCTTCATGTGCAGGACGGCATTTTGAGGAGAAAATGGGAAAGCTCGGATGGAAAGTCGTTCGTGATGCAGCTTATTGTTCCCAGGTCGAAAGTAAGCGATGTTCTAAGAGAACTGCATGATGGAGTATCCGGGGGCCACTTGGGAATAAATAAGACGCTCGAAAAGGTGCGAGAGCGCTTTTACTGGGTCCACTCAAGGGATGATGTAGAAAACTGGTGCAGAAAGTGCGTAACCTGTGCGGCCAGCAAAGGCCCGAGAGTGAAAACTCAAGGCAAAATGCACCAATACAATGCTGGAGCCCCTTTCGAAAGAATTGCAGTTGATATTGCCGGACCGTTTCCTGAAACGATTAATGGAAATCGTTACATCCTTGTGGTTATGGACTACTTCAGTAAGTGGCCAGAAGCATTTGCCATCCCTAACCAAGAAGCCAAAACCGTGATAGAGCAGATTGTTTTCAACTGGGTGAGCAGATTTGGTGTACCATTGGAATTGCACTCGGACCAAGGCCGAAACTTCGAGTCCAAGATTTTTCAAGGAGTATGCCAGTTACTCGGGATTAAAAAGACGAGAACAACGCCGCTCCATCCGCAATCAGATGGGATGGTAGAGCGCTTCAACAGAACCTTGAATGAACACCTATCTAAGGTTGTATGCGACGACCAGAGGGATTGGGATAAACAGATCCCAATGTTTCTACTAGCCTATCGCAATGGTGTGCATAATACTACGGGGCATACACCATCTGAAATCCTGTTTGGTCGAACAGTCCGGCTACCTAGTGAATTGATGTTCGGAGCTCCCACTGAGGAACCCAAAAATGAGGACGATTATGTTGCGGACCTCAGAGAAACCATCAGGGACGTGCATCGAAAAACTAGGGATAAGATCAAGATAGCCAGCGACCGCATGAAGACGAGGTACGATGCCAAAGCAACAACTACAGGATTCGAGGAAGGAGATCTGGTATGGCTGTACAATCCCCATAGAAGAAAAGGTATGTCGCCTAAGTTGCAACAAGATTGGGAGGGGCCCTATAGAGTAGTCAAACGAATCAACGACGTGGTCTATCGAATCCAACGAGGAAGAGGCAAACTCAAAGTTGTCCATGTGGATCGTCTTCATCGTTACATTGGGGAAAATGTTGACGGATTTGTTCGGGACGAACAAGTTTAAGAGGGGGATATTGTAATGTGGATTGAAAAGTACTACTTATTGACCACAACGCCATCTAATGGAAAGTAGACGAACTTATTTAACGAAACTTCGAATCTCAACAAATGGTGAATGGTCTAAAACGAAACTAGTACATTCTCGATTGTTCCGGTTGGAGTATAGAATATTCGAGAAGCTTTAGTGGGGAGTATAAAAAGGGTTGCGAAATCCGACGAGAGGACAGTTTATCTTTAAACCGTGTAAAGCAAAGTTCGAATAGTATCGGTAGTGATTTAAAATAAGTGGAAAAGATTGTAATAAGTGGAAAAGATTGAAATAAGTGGAAAAGTTGATTTTAAGTGATATTGTCTTGTAATAAAAGTGATTTATTAAAGTTTAGTAAACAGAATAGTGTTTTATCTTTTCGAATCCCAGCCGAATGTAACACTACAATATCCCCCTCTTAAACTTGTTCGTCCCGAACAAATGCGCCAACATTTTCCCCAATGTAACGATGACGACGATCCACATGGACAAC
The DNA here is from genome assembly GCA_955612985.1 of Cheilosia scutellata. NCBI lineage: Eukaryota > Metazoa > Arthropoda > Insecta > Diptera > Syrphidae > Cheilosia > Cheilosia scutellata. Next base: position 7,898,590 of record OY015315.1, on the reverse strand, counting down.
TTTGAGTTTGTCTCTTCCACGTTGGATTCGATAGACCACGTAGTTGATTCGGTTGACTCTCAGATGCCTCCTCATTATAACGCCTAGTACTGCAGTGCGAACAACTGGCCTGCCTGGGTGGAGCTCTGCACTGTCGCTGTAGATGTCCTATCTTGTTGCAATTCCAGCAGCGGATCAGTCCCCTGCGAGCACTGTTTCGTTCTACGATGTCTGCCCTTTGGCACGAGCATTCGACGCTTGTAATTTCTCTCACGCGATGAAACCCTTGTGATGCTTGGTCAGCAGCTTTCATGGTCAGGGCAAATGCCAGTGCCTCAGGGAGAGTTTTCTTTCCAGCCATTCGTAGAGCTAGTTGCAGCTGCCTGTCCTCTATGGCTTGGATAAACGCCTCTACAGCCATTTCGTTGATGAGATCCTCGCCGGCATTGGGATACGACAAATGCGCCAGGCGTTCGATATCCGCTTGCAACTGTTGGAGCGTTTCTCCCCGCTTCTGGATTCTACTGCGCAGTTGCACCCTGTATACTTGCTGCATGTGGTCATCACCAAAGCGCATTTCGATAGCCTTCACCAATGCGTCGTAGCTGCGTTGCTTTTCTTCAGAAATAGTTTGAAGCAACTCTGCAGCTGTGCCGCGTAGTGCTAGCGTTAGTGCGATGGACTTTTCCTCGTCGTCCCAGCTGTTGGTCATTGCAGCTGCTTCGAACTGCCGCTTATAAATTGGCCATGATGTTTGACCATCGAAAACAGGCGGTTGCATCTCCTTCCTTCTAGGGCAATCAGCAGAATATTCTCGGGCTTTCTGTTTCTTTACTTTATCCAGTTCCCTAGCCAAGTTCTCGAAGTTTGTCTCATGCTCTTTTGCTAAGTTCTCGAAGTTTGTTTCATGCTTCTGTAATGTTTGATTGATATCGTCAAACTTTGTTTCTACCTTCTCAAGTTGTGTCTCATGCTGGTTTAATTTGTTATCAATCACGTCGAATTTAACTTCTAGAATATTCTTAAACTCTTCCACGGCATCTTTTTGTGCAGAGACAATGGAATTCTTCTGTTCTTCTAGAGAATTCTTTTGTTCTTCTAGAGAATTCTTCTGTTCTTCTAGAGAATTCTTCTGTTCCGCGAACTTAGATTCCATAGAATTTTTCTGTTCTTCTAGAGCATTCTTCTGTTCTTCGAACTTGGCAAGAAGTAATGCCATCATAGCGGTCATTTCAACTCCTGTACTTACTTGTTCTTCCTTCTCTTCTGGCATTTCGAACAGCATGGATTTTGGATCTCCTCCCTCACTTTCGACAGCTTCCTGCAGACGAAGTATGAGGTCACTTTTTCCCCCAGCTGTGGAGAGATTCCGTTTTTCCAGCTCAGTTTTTAACTGAGGTATACTGAGTTGTAGTAATGCCAATGTGCGAACCATATTTACTAATTCACTTGTTTTTTAATTTTTTTTTTTTTTTTTTTTTTTTATTACACTTTCGCAGAATTCAAATTCACTTCACTTTATTTAATTTTGTTTCTGTACTGCAAATTAATTCACTTTTTTTTTTTTTTTTTTTTTTTAATTCACTAATTTACAATTTATCACCGGTTTTTTTTTTTTTTTTTTTTTTACAACACAGTTTCAACACAGAATACGTTGTTTTATCCCACTTCTGACACCAATGTTACATTCGGCTGGGATTCGAAAAGATAAAACACTATTCTGTTTACTAAACTTTAATAAATCACTTTTATTACAAGACAATATCACTTAAAATCAACTTTTCCGCTCATTTCAATCTTTTCCACTCATTTCAATCTTTTCCACTTATTACAATCTTTTCCACTTATTTTAAATCACTACCGATACTATTCCAACTTTGCTTTACACGGTTTAAAGATAAACTGTCCCCTCGTCGGATTTCGCAACCCTTTTTATACTCCCCACTAAAGCTTCTCGAATATTCTATACTCCAACCGGAACAATCGAGAATGTACTAGTTTCGTTTTAGACCATTCACCATTCGTTGAGATTCAAAGTTTCGAAGTTTCGTTGAATAAGTTCGTCTACTTTCCATTAGATGGCGTTGTGGTCAATAAGTAGTACTTTTCAATCCACACTGCAATCCTAACCGAAGAAGAAGCTTGTCTAAAAGAAAAAAAAAATAAGTTTGCGTTCATGATTGGTTAATGAAAAGAAAGCAAAAAGTGTTAGATCTCCAGTTGCCAGTGTTGTTCGCAAATTGTTTACGATTGTCGAGAGACAATTTTGATTTAATTCTTGGTCTTGTTAGTCCACATTAATCGAAACACAATACGCTATTCTTCGTGAAGCTATACCAGCACACGATCCATTTAGGGTAACTGAGATATCTGGGAACTGGTGACAGCTTCCAGTCTAGAGCATATTAGTTATACTTAGGTAGCTGAAACCAGAGGCAAAACATACCTAATCACACTTCTGAATTCAAATATAGGTATATCGTCGATATATATCAGGAATATATTTTGGGCGCTTAATTTTATAACCGTGAGACCTTAAAAAAGCTTTCAGTTTTATTAACCCTGCAATTAATTTCCTAACACCTAACGAAAAGAATGAACTACGGGTTCATATAGTAGTTTTTTTTTTGGGAATCTATAGCTAGCTCACTTTTACTTTTACATGCAAAACTGGTAAACTCACTTTTGGTTTTGGTATACTCACTTTTGGTTTTTACATGCAAAACTGTTTTGTTATACTCACTTCCCAAAAAAATACGCCTATAGTAGTTTTTTTTTTGGGAATCTATAGCTAGCTCACTTTTACGTTTACATGCAAAACTGGTAAACTCACTTTTGGTTTTGGTATACTCACTTTTGGTTTTTACATGCAAAACTGTTATACTCACTTTTGGTTTTGTTATACTCACTTCCCAAAAAAATACGCCTATAGTAGTTTTTTTTTGGGAATCTATAGCTAGCTCACTTTTACGTTTACATGCAAAACTGGTAAACTCACTTTTGGTTTTGGTATATTCACTTTTGGTTTTTACATGCAACACTGTTATACTCACTTTTGGTTTTTTATACTCACTTCTCAAAAAAATACGCCTAGATTCTTTTTTTTTTTTTTTTTAGTAGTAGTAGGTCGTTTATTAGTATAAAAAATACTTTTAAAATCTTACATTTATCAATACAATTTTTGTATATTCTTATAAATCAGTCTTGTGTTTTTACTTTAATTTAAATTTAATTTAAGATTTTTGCAACATAATTTAGCTACTTGATTTTATGAAATCTATACATTTACATTTAAAAAGCCTAAAGTTATTTTCATTTTTAATATCATTTGGCAAATTATTAAATAACAATATTCCTTTGTACATTATGGTGTTCTGAGCTGCTGTTGACAACTGCCTGTGTACTCTAAAATCATTTAAATTCCTTAATAGGTATGGCTGTGATTCTCCTACCCGTCTCAATCCACTTGTGAGGTATCTCGGTGCGTCACCCTGCTTCATTTTGTATACAGCTATCAGTGTATTGAGTTCCAACCTTTCCTTAATATTTAGCCATTTTAGAGCTTCCAGCATATGTCTTATTGGTGTATATCGATTGCATCTTAATATACTTCTCATTGCTTTGTTTTGAAGTTTTTGTAATCGCTCTACCTGACCTTGATTGCAGCATGAGTATATAATAGTCGAACAATATTCGAAATGTGGCTTTATGATTGTGTTGTATACCTTAATCGCTGTGAGACAATCCATTTTTCTTCGTATTCTCTTAAAAAACCCAATCTTTTTACCAATCTTTTTACAAATATAATCGATGCGTTCCGCAAATTTTAAATCTTTGTCGATAATTATTCCTAGATACTTGATGCTGTTCACATTTTCTATTTTCTCAAAAAAATACGCCTGATATCGTTTCGAAAATAGTCTCTGTCTATTGCCACAGATATGATAGAGACAGCTTTAGTGAAAACGATATCAGGTCTGTTTTATTGTACACCTATCTCTGTGAAGTAAAGTAAAGTAAGAAAATGTACAATAAAACAGTTCCCAAGCCCAACCACTTTTCTGAACAGTCGGTTTTACTCCTGAAAAGTTAACAGCTGTAAGCAAATTGTACGGAAATTCTAAGCCACTTGTTGCTTTGAGGGCCACCTGGTTGTTCATTGTGAATTGAATTTAGCCAGCTGCCAGCCAGCAACTCTCCGACTGGGGAGAAAATCAAGAGTTGTTGCCAGCTGGTTGTTGTTTTAATTAGCATGTGAAATGTGTCTCAACTGGCAAGTACTGGCTAGGGAGGTTTCATAAAAACACAACTAATGATACCAGACCTGATATATATATAATATATAGTATTTTATCTTTGTAATACATTTTTTTTCCGTATTTATAGTCCTTTAAAAAAAACAATTATTAAATTTTTGACGACACTTCACTTTTGAGCAAAACACCTATTTTCTTCCGAAAACACTTCACTCGAAAATTGACAAACGGCATCGCTGATACCATATCTTAACGCAATAATCGTAGTGTATTTAGAAAGTATGGTTTTTGTGAGAAAGCTCATTTCCATTCCGGCAAAAATCAAAACCGGCACAAACGAATGATTGCAAGAACTTGTAGCGACTTCTTGCGATAAATATTTTTCTGTTGTTTAAGACTTCTTTCTATACAGCCAGCGGCGGCAAAATAAAACATTTTTACAGTTTTTAATTCGTATTGTATTTCCCTTATTATATAAAAATAAATGCAATATGTATTATTGTTTTCTATGTTTTAATATAAAGTACTAGTTTTCACTTTAACGACTTGGCGCCTGTCCTTATTTTAATTTCGTTCGGAATTCTAAAATAATACAACAAAACAAAAAAAAAACGGACATTTTCTTAAAAATATTGTTTTATTAAAAAAAAAAACGTATTTAGACCATTGCATTTTTTTTATTAAAATTTGGACCTAAAATATGCTTTATAAATATATTATTAATACTTTTATTTAAAGTTTTAACACTTTTCCCCTATTTTTAACGCGACATTATATACGCAAATACGCATCTTCAGATAAATGCAAAATGAAATAAAGAGATATTTAGTTAACAAAATTAAGTGTCAAACAGCAGTTAGTTAAGTTTGATTAAATAGTCGTTGAATCCGATTTTTGACATCTTTTCCGACATGGTTTCTTCTCTAACGCTAAATTCTGCAAATATGGATTGTGTATATTAATTCTTACATGGATGGTACTCGCTATTATTTTCTGCATAAACATTATGTATGTATAATATACATAATTCATTTTTTGTTAAGTTTTCACAAGAGATATTACGGTTACATTAGTTACAATTTGTTTTTATTTTACTTGAGAAGCGCTATTATGTCATCCTTTTCAGCTGCTTCAAGGTATGGAATGCCATCAGGAGTTGCGCCCGATTTTGATGCCCCCTAGAAGAGAGAACACAAGTTTAGAATTCAATATTTCGAAAAGTAGACTTAGACACAAATCAAAACAAATCATTATGGTTTTTTTTTAGTAGTGTGAACATTATTCTCACAGAAATATATACCAACATATATCTATGTATATATAAATTGCATACGTGAGCCACCACATTTGCCTCCTACCTTTTCCAATAAGATCTGTACGCATTTAGTATGACCCTCCCAAATAGCTGCTAACAGTGGTGTAATTCCATGTTTATCGGCTAACTTTAATTGAACAGAATTAAAATTATAGAAAAGCTGAATTACACAACGTTCAAGAAAACATACATCGACTTTTGCTCCCTTCTCGATTAGGTACGAAAGAACTTCGACCTGTCCAAAATCTGCAGCGTAATGCAATAGATACCTTCCATTTATTTCAGTGTTTACATCGATTTTCTACACTCGAAGAGAATGCAAATTAGTTGTCTCAATACAGTCGAAATCGAGCAAAACTTACTTTGATCTCGATATCCTCTTGAACTCGGTCAAGTTCGCCATTTTTAATACTCCATACAAGATTTGCCATCGTTTCCCTTTTTGGCTTTCTCCTTTGAATGACTAACTTAAACACAGATAAGGTTGTTTACCAACTAATAATTTTAGACCGCACTCCGAAAATAAACAACAGAATCCTGCCCGGATAAAAACTACCGAACGAACCGTATCACTGCCAAATTCTTTTCTTGGTCATCTATTGTGTCTATCTATATATTTGCAAAACACTGATGACTTGACTGCCGGCTTTCAGAAAAAAGTTGAGTGCTGCGGAACCGAAAAGTGAACGTAAAAGAGACCACTATTTTGAAAGCCAAGTGAAATGGCGATATCGAGCAGTAAAAGAGTCAGTCAGAGAGTTAGCTAAGGGTGAAAACACACCAGATTAGGTAAAACGTTTTTCATTCATTAAGGAAAGAAAATATTTTCTTAGGGCGTGTGTTGATTGGGAAATAATTTTCTGACACTAGGCGTATTTTTTTGAGAATCTATAGCTAGCTCACTTTTACTTTTACATGCAAAACTGGTATACCCACTTTTGGTTTTGTTATATTCACTTTTGGTTTTACATGCAAAACGGTTATACTCACTTTTGGTTTTGTTATACTCACTTCCCAAAAAAATACGCCTACTATGGTGTTGGAAAATACGATTTTTCAGCTGTCAACAAATTATCCTATGGGCTAATTTTTGCGTTTTTTTTTCTTGAGTTTTGCTACAAGGAAGAGGAATAGAACACTGAACTTGAATGAACAAATAGCGTTTTTTTTTGTTTGCATTTTTTTGCATCTGTCATCTGACTGTCTGCTTTAAGGTGGGTGTCCACATGTCGGTTGATTGACAAAGTTTGACAGCTCTCGCGTTTATGACATTGAACGACACCACCGACAGTTCATTTCCACGTATATGTCAATTATTGGCAAAAAATCGTTGGTCAGTTGATTGACAAACTTATGAACTTGATGCCAATTAATTATAGACAAAGTGACATTTTGTTTGACAATTCAGCTATTTCCACTTGTCAATCAAATTCTTTGTCAATTATTTGCAAACGCTGTTTGTCAATTCATTGACAAGCAATTTTTCGCTATTTCCACTTACCAATTTTTTAATTGGCATAAAAATACGTCAATTTCAATTCGACAAGTGGAAACCCAGCATTAGGTTGCAAATTGGACTACTAGAAGAGAAATTTTTTTAGCAATTTCATGATAGCGTTTGACAGAATAGACGGCTGTCGTGTTTTTCTGAATCTGTTTCAGTTTTGTGTATGTGTACCTGAGCGAGAACCAAAAGTTAGTACAGAACGAAGAAGTTTTCAGTTTTGTTTCAGTTTCTGTTTCTGTACTTTGTCACTTGCCAGCTGAAAATTAGTTTTCCTCCATCACAGTGCCAGAAAATTATATGCGGATAGGTATAATGTTTTAACCCAATTGACACACGGCCTAACTCACAAGTCTGACATAATTTAGACTCGTGGTGACGCAGTCTTAGGAATACGTTGTGATTTGCTGAGGTAATAGCTTAACTTTTTATAAGAAATAGATTATTTGAATTGTAAAATGAAAAGATTTTCTTTTTTTACATGGATTTAAGCCGAATCACCGGCAATTCTTTGATCGACATTAAATTTACCTGTAATTCTTTTATTTTGTTTGGTCATTAAAAGTAACACATTAAAGGACCATTCACATGAGAGCGATGATGCGAACAAACCACTTTTTCTGAACATTAAATTGCACGTTTTACCATTCCAAGAGGAGGATAATTAATTATTCCCTCAAAATGTATTAAGAAAACAAGTTTATAAGCAGTTTAAATAACGAAATTTCGAATTCCAAACTTTTTGTCGCGAACGAAAACACCATTGACGGGAATTTTTAAATTTTGAGTGGCCTCGACTCCAGTAATGCGTTTCGCCCCGATGTGGTGGGTGGGCTCATCAGTAGACGACCACATCTTATCTAGATGCACTGTTTGCCCGATTTTCACCGAGACTAATGATTTTTCAATCAACAAGTGACTGTTAATCATATACCTCAAGAGGAATCTCTGGTTCAAAGACTATCGCCGAGACGATTTGTTTTTTGCCTAGGGCCTGGCTTGTCCATTTAATCAAACTATTTTCAATTCATAAACATATTTATGAAAATTGTCAAAGTATTTTCGAAATCCACATCATTTAATTCGCGTTCCACAATCTAGCGAATAAAAAATTAACCTCAAATGATAACTGGCTGGTAAATACTAGGTTTGTTTTATTGCACATCTATCCCAGTGAAGTAAAGTAGAATCTTTAACACGCAATCACAACAACTATAATAAAGTCTCGAAAGTGTCAAACAGTGTGTATTTGTTGTAATTGTGTGTTAAAGATTCTACTTTACTTTACTTCACTGAGATAGATAGCAAAATAAAACAGGCCTACTGATAACTGAAATTCGTGAAGTATTCATGTGAACGGACTGTCAAAACTTGCGAATATACGTTCGTTCATAGGTAGTTGGTCGCTCTCATGTGAATGGTCCTTAAGGGTATTCACTTAATTTTGTATGAAGACCTCATAGTCATAATTTTGCGCGATGATTTAGGCTCCCGATTTACGCGATTTACACAATGACATTTCCCGAAGGTTGTTCACTTAAAGCACCGCAGAAATTTATACATTTACGAGCTGCATAAATTTATCAGATTAAGTGAATACCCACTGTTTTCATTACCTACTGAAAACACACTTGTAAAAATAATTCGATTAAGTCATGGCCGTAACACAATCTTCGGAAATTTGGCAGCACTGCACATATCGAAGAATATGGACACAACTTCTTCGTCAAGTTTACACAGCCACGTCTTCACAAAATTTTCGTGTTTTTAGTGAAGCTACAACGGCCAAGTAATTTGATCATTGTTCATTCAAGTAGAATTCTTTGAACTATTCATACATGAAGTTAAGAAAAGATAGATAAAAAAAATAATTTGCCTAAATAGAGACACATACATATATTTTCATTTAAGAATACTATGTACATATGAATTTATTAAAACAAACTTAGAATTCCATATGTATACAGAAAAAAAAGGAAATTTGTTAGGGAAGTTAATGTAAAAAAAAGAAAGCAATCCAGGGGAAACGTAAAATGTATATATTTCGATAAATTTTCCATTATATAACTAAAAACAAGAAACTTAAAATTCAATGGTGTGAAGAAGAGGCGTCGTTGATTTTGGGAGCAGGCAATGTCGGACGCTCAGTAGTTTGATGTGCATTTCCCATTTTTTTTTTTTTTTTTCATTTCTAGCAACCAGTTTAATTCTGCTCCTAAAAATGGAAATCAGTATATTGGCATCGGGAAGGGAACTGCAAGCATTGTGTGGGAATGACATTTTTTTTTAAAGTCAGTCCACACAAATGCACCCACCCTAAATTTATTTGATTTCGCCGCTTTGTATGTACCAGCAAAATGCGACGTAATACGAGTACCTAATCGTATAGTAGTCGTAGACTGCGGTGCGAAAGAGAAAGTAGGCATACAGTTTCATCCAAACGGAGAACTAGTCGCCGTGTTTTAATGAAAAATTGATTCCAAATAATTTACACAACGTAGCTTGCCGCTCCCAATTTAGGAACAACGCTACTTCTTCATCAGCGCACATTATGGTTAATTGCTAATTTTAAATGCTTTTTTTTTTTAAAGAAGAAAAACAAATCGAGTATCTACACACGAACAAAGTCATCTAATGCGATTCAAAATGAAATGAGTAAACACGAAGTAATGCGTTTGATAGTTTCGGGAAGAAAAAATAATTTATATGCCGTGAATATGTTGCAGCTCGATAAAGTATCGAATGAAATTATGAAATCAAAATGGGAGACAATTTATGTTTTGAAATTAGAAAGTGCTATCTAGAAGAGAAAAGGTTTGCCCAATTCCAATAACTATTATGTATTAGACTTAAGAATATTATTCCTTTTCCTTTCGAGGTTCTATTTTTCTTTTATTTTTCAGCTTTAAATGGAAAACTGTTCTTTTGTTTATACCCTAGCTTTTTGAATCTGATGTGCGAAGTGCTAAATGGGAAAATTATGTTTACTCCCATGTCGTTTTTTGTTATTATTTTTTTATTTTACATTCATTTCTGTGCAAGAAAAAGTGACAATTTTATTGCAAGTGATAAAAATTGTATGTGAAAGTGGTTGTGAATTTATTTGTCATTATGCCGTTTACATACATATTCACGGCCATCAGGTAAACGAAACACAAGTCTGACTCATGCTCATGGATAGGATGTGTGTATATATGTATACGGTATATATACATATTTCCCTTTCTTGTATTCATATACTTGACTCGCTTCTCGAACTTGTGTGAAAATACTAGGGGACTGTGTTTCATTGCTGTTCCCGGCAGATATCAGCGCCTGAAAGGGCCCTTTTCTTTTTAGTGAATACATTTTTAAAACCTATATGACAATATTGTTAAATTTCGTTTGCAATTTACAATGCAAATAATTTCCAGAAGTGTTTGCATTTTTTCTTGGGAAAAAAAAGCTATCAAATTTGGATTCAATTTGTTCTAAAGTACATGCACATGAAATGGCGCAATAATAATCTGTTTTCCGCAAAGGTAATAGGCATTATACATTCATTTCAATGGTTGCTCAAGTGGACCCTCCATAGCTCTCGATCCTCCGCCATCGGCTCCAAATCATCAAGGGCAATCCCCATACGGGTAGAGGAGAAATTATGGACTTGCAACATACATCTTTTTTTGCGCTCAAAAACAGCACACATTTGAGTTGACCTATTCTTGATTCTTTTGCTACATTTTAGAATAACATTCTTAGGTCCGTTTGCTGATACGACTCATAACGTTTTAATTTCTATACTTAAATTCTTATGGAGTACTTTTTGTATGGCATAAACTGTCACATAAAAATTTATGTGGAACTTAACCTCTATGAGTAGTATCAGCAAACGGCCCTTAATGATTTGTATGCGACAAATATGGTGCGACAACTGCTTAAAGCAGTTCCCCCTTTATACCTACAGAAAAATTTCGTAAAAGAGGGAAGAGATCAAATCACTGATGAATTGATTCTAATCGCAATTTAGTAATTTTATTCACCCCTATTTCCGTTGGCGTTTGTCGTATACGACTCATGTTTCGTGTCGTTATATCACGATGTTCAGATTTTTTTTTTAACTTTTGGTAACAATTTTATTTCCTTTTCTATGTGTTCACCATCATTTCAATTCATTTGTCTCCAAAAAGTTTAAAACACCGACTAGAAAACGAGTCGTTTACGACAAACGCCAACGGGAATAGGGGTGAATATATCCATCATAACTTACCCATGCTTTTTAATAAATATATCAGACTTTGGGCTTGGGTAAAAAAATGACTGATCGTAGGGATATAGCATTACACAATCAGTTCCAAATTAATTGTAGATTTTTTGTTTTTCTGTGTCAAATACACATTTCCATAAAATTATTATTGTTATCGCAATTTTTCTACACCTTAACAATCCTCTAATAATTTATTATTATTTTTTTCTTATACAGTCAAACTTCCATAACTCGAACTTCATTAAGTCGAATTTCTCTATTACTCGAAGCTTTATTGAGAACTCTGCGAGAACTCTTCAACATTTTCAAACTTTTAACTCCGCAACACGAATTTATTTTTCTTTCATTTTGAGAGTTCGACTTTATGGAAGTTCCACGTAGTAAGCAATTACTTATTTAAAATCGAAACAATTGGTGAGCAAAACTGTGATAAAAGAATTTACAAATTAAAATGAAGCCGAAAGCTTATTCATTCATTCATTTTCAATGGTCCGCATGTCCAATAAGTGGGTCGCGGGTGTAGGTTGCTCAAGTGGATCCTAAATAGCTCTCGATTCTCCGCCATAGACTCTAAATCATCAAGGGCAATCCCCATACGGGTATAACCATCTCATCCTGGGTCTACCTAAAGGACGCTTGCCTGATGGTAAGGATGATGTATAAATTATATTGCTTACAAGAAGGCAAACAAAATAAAACCTGTTAAATATGAATTTGTACTTTATTTGCCCGATATTTACGTCTAACAGCTAGGTTCCGAGTGAAAACGAGTGAAATCGAAATTACAAATCGAGTGAATTCGTTTTCAATATTCTGCATTTCGAGCGATTCGGTTTTTCTCGAAATCGTTTGATTTACCCGAAATGAAATATTAGGGTAATTGCCTACAAGATGGCTGCAAAGTAGTAACCTGTGGAAGTATTATCATGCCTTGTTCAAATAATTGAACAATTTGGCTTTACGATCACAGAAAAATTTGCCAATCAAGGAAAAATGTATTTCAAAATTTACGCGTGAAGTCGGGCATGTGCATTTCAACATCTTTGTGATATACATTAAGTACATAAATGCTCGCATTGAAAATAGTCATTTTTAGAAGAATTGCCTCACCCTGTGAATGGATACAACGGCATTCATTAATATTGACTACAATTGCCCTCAACTATGGTTTTTCATTGGGCATGTCATTCGATTTTGATTTCAGGGACTAGTACCACGAAACAACAGTAGCAATTTATCGGAGCAACATGTTGAAATGCTTCCTTCCATTGCACAATACTTGTTTCGTGGTATAGGCAGACACCAGATCTTAGGATTTTTCGTGCAACATCTATCATTAAACGTAATTGAGCTGATTTTACATTCTGTATATTATCATCTTTTGAATATTCATAAATATTTATTTTATTGCCTCTGTCTCCGCTATCATTTAAAAAAAAATTAGATGCATTTTTTATTTTTTACGTATTGTCCTTTACGACTTGAATACCTAATGACGAATGTCTATTGTTGTATAAAGGACCATTGACATGAGAGCGAACGAACGAATTGATGAAATGCGAACAAACCACTTTTGATGAATTTCTGAACATTAAATTGCACGTTTTACTATTCCAAGAGGAGAATTAATTATTCCATCAAAATGTATTAAGAAAACAAGTTTATAATTCCAAACTTTTTTCCGCGAACGAAAACACCCTTGGCGGGAATTGTCAAAGTTTATTCGCAATCCACATCATTTAATTCGCGTTCCACAAACCAGCGAATAAAAAATTCGTTCGAACTTAACCTCAAATCAGACATTGTGGGTAGAAACTAATGGCTGAAATTCGCGAACTGCCGCGACCTAGAAAAGTGTTCATGTGTTCGTAGGTAGTTGGTCGCTCTCATGTGAATGCTCCTTAAGAAATGATTTAATGTGTGTATTAACATTTGGTAATCTCTAGCCTTCCATATTTTCCACAATTTCAGAATCGAACCGAATAGACTTGGAAATGAAATTCCATTTTTAATAGTAACTAGTAACTAGTCTATATCGTACTAAGTGGAAGAAATTAGTGACAGCAAGGAAAGTTTAGAAATAATGTCTGGAAATCTAGTCCTTTCGCCCTCAGACGAGGAAAAGGATAGTATTATCTCCCCTACCGCCGGGAGTGAAGTAAAGTCTGAAAGTATAGTTGTCCCAAAGGCTGTAGTAGCCCAGGAAGTCGATGATGACTTAGAAGATGGGGAAATCGACAGTGATGACGATAATGATGAGCCAATCGTGTCCGTTCCAAAGACTGCGGGCACTGCACCGACTGTATTGACCGGAGTACCAACAACTGTGACAAAAAAGCCATTACAACACTCACCAGCTCAAAATATTGTTCCAATAATAGATTTGGTTGGTGAGCCTGTAAAAAAAGCTAAGTCCAAAAAGCATCAAATTGTTGAAGGTAATTTACAAGTTTTTAAGTGCAGTAAGTGAAAAATGGAATTCTTATTGTTTTTATTTGTTTTTACTTAGATGACTTTGCGGGTTCAATTGAAAGCGCAATAGCTGCTGCTCTGAAAAAGGATGGTATTATGCCTCCTATGCCAAAAATATTAGAATCACGTGATGATATAGATAAGCAAAGCGAAAAAGATATAATGTTATCAAAAAGTAGTCGCCGAAGGAAGCGAAGGAAGCTGCGTGATGAGAGAGAAAGAGAAAAGGATAAAAAAGTAAAATTTACATTAATCCGATTCTATTATATTCAAATGTAATTAATATAATTTTTTTTTCAGAAACATCGAACTTCTTCACCAGATACAACCCGTCTGCCTCTACCTATCGATGAAGAGCTTGACGATGACGAAATGCTTTGCGTACGCGGTGGAAGTCCTCCTCCTTCTGGGCTTTTGCCACCACCTTTGCCTCCACTTGACCCCAGCATCACATCAAAGAAAGATCTATACGACTCTGATGACTCATATTCCTCATACGATAGCTATGATTCTGGACATAACTACTCGCGATACTCATCATCACGTAAAAAAGACGGAAACAGTGGTTCGAGATCTAAGCGCAAGGAACGCAGCAGTAGCCGTCGAGATGATGATCGGCGATCGGAGAAAAGGAGTCGAAGGAACTATGACGATTCGGGTGGAGTGAGTTTATTTTCGCACATGTTAAAATATTTGTTTTTAAAATTTTATTGTTGTAGGAAGATAAATATCAGGATCGTCACCCGCAACAGCCGCGCAAATTGGAACTCTGCAAGTTCTACCTAATGGAATGTTGTGCCAAAAAAGATAAATGTTCATATATGCATTCCGATTTTCCGTGCAAGTATTACTACCTTGGTATGGAGTGTGTTTACCGTTCGGCATGTAAATTTTCACATGGAAAACCACTAACTGATCAACTGCGAAATGTTTTATTGAAACATTTGGAAACAGCCCCGAAAGAAATCCTTGGAACTTTTCGACGAATAAGTCGCGAGAATGCATTAAATTTAATGAATGCAACTCATGCACAAATTTGCGAGGAACACGGTGTAGATAATACAATGGCACCATCGACTATGACAACCCAAACAGTAACACAAACACAAGCTCATGGTGTCAGAAATGGCGATCTACTGTCACAGCACCAAAATCAACAACAGCAGCAAGAACAACAGCAGCAGCAGCAGCAGAATCAACAACAACAACAACAACAGCACCATCATCATCATCATCATCCACAACCACAATTACAACAACAACAACAACACCAAACCGAAATCATTCCATCCCTACTTGATATGGTAATAAATATATCCCCTACAACCAATGAGACTACTACACCAGGAACAATGGCAGCTGCAGGAGTCCAGCCTACTAATAAGTCTGAAAAGCAGCGAAAATCGCGCTGGTGCGATTCTAATCCAACGAATTTAGTGCCACCCAAGCAAAACAATTTAGAGCCGCCATCGTCGAGTGCACCTAGCTACCTAGATCTAAAGAATTTGACAGGAATTCTCTCTACTGATCGTATAGAAAAACTGTCCAAATTTGGTGTTGTAAATTTGGAGCAAATAAACCAACTTACTTTAAGCCAGCTTAACAACATTGGACTGACTATAACTGAGATCAGTGAGATTCAATTGAATGCACAAAATATGGCCAGGCTAGGTATCGTTGGGGCACGTGGTGAAGTTATTAGCACAAATCTACCAAATTCAACAACTACGGTAGCCGTGTCCGGTTCAATGTGAGTATTTTTCCCAATTTAGATACACACGGTCACACCTGTCACTTTTTTTATATTTTACTTTATTTCTCTTTGTTTATTCGACTTTACTTTTTTCTCTTATTTTTTCATGGGTGTGAATGTTGACATACAAAATCCCGTAGACCTTCAAGTCAAGATGTTGATATGCGTTTTCTTCCCAGTTGTTTACCATTAACAACAACAACAACAACAACAATGACCACGTCCACCGTTACTTCAGAAAAATCAAAAAATGATTTAGCTCAAACCCCACAAGATTCACCATCAATTTCATTGGGATTAGTAGGAATGACAGTTGGTGCAAACCTGCAGGATTCTGGATCATCCAGTGTGGGTGGTATCGATTACTCCCAATATTTAAGAGACTCAAATTTGGGATACGATAAAAATGACTTATGTAAGTTTTAAATCAGAATCGATTTGCAGTTAAATTTACAATTTTATGAATTTTATTATTGTATAGTGGATGACGAAAAGGATGAAGAGCAGCTTGTAATAGATGATCAAGAGTTGGATGGAATGGAAGATAATTCTCCAACAGAGGACTCAGAGGTAAAAATAATTAAACCAAGTTCCAAACAATTAATCATATAGTTTGTCTTTGTCAAGGCTAAGGAAGAATCTGAAAACGATTCGAAGGGATCAGCTGCATATACCTACAGTGGTGGCAATTCGAATGATGCCCGTCTTCCTCCAACAATCCAGCTCTCTGCCAAACTTCAAGACCTTTTAAAAGACCCAGCGAATCTCTATACAGTCAATGTTTCAGCATTATTGAAAAATAGTGATGCCCTATCTGGCAAAATAAGATCAGATTCTATTCAGCCACCATCATCGTCAATCTATGATGATGATAATTTTTATAGCGCTACTGCCAGTAATAGCCGTCGTGATATTGATTCTAGGGAGGAATATCGGGACTCTCGACTTCCAGAAATCAGAGAAGACCAAAGTGATTCAAGACTTCCAGAGAATAAAGAAGAATACCGTGACCCAAGGCTCTCATTTAGAGGAAATGAGCAAATAAAAGGCCCATCATTTTCATACCAGTCCAATAATAGTGATGAAGACAGTGATAGATCAAGATCTCAATCACCAACGTTGGCTCAGCAAATGGAAAATTTCGTACCGTTATATGAACGGCAATCTATGTACGATTGGACGCCAAAATGTATACAGGAAGATTTGGAATATAGCAGGAGAAATACAAAGGCTGATAAAGATATGCGACTAGCGAGATTTCTCGACAGTTCAAACAGTAAGTACTGGAGTCTCAATACTATACATTTGACTTTAAGAAAACCATTTTTTTTAGGTGATATAGATTTAAGACTACCATTTCAACCAGTGAAAAATATTCAGATTGCAAAAGAGATTGATGCGTCGATGTCAACACTTCTGCCGATACCATATAAGGTATGTTAAACTAATTATTTTGATTCATTTCCACCAAACATCCTGCTGCATTTTTTATTAACTGCTTATAATTTCCCCTACTGTATAATTTCATCCTTCATCTTTAATTTTGATTGACTTGCACTATCCATTTGATTGATTTTCACTATCTATTTGATTCCACTTTCATTGCCAACACATCCACTCAGTATTCTTAAGTCGTTCAATAGTGCCTCTGTGTAAAAGTGTGTTTATAAAAAGACGATAAAAAAAAAACCAAGAAAAACTTCAAGATATCCTTTGCACCAATTCCATTACAGATCTCGGAAATAGAAGTTCCAGAGCCCAAATACAGTGACTTACGACAGAGCTTCCAATGTGATGATTCAACAGATCCACGGCTTCGGCGTATATTTGGTTTGCCTGAACTCTCGAATTCGAAAGTTCTCGCCGCTCTTGGACGTCCTGCACGTCCAACTATTGCATCACCATCCAGCGTAGAATCATCGTCGTCCCCAACACCTGAGAAAGAGAAACCATCCACATCAGCAGTACGTGGCCCACGAGTCGATCCTCGGCGAGCAGCGGCAGCAGCTGCTGCATCAACCGTCACCAGCTCAGGTGCAACACAAAATCCTGTCGTACCAACGGGTAATCCACAGCAGAACGTCGAAATCCGAATGTTACTTCAAAAGTCCGAATGGTACAAGAATCTGAATTCGAAATACAAAATCATGGTAAATCAGCAGTTGGCTTTGGTGTCTACTGAGTTGAAAAGGTTTCACCAAGATCCTTCGCCAAATAAAGTCTTCGACATCCAGTTTATTGTGAGTAATCAAAGTCTGCAACAGATATTGACCAACTTGGGGATTTACATTGATGATAATGGTGAAGTAGCACATATAGAAAATGATAACGATATGGTTGGTGGAATGGAGCTTGGCATGAACTATGGAGCTGGCGCTAATTCAGTTATGATGATGAACGACCCAAACATAAGTATTCAACAGAGGATGGCTATGCAGCAGCAAATGGAATTTCTACGGGGACCACCACCGAATATGAATATGATGGGACTTGGGCCTGGATCACAACAAGGAATGTTCGGCGGTCCGGGAGGCTTGATTGCGCCTCAATTTGAACGTGGTTCGCGGTTTGCTTTATTGGGGATGGCACCTGGCACAGGCAGCGGCAGAGGTGGCCAGTTTAACCAGTTTGTCGGAAATCCTGGTGATGGCGGAACTCTAATCGAACCCAATTACTGTGGCCAAAATAATCCATTCGCAAATAATTTCGGTAACTTTGGTGGTCAAATGAGTCGTGGAAATAGAAACAATTACAACAGACAAGGTGGTGGGGCTGGAAATGGCAACAATGGCGGTAACCGAATGAACCAGAACAGACGAAATTTCAAGCCAAATAATCAACGCGATCGTCGTGGCGGTGGTGGTAGCAGCAGCGGTGGTGGAGGAGCCGGTGGTTCTAATGGCGGAGCCGGTGGTAATCAAAACGGCGGCATGGATGAAACTTAAATCGAGATTATTTACAACATTATTAAATCTAATGTGAGCAAGATCTAAAAAAAAAACATAATTTAATCTATATGTGTTGTGTATACTCTGAAGAAATAAAACTATAAATGTATAAACAAATAATTAAATGATACACATAATGTCTGTATGTACATATAAAAAAAATGTATTAAAAAGATGTAGTTACTTATACTATATAGACATATAACCCATAATTATGCTTAACTAATTATTGTATAAACAAAAAATAATAATAAACAATCTTCTTTAATT
The DNA here is from genome assembly GCA_955612985.1 of Cheilosia scutellata. Taxonomy (NCBI): domain Eukaryota; kingdom Metazoa; phylum Arthropoda; class Insecta; order Diptera; family Syrphidae; genus Cheilosia; species Cheilosia scutellata. Next base: position 7,879,847 of record OY015315.1, on the reverse strand, counting down.
TTACCATAGAGTTATGATATTTTTTTATTTTTTTATAATGTATTTCATAATACATAACCCACGATTGGGCAAATATAAGTACATATTTGAGCTTGAGATTTCTGTCGTATACGTTTAATTATTAGTTTTAATGTTGAAATTTTTTTATATTTTAGTTGTTAATATTTTGATGAGAACTGTCTATTTTATGATAGTGAACTGTTTTCAAACTTAAAATTTAAAGTTACTACTAAAGTATAGAATGTTGTAAGAATATTTATTTGAAAAATTAAAAGTAAAAAAGTGGAAAACAAACTTCTTCAATAAATTAGTGTTATAGATGTTGCAATTATGTGGTTTTATTTATCTTTATTTATGTCGGTACGATACTTCATTGCTAATTCAGGTGGTGGGATGGCGAGCCTAACATTGTGACACACACTGACCCATTGTAATACCCGATGGTGCTATAAAGTTCTTCTTCTATTAGGCGCATTTTCCTCATGTGGTACGGCAAAGTATTGTGTCCCGTAAGTATTCCTTGCGAGAGTGGAAAGGGATCTTATATACGTCCGCATGAGTCTCAGTTCTGGCTTTGTTGAAGGACGGTCGTGGTCTATCTGTCGTTCGTGGTAATACAAGTACCCATCTGTCGTACGCGTTGTTATTTTTTTTTTCCTGCTAAAATGATGTGCTTGCAAGGCACTCACGGAGGGATCGGATTCTTCTAAAACAGCTTTTCTTGATAATTCGTCCACTGGACTCATACGCACACAAAAGCAAACATTTTATTGAAACGTTTTTCCTTCTCTCTTGTAATCGAGAAATTTTGTAGAAAACAATAGCCTATTTTTAATATCTTGTCTTTATCTCTTTCCGTGTTAGTGAAAATGTGTGTAGACGAAAATATGTAAATAAAAATTGTTAATTCTTGATTTTCTCGAAAAAGAATTGATTTTTCCATTTTGTATGGGTGCTGCCCTTTTGTATAAATTGTAGCCGAAAAATCACCCCTATTACCGTTGGCGTTTGTCGTAAAGGACTCGTATTTCACGTCGTTTTTTAATCGGTGTTTTTAACTTTTTTGAGACAAATGAATTGAAATGAATGAAATGAAATTTTTCACTTCCAAGAGAAAACATCGACCAGACATTTGTAATCGACAACAAGCGACTGTCAAATCGACAAATATAAATCGCAATCGACAATCACAGTTGTCAACTATCCACACTCACAATAGGGGCCTATAATTTAGTTTGACTGACTTAATTACCGGATCAATCTGACATGTGCCGCCAGATTGATCCAGCTGTCTTAAAATCGGCTATCTACACCGCAATCCTAAGACACAAATAAGCATTGGTTTTGCGTGAATTCAGACTGCGCGACCTATGAATTTTTTTAGACTGCTATCGAAATATGAAATTAGACAGTACAAAATCCTTCGTGGCCTAAATTTCCGCGGTTTTAATTCCATACACATATGAATAAGATACTTTAACTTCTACACCAATTTCAATTGGAAGCACTGATATGCAAAGCACATTGAACAGGCATTCTAGGGGCGGCCATCACTTTAGATTGGTTCACGTTTAGAGTGTGTTTCAAATAACCTACGGGTTCGAGAGAGATAGAGTGTGAAATGTAAATGAGACTAAGAAAGACAGGGAGAGAGTGTCACACTCCATTGTATGCTTAAAATCGCACTACTTTTAAGTGTACGCTAATGTTTAGTCTGTACTTCGAAACATTCTTCGCCACATCCAGTCCATATTGTAATGGAAAGGCATCCCTGACAAATTCCATGCCCACGATGAAGCTTGTATAATTTTACTACATTCAGTAGAGACTGTAAAGGGTGGGGCAATTACAAGTTTCTTTTTAAAATTGCAATAAAATGAACAAAATTAAATTTTGTCTATGTATTATGACGCTATTAGTTAGAGCAAACATTCCCATTAATTATGGAACACAACGTATCGTTCAACTAGCTGCCTCGACTGGCTTCGCAGTCACTCCAATGTCTATAGCTCACGGATTGCTTAGATGATATTGGCCTTAAGTGCTTAAATCGATTCCGGATTGTGGGCAAAACAACGGTCCTTCACGGTTCACCACAAAAAAAAAGTCCAAAGCGGTCAAATCGTAGCTCCAATTGACATCGCCAAGACGGTTGATAACACCATGATTTGGGAATTTGGTGCGCAAAAGATCGATTGTCGCATGGGCGGTGTGGCATGACGCGCCATCCGGCACGAACCAGATGTCGTCCAAATCCATGTCTTCAATTTCACTAAAAAAAAGTCGGTTAACATGACTCTGTAATGCTCACCGTTGACCGAAACGTTGTTCCCGGCCTCATTTTCGAAGAAAAATGCTCCAATGTTGCCACCACTCCACAATCCGCACCGAAACTGTCACTCTCTGTGGATGCATTGACGACGGGGACCATGAGTGTTGTCCACTAGCATACCAGTCTCACGAACTATTTGCACAAACTTGCGTAACTTCTTTTCAAAAAACGCACTGTTTGGACTACACAGCACTCGCTTTGGAAATAAGTTTTTAATATTTCCCAACGTTGTTCAAGCGTAAAACGACTCATTTCGTTCCGCGGACGTATGATACTGCCTTTCTGTCAAGATTCCGAACGGGAAACAGCTGTCAGTGTCAAAATAACCTATGATTTAAAAAGATACCACTAGATGGCCCACCCTGTATGTGTTTTTAGGCTACGACTATCTTAGATAATATTATTTGAAAAAAAAAAAACTTAAATCAAAAATAAAATTGTTTCTTTATTGAAAACCTTAAATAGTTATACATTAAGTTTTATTTATTGTTAATTATTATTTAAAATAAATTTGATAATGTATAACAAAAAAGAATGTTAAAATTTTAAATTACTTACGCCGGAATATCAAAAAATTTTGTTTTACAAACATTCTTAAGATAAACAGAATTTGTCAGTCAGTGATATTTTATCGGCTTCCGTTTGTTATTTTTTTCTCGCGACCAAGGGTGCCTCTAATAGAATATAAACAATTAAACTGATTATATACAAAGTCAGATAGATTCGCTATGACGTCAATCGAGAACTGGCTATTTATTGTTTAGTCTTGTATTGAACAAGAGAGAATGCGCCAGTTTTTAGGAGCTAAAAACATGACAGACGTGAAACGTACCCTGTGTTTTCATGTACAGATCTTTTTCTTTTTATTTCCCCCAGATCGTCGGATACAGTTTTTTTTCAGAAGAGTGGACGGTGACATTAATTTCTAAGAATTTGAGTTAAATAAGAAGCACAGTTTTATATTAACAGATTTACTGAGAGCGGATAATGCGTTTGTTATCTATTGGATATCTCAGTGAAATACATTTATTTCGAGTTTAAATTCAGCCAGCAGTCAAGAACGTTTAGTGTGGTGGTGATAGATTTTTAGACAATTTTATGTTTTATTGACTATTTTCTTTTCTTTTAAATCAGATAAAAATCAATGCACGTATTTGTTCCAAGAATAATATACGTATTATGTGTCTCACGTTCCTGGTATTACTTATACGATGTCGTTAATTCATCAGGAAATATTTTATTAGGGAGGGAAATTGCATATATAGCAGCAATTTGTAATTTTACACCACATTACAGATAGGTTAGGTTACAATAAACCTTTTCAATTTAACGCCTATTTGTGGATTATTGGGATTATCCTTAAACCCCTATTCTCACCTTCTCTTTCCATCCCCTTGGTGATCTGTTTGGGCGGTTTAAACCTTATGGGCCTTACCAATAATCATTTTTAACCTTCAACTTAAATATTTTGACGGTCACAATGGATAATTTTATATGGAAATTTTCGCCATTGTGACTTCGTAAAAGTTAGCCTGAACACTAAAAATGATTATTATTAGTACCGCGGCATTTGTTTAGCCAAAAAGGATTCTGAATGTCGTTAAACTTTGTTTTCTGTTCGTGTTCATCTTCGGAAGTTTGGTCCTGTATGTAGATGTTCTAATTACCTATAGTGTTTATTTTTTAAACAAAAAAAAAAAACAATTATAATATCAAACATCATATTATTGAAAACTTTTTCCAAGCATTCTTTATATCACTCTGACACAATCTGACGCCCAAGACACATATCCTTGGTTAGATCGTGCAGATGAAATAATATCCACCATTAACCCAACGTATAGTTAGACACTGGCCAGCGGACACTCGCGATGTACTATCCGATATTCGCCAAACGTGCCGCAAAGGAAATAGCGTTGAATGGTTTGTTCGTTTGTTCTCGGAAGCGTTTATGTTTATAAAAAGTACTCACTAGTAAATGAAAAACGCACGCGGTCGCGAACCAAAATCAACTTTTAAAATACATACCTAACGAAATACTATGCGTAGGTATGTGCGTTTTCCTGTTAGGACTTTTTAAAATTATTAATATACCTTTCCTTTTGACAGATATATGTAAACTCTATATTCTACAAAAAAAAAAGAGAGCAATTGTCAAAAACGGACTGATGTACATATTATCTTAGTCGACCTATCTATCCACTCTCTATTTTCACTCACACTATTCGACTTTTCCTATGATTAATATAAATGCTGCTGAATGTACAATTCGGCTAAACACTAACAAAATAATAATAATAATAAACAACATTTGGATATACATAACTACGTACATAATATAAATATATAATATATGTATAAATATTCAATATATAACTCTGTGGTATCCTCCGACACACGTCGACGAACGATGAAAGCCAGAGAACGATCTAAAGTAAATGTAGTCAAATAAAAAAAAAAAAAAAAAAAACAAATTTCCAAACAGGAAAGAACTGTCGGCATCTTCATAGCCATACCACCCAGTAGAAAAAGCACAAGAAACTGTCTAGCATTCGTTGTCATTAATTAACAAATAGACGTAATGCATGCAAAATTGCCGAACCTACTAACACGCCTACCAATCCAGTAAGATTTCATTTAGTTTAAGTTTTGGTCGCAATCGAAAGTTCTTTAAGCCGGTTGAGCGCGTTAATTTTTACTGCAAATGTCCGCAAATATGTGTCGTCGATGTGACAATGACAACATCAACAATCAAGAAAACCGAATATCATGTCCCACAATATTATATTATTCGACAAAGTGACGAGAAGCACTGACAAAAGTGACAAACGCGGTCGTGTGTTAAAAAAAAAACAAACAAACAAAAATATATATTTTTTTTTTTAAATTAACAGAAACTGCATATTTTTTTTACATAATAGTTTACTCTAGTCTAGTGAATGCAACACAATAAAAAAAAAGGTATAGGCATGTATAAATTTGTTTTTGAAAATATCAATATATAAGAAAATCCAATGCCACTCAACAATAGACAAAAAAAAATCGTGTATACACATTAAATTTTTTTTTTAAGTTTTAATAAATACACATAAAATATGTATTATGCTGTGAGCAATTTCTTTTAAAGAAACTTTAATGAATTATTTTTAAAGGGTATACATAGGATATGTGAAAAAAAAAACACAATATATTTAAATAGAAAAAAGAATTGGTCAAAGAACGCACAGGTGACCCAAGAATTACCAAAATATATATTCACATAAGAAAAACAACATTGTTTTAAGCAAGCAGAAAGCTTTTTCCAGTGAAAAAAAAAAAAAAAAACATTTTTTTTGTTCATTGTACAAATGTTGTAGGTTATATATTTTTAATTTTTACTAAAATCATTATCATATGTAGGTAATATACTTTGAAAATATTTTCCGGTGCCAGCATTTCGTATCTGTAATAATTTAAAGCTACCTACTCGTAGTACATTTATTTTCATGGATTTAGAAAAAAAAAAAGTGTCTCGGAAAACAAAGAAAATACTACTATTTATGTAGCCTGTGGTCAATAGATCCTATTAGGTGCATTAACTCTTACTTCAAGTATAAGAACGTTTGAGAAATTCAGAGTCGGAAATTTTATGCGAAGTAGAATGTTTCCAGCCAACTGACATAAATGCTGTTCGCCCTGATTTTCTATCAACTTATGGTGTTGAAGTTCCTTTAGCTGTGTCAATGTCTTTCTCTCATAAAGCGTGACAGGTAGGAGATGACACAACCATCAAATCAGAATTGTCTGTTTCTTATTGTCTAGTGTGGTGCACACAGACACAGTGACGGCATTTTTAGTAGATACTAGTAATACTTTCTTAGGAATGTTCGAAAATTTATATTAAACTAGCGGATCCGGCGAACTTCGTCTCGCCCCAATTTAACGCCTTCAGATAAATTCCAGAGTGATAATAAAACACAGATAGTTCAAATTTCAATGTGATTTATTTGAATGAAATCGAAATCAGTAGATTGCGATGTGACAGGGAAATTCGAGAATAATCCCACAGACTTGAACGGGGAACTGAATCCGCTTGAATTGGAATGGAAGATCAGTTGGAATAATTGGAATTCGTGGGATAAGGACTTCCTCTCCTTTGAATTTGCCCTTTATGATCGTTGTTTGAATCACATTGTTCAACAGTTTCTTGATGGACAACCGCGTACCGTTGCACAATTTCGGATGATTCAGATTCCGCAACATGATTATGATCGATCCCATCTTCAGCTGTAAATTATATGGTGGAGTTCCTGGCACATCAAGCGAGTTTGAATGCCCACAACCCAATTGGATAACCTCACTTTTTACACGAAAACTTATTTTCTGAAAAAATGATCGAATTGATAATTATTACATTGAATTTCAATTGATCGTAATGCTTGTACCGTTTGCGGATGTGATGCGCGATATACGACTATCCGGAATCAGTGTAATAATACTCAAAACTCGAATCAATTGCAGCAAGAAAAATAGCACATTTGCTCAATAGAAAATGACAATGCGAAAAGGACACCTGGCGCCATCTATTACTTATGTCGTTAACTTCCCCGCCCAAAATGCACACAAAACGTCTTTTATCACAATGAATTTCACTATTATCCGAAATTTTGCAAGCTTCCAAATAAATAAAATAAAATAAAAAATTTTCCGCCTTTTCCACTGAGAATTTTCTATTTTTCAATTTGAAAAGTCATTCCGGAACGATTGAATACAAAATTCCATACAAAAATCAATTTTCGCTTTTTCCAATTTTCCGACTTTTCCGGAGGGTTTTCCCAAAATTTTCTTTCGTAAAAACCTTCTCCTGGCAATTACGAACAACTGAAAAAAAGTTAAGCCAAATCGGCCCAGTTGTTCTCAATTCACGATTTTTCAATTTCCTAACTTTTCCGGAGGCTTTTCTAAAAATTTTCTTTCAGAAGATTCAATTTGAGCCAAATCGGTCCAGCCGTTTTCAATTGATGAATTACTATAAATTTTTGCCACCATTTATATATATAGATTTCGGGAATTCCTGATTCTACGTAAGGGTTAGGGACTGTTGTGGGAAGTTTAAAGATACGTTTAAAAAAGAAGCGTTGTAGGCTTTCAAACTGTTTGATTTTTGAAATCGGACAAATGGTTCTCGAGTTATGGAGGGACGAACAGACGGACGTTGCATTTTATAAATTAGTATGGATAGGTGCCCTTATAATAAGAATGCTTCTGTTTCATTTCTTATAATTTTGTTTTTAATTTTTAAATAAAACTAGTTGTATCCGCCCGGCTTTGCCCATGCACAGGAATTGTATTATACAGGAATTTTAGATAATAATTTTCTTTCATAAAATACGAGAAATGAGAATAAATCGATTTCTTTCTGTCTGAAATACAGCAATACGAACAAAACAAAAAAAGAATCATGAAAATCGACCCAGCGGTTATCGAGATATAACGTCATCGAGTTTCACCCCATAGAAGATGTTTTTTTTTTGTATAGGAGGTATAAGATAAGATTTTGAATGTTTTTTTTTTTTTGTATGGGAGTAGCCATGCCCCTTTGTCCAATTTTTAACAATCCTCACAGGAGCACTCTACGGCCAATAACTAAGATTTCCTGTAAGTTTGAGATCAATCGATTTAAAAGGGGCAGTTGCCACGCCCCTTTGTCCAATTTTGTCCAAACTTCACAGAAACCATATATAGACCAATACCAAAGATGTGTGAAAGATTGGTTAAAATCGGTGAATGCGTTAAGGCGTGAATCGGTGACAAACAATTTTAAGGCTCAATTTTTATATATTAAATAAAATGTAAGTTTTAATGTTTTTTTTTCCTAAATTATAAACAAAGCTTTGAAAATAATTTTTAACTTCTACAGTTTATGTAGGTACTCATTAGATTTGAACTAAGTAAGGACGTTTTTTTTAACAAACGAGTAAACAAAAAATAATATCTTTACTAAAACTTAAAAAAAAAAAATATGAGTCGGAAATCACAATGAATAATAATTTTACATAAAATACGGAAAATTTCGTCATTGTGAGTTGGTGAAATTTAGCCTGGACACTAAAAATTATTGTTAGTACACCGCGGAATGTCAAATATATTTTACATTCGACAACTAGTCTTAATAATATATTCTATTCTATTTAGCCAACAAACAATAGTCCATATAACCAGATCACAAGATTTATACACATAGCTATAGTAAAAAAAAAAACGTACGTGTAATTCATGTTCGCACAGTGATAAACTGTCTCAAACACAATGTGCAATGTGTTGATTCTATTCTTGGCCTTGGCCCAATTATTTAATACTATTTAGAAAATGCCCATGAAGAAGTTACAAAGAAACGTCTGACAAATGAAATAAGTCAATGAAATTAGGTTGGTGACTTCCCCAAAATGTATGTGTACTTACATTTACTTTCTTTAAATTAAATTTGTAATTATACGAGAAACAACAAAAACTAAAGGAAGCAGCTGAAACAAAGCAAGTCGAGAAAGTTCAGAAAAAATAATTCATTTCATTCTGCATGTGATTGAAATAGTTTCTAAGTTAAACCTTCTTAGTCACATTTAGTAGCGGCGTTTATTTTAGATTGTGAGTTCTTGCTGTTTTTTTTTTGTCATTTCATTCAGTTTCCTTTAATGTTTAATTTAATATTTAGTACATAGCTAAGGATCCTAATAGACTATTGAAAGCAAGTGCGCCAGCAATTCCAAAATTAAAGATAGGTAATGTAAAATCAACAAACATATAAACACAAACTGAAAAAAATAAACAAGGACTGTGATAAATAAAATACGCGAGTTTTTTTGTTAAAAAAAAAAATAAAGTGTAAAGAGAACTTTTCAATACTCGTTATGTGAATAAATAAATAAATAAACAGCTATACTAATAGATGAGAGTCATCATAATCAAGGAAGCTGTTTGCAGTGAAAAGAAGCATACATGGAGATTTTACATCGTACAAAAATCGGTGAGTAAAAAACTATTAATACTTATAATTTATTAAGATATTGAGTACCCAAAAAATAAAATATGAATGTTTTTTTTTTATAATTTTTATTTTATAATTTTAACAAACCGACTTGCTTGGCGGAATTGTTTTTAAAATTTGGTGTATGGGGTTTATAAACTTATGTACAAAATGGATAGTGTGTTGGCGAATTTTGAAAATAAATCTCGGTCGAAATAGTGCACCAACCGCCGCGCCTGTTGTACGCAATTTCATTCGTAGACTGCCATGACGGACATGTCCGTCCTGTGTGTTCAACAAAACTATGCACAGTGCGGGACTGTTTAGTATAGGGGAGACTGGGGCACATTTGCACGTGAGGTACATTTGAACATTGCTAAAAAAACAACATTAAAACAATATTTCAAAGTATAAACCAAAATTTAAACTTGGTAATACAGTGTTCTTATTTTTAAGGCACAACTTCATTTGACACCGTTTTTTGACAAATATGAAAAATACGCACATTTTTGACTTATTGGGGCAGGTTTCAACTTTCAAGTGGCCTGTAACGGCTGTAAGTGACATTGCACTAAAAGCTAGGCTACCACCACCAATTAACGCTCCGGGAACATCGAGCGGCGATGTTGATTTTTTGTCTTTAATATTTCAAAATTTCTGTTCGGTTAATAAAATAACTCATTTTTGTTTTTATAAAGTATCTTCAGTCATTTGTAAAATATTTCAGTTTCAGTTATTTAAAAATTTCAGTTTGCTTTTGTTGTTTTATTAAAAAAAATACAAACCCTGTAGTAGATTATTAGCTGCCAAAAGTAATTACAAATACTGCCATTCAAAAGTGTCCCAGCCTAGTTCAAAACCTCCCCACATGATGGGTACCTTTGAACAGAAGGACCTACTTTGTTTTTAACCTACTTTGTTTTTAAATAAAAATAAATTATACGCCCTTACTAAATTTACGTAGTTATTTGTCCAAATCAACGTTCTTTTGCATTTCTAAAAGGTGAGAATACATTACAGTCCAATAATTTAAACGATCATACGTTTTTATGAGACTTCAAAGCAAAATGTGTTCAAATGTGCCCCACTCTCCCCTAGCTATGAGTTTTGGAGCGGTTTTGTTTATTGAACGATTTTTCTTCGAAAATGAAGATGCACTGAAAGATACATAATTGAAAAACGCTGCAGAGCCATGCTAGCCGGGTTTGTTTTTTGGTGGGCAATTGAGGAATTATAGTTGGACGAAAACCTCTGGTTTAAGCAGAATTTGCGCAATAATCTTCTAATCAATTTTGGCCTAAATCATCGAAAATGTGTAGCAAACACAGTTAAGTTTCTCAAGACATATGAGACAGTTATTTGCATAAAATTATCCGGATTATGTTTACTCTTTTTAATAAAGCAATAGATTTTGCAAAATCTTAAACAGACTAGCAATTTAAATAGAAACTATTAGATGTATACAACTTATATAAGGATATGCAATATTAATAAAAAAACAAAATAATATACAACATAGTTCCTAAAACTACACCAACATTTTAGGTTTGATTAACTGTTTATAACATTTTTAACGGCTTTGTTAGACGTTTTCTATTTGGAATAGAACATGTTTTGTTTTTTTTTTTCTTACTTGTGGCTTGTATTGGAAAGAGTTGCTCTATTAGAAAAAATTATATTCAAGGAATGTTTGAGTTTCCGTTGTTGAATTTAAAAACTATAGTTAAATAGTTCCGGTAACAGTTACATACAGGATGCTTCTCACAACTATTAATTTTTGAGAGATTATGCTAGACTGGTAGACTAGACTCAGTAGAGTGAGTGCCTCAGGTTCAACCCTTTGAAAACACACAAATATTACACCTTAAGATAATACAATGAATCAGTAGTTGTGCCTGAGTGCTCCATCGGATAGTAGCAAGCTCCGACAAAGAAAAAAAAACACCTTAACATTCGACACCTGGGACTAACATTCGAGAGTAGGTAATTTTATAAGTGTATTGGGAAAGCTTCTTAATTTTGATCCTTTTAATTCAATTTCTATTTAATTCATCCATTTTGTAATTGTCTCCTTGAGGTAACTGCCTCCTTTGTGTTATCGTCGTGTTTCGCGCCTGGATATATATATTTTTTAAAATAGACGGCATTTTTGTTTGATAAAGGCCTTATCATAATATAAATAACCACAGGTACTATTAATGCCTTCTAATCCTTCTAATCGCGTGTTTTGAATTTAAGTATTGTGAACAACTTCTTCAAAACGTGTTCTTCAAAGGGGGTTTAGCGTAAATGTTTGAAAACACTTTAGTATGCCCCCACGTTCTTTTACAAAGAGTTAATTCCCATTACTAACTGGAATTTCTTAAAGAACTATTGCCGGAGCTCCTGTTTTTCTTGTTCCGAGAAGAGCGATGTTCTTTCAACAAGATGGAGCAGGGTTATTGCATTCCTTAACCATAATTTCAGCGAACGCTGGACTGGCCCCAACCCTTGGCCACCCAGATCTCCTCACTTTAACACCCATAGATTTTTTCTTCTGGGGTGCTATGAAAGAAAAACCTTATTTTTGAGAAATATCGAGTCTTATTTGACAATTTTTGTCTGAAGAAAAACGGTAGTAAAAACTTCTGTTGATTGTACGTAAAAAAGTCGCTTAACATAATTTTTAGGATACAAATTTCATACAAAAAAAAAAATTTATCAAGTAAACATTTTGAGAAAAAGGCAATTTAAGTAAAAAATGTAACAACAAATTTTCAAAATTTTGAGTTTAAGGGCCCATAACTTTTTTGTAGCTGCACAGATGTACCCGAAGTGCTTAAGATTTTTATGCGCTACTAAATTCTCTTTTCAAAATGTCGAAAACAATTTTTATACCTATAACAGTTTAGAAGTTATAGCGTTTTAAGTGGTAACACCTCCAAATTAGAAGTCACCCACTTTAATGAGCTATAACTGTAATTGGGGTAAGAATAGACCCCTGCCATACAATTTTTTGTTCGGTGGAACTTCAGGAATCACCCCTTCAAAGGATTATACTGCTTAACTGGGATACCCTGTATAATTAAACTTTAGCTACATGCGCCTGTCAGACAGTTGTTGACATACCCTTAGCGGAGCAGCTAAAGGCTAAACTCTGCGAAAAAAAGGATTCCTTCACCCCATACTTTAATTACACTAGACTTTCTTACAGGCTACTATCTGACAGTTTTTGGTATAGACTTATGTAACTAGAGTGAGTCACACAAAAATGGTTTGATTAAACAAAAAAAAATATTAAAATTTAGACAAAAAAAAAATTCATTTCCTCAAAAAAAAAATATTATATTTATGTTTTTTTGGCCTTTTTAGGCCAGAAAAAAAAAAAGTTTTTTATTCAGTGTTCATAATGGAAATCCGCACACTAATTTTAAGGTATAATCGTTATTCTTAACTTGATATCAAACTCGTTTTTTCTTTTAAATGACAGCGTCCTTCGATTTCCCACCCCAATCGCAAATAATGCCTCTTTTAAAAAACTGCTCAAATCTCCTGTTCCACAATTTAGAATTTATCCGTTTTTTAAACGCGTAGTTTTGGCAGTAAAACTAAGCAACAACTTTCCATATACCCAACCTTGCATCTTCTCCAAATCGAGTAACTACAAGAAGGGGGGTTGCAGGGGGTTGCAAGGGGGAAAGCATGCCCCCCCCATACGTACCTCACTCTGTCGCCGTGACATCTGAAAATTGTGTTAAAAAGTGAGTTACGTATGCTTGTGGTCACTGTAGGATTTGGAGTAGGTTCAAGGTTGGGTATTTATGCAAAATTTAGTTTCCTTGTGGGATATTTTGGCATAGGGAATTTCTTCCCGGGAAATTTTGCTAAAAGAAAAAGAGATATTATGTCCAATAAGGATCCAATAAGGGATTTTGGAAAAGAGGGTAACATAGGGATGGAAGTGACTTACAATTTTATGCCGAGTCCGATCGGCTGAATTGAAAAGCTTTTTCAGGACAGTCATACTCTCGGATGTTTGTCAGACGCAGTAGAATAAACCTTAAGATGTAATTTGTGTACTTCCGGGGATCGAACCTGGGATCCCTCGCACAGTAGTCCAGCATACTAACCACTGCGCTCACAGATCACGTAGTTAGTTTGTCTCCAAAAAATGAAAATATTATGTTATGACTGTTTTCTACAAACTTTTTAGTTAATTCTCGGATTGAATACGGAACCCCTTTGACCCTACGACCTTCCGCGGACTACCTTTTGAGAAACGCTGTAATTAGGGGATAGTTGACTCCCCCACTATAGATATCACTATGACATCTGCCTCTTAAATTGGGAAAGGTAACTTATTGCATTTCAATTGCGAGTGGGGAGCTACCACTCTAGATGCTGTTAACCTGCCTTTCGACACTCTAAAATATTTTCTTATATAAAATAATGTCTTGTCAAGTAAATTGCAAAATAAAAGCTAATTACCTATTCTTATGGAGAGTGAGCTATACAGATTGTATAAGCGCATTACACTCGACTAAATTTACTTGTACATATTAAACAAAAGTGTTCCTATATAATTATGTCTAGATATTTGATTATCTTATATGCCCACCTTTTCCTCTCGCTCACAGAATCATCTCGTAAATGTATATGAAGGAAATTTTAGTGCCTATTGCAATAAGCAAACATGATTTTTGTTGTTAAAAAAGAAAACAGTAGAGAACATATAATGTTTTTTTTTAATAATATATAATTTTAAAAAGTAAAATAGAGTCGGAACATATCCCAATAGATTGGATAGAGAGCTATAAGTATTTTGTTTTGTTTTTTCCATTTCGAAAAATCAAACAAAAAAAAAATCTCAAGAAAATGATCATTTTTGAAAATATGTATTTTCTCGTATCTGATTGTTGTTCTAGTTGTTGTTGTTGTTTTTGTTGTTGTTGTTGTTGGTGGTGGTGGTGGTTGGTTCGCGTTGTTCTTCCCTCGTTTCTTTTTACGGCTAAGAATATTTTTCGGCCGCCGCCGAGCAGTGCAATCCAATAAGTCTGATGGGGGGCACGCAAGAAAAAATGGGGTACTACGACAGTTCCGTGGTTGGAGTTTTGTTTGGTTCGCGATAGATTAGAGTGATATGTTTAATGATTAATCGTCGCGAATTTAAGCACTCTTTTTATACGCATGTGTAACCTCCATGTATATATATAAATATATGTGCATAAGTCTTAAATAAAATGTGTGCTTGAAGTGATAAAAAGTATCAATAAAAATAATAATACAAAAATATAAGGATACACATATAATAATAAAAATGTATTCGTTGTTTTAACATACGTGACAAAAAAAAAACACACCTTTATATTTTATTATCACAGTGAAATTTGTTTAAGTTTTTAATATGCAGATATTTTTTTTCTTACTTTTTAACACATATAGTAATATAATATATTTTCTAAAATATGTATACCTTGACAGTGAGTGTTTGGAAATATTGATTGAAAATTGATTTGTCGGATACCTATATTGCTAGGATTTGAATAGCACGATTTTCCCTTCGGTGATTTTTTTTAAAGACTTAGATGTGTAAGTAGAATACAATTTATTTATGCTTTCTGAAGAAATGACAAGCGAAAAGTGAGTTAAATTGGTCCGATATAGACCAAGGGAAATTATATTAGCGAACGATATTGAGCAAGTGGTTATTGATATACAGTATTTAACTGTCTGCAATTGGTTATTGAATAACCTTGAAACAGTTAACACAAAATAAGGCTTGAACATTTTAAATTGATTTTTGAAATTAGTTCCTACTGTCTTATAACATTTTAATTCCGAAGAATATATGAAAAAAGTCATAATCCTTAAACAAAAAAGCTGAAGCTAATGCATATACTCAAAAATGGCTGAAATATTTGTTATGTCGTTTTGTTTAAACGCATTTTTCTTTTTTTCGTTGAAAAATATCCCGCATTGGTGTTTTTTTTTTTTTTTTTGCATACTCTGTCTATGATTTTGAATGGGTTCAACATCAACATCATCATTATTATTTTCTTTCTCATTTTAAGATATACACATAGTACAAGTAGTATATATCGTCTTAAAAAAAAAAAACTTAAGAATGTGTAGAATGTATATTTTCAGGTGTTTAATTTTACCACCTGTTTACAACACCGCCAAGAAGAAAGACCACATTTTGAACAAACACACACACACACACACATACCTCCCATTAAAATACACAAAATTCCCTCTCTCAAGAGCCGAAATCAATATTTTTTTCCTCGCCGTCGTGGAATGGTACCTTATTTTTTCTTTTGAAATATATTTTCTGCTCTAAAAAAATTAAATATATTTCGTCCGTATTTTCAAAAATAGTTTTGTGGGGTCTATTTTTGACGTTAGGGTGTATGTGTATGAATCCTAAAATTTGTTTCTTGATTTTGTTTGTTTTTTTTTTTTTTTTTTTTTTTTATGAAATTCTATTGTGAAAAGTAGAAAACACGTACTCAATAATAATAATAATAATTATAAATGTTCTTTAATTAGACATGTGCCTTGTAGTATTTTCCAGAACAATATAATTGATAAATAAATAAAAAAATAAAGGGTACAGTATTTTAGGTGACTGAGCTTTTCGATACGCTTTTATTTCACATAATGTAGGAAGTATTTATGCATTAAACACGTATCCATTTGCCCTATTTCCACCTAGTGCACTTACTCGTACAGTATTTTTGTTTTAATTACAACGAATTGTAAGCACCAGCAGGCTCTAAATACGAATCGTTTCAGCAAGTCTCCTGTAATTGGTTTAAATATGACAAATGAAAAATACAATTTGTATAATATGTATATCCAAAACTTAAGCTTATATTGGAAGTCATATTTGGGAATAGTTCACAACCAGGGCTATTCCGCGGAGCCTATTATTGGGAATTGTGTTGCTACACCTTTCCAATGTTTTGTTGACCTTGCCTTTTTTACTCACATTGTCCTTTTTTTGCATTTTTTGGCTTCTTCTGTCTTGTTTGGTCATACATCTATCAAGTTCATGTTCACTTTCTTCTGTACAATTTAAAAAATAATATCGCCGAAGCATATTTGCGAATGTCTGACAAACATCCGACAGTATAACTGTCCTGAAAAAGCTTCTCAATTCAGCCGTTCGGACTCGGCATAAAATTGTAGGTCCCTTCCATTCATCCCAAAAATAAAAAAACTCACAAACGAATGGTTGTGAGAAGCTAGGCCTAGGTTCATATACGAACCTGTCGCGACAACCATTTATTTATCTTTTTATTGTGTCCTGTGTGCAATTGATTGGATATATTTTAGATATGTATTTTGAATGGAATCGATGAGAAATTGCAAAAAGCAAAAGGACCAACTGCTGAAGTTGCGGTGAAAGCGGTGAAAGACGTCTTTTCTGCACATGAAAAACACATAAGTCAATCAAATAAATAAATAATGTAGTAAATGGCGCTGAAAACTTGAAATTGCCTTCAAATATTGCAGTCGATGACAAGACGTCTTTTAACTGGGCTCCACTTGTCTCGGCCCGTGTCCTCTCTTCAGCTCTTTCAATTTTCAAAGTTTTCCTGAGGGACAATCGCAGGCGTTCGTTGCCAAATGTTTCTGGTTGTACGGTGTTATTATAAGGCTTAAAACCTTTTTCTATTAAAAAGATGCATTTATGTCTTTTTTACAGTTTAGTTTTGACTTTTTTTGATTTTTTTACGTCAACAAAATCCGTTCCCTGGTTATGATCCATTAAAAAATTTCCCTCTTTTGTTTCCGTCTTTGTGCTATAAAGTCCTTTATGGATGGGGCAATTCGAAAAATCTCCCATCCATTTATTTTTCATCCATCTCATCCTGCGACTGTTTTGAGAATGCCTGCTTAATGGTACAGATTCCAAAATACGTTTTGAAGCGGATGGCCTAAGTCACTCAGGTTATGGTATCAAAATGGGTAGTAAGTGCCAGATATGTCCAAGTTGATCTAACGTTTGCCTGCACTCCACTTTAAACCTCAAGCAGCTGCTTTTAATTTCTGCCTTCTCTTAATTCCTCGATTTTTAGATTTTTTTTTAGATTAGATAGGTTTTAATTTACGTACATACTGTGCGGTTCATTTATTTAGACGCTGGGTTTTTCGTACTATGTGGAAAAAAGGGCAAAAAAACTTATTTGGCAGAGAGGTCCATTAATACACTATAAAACAAACATAATTTCAAAATTGATAAGAAACCCAAAACGGTAGTTTTACTAATTTTTTCCTATACTATGCAAAAACGTGTGCATTTTTTTTTTGTTCACTTGAATAGACGCACCTGTAGAAAAAAGTCGAAAAACATCAAAACACCAAATTTGTTTGCGATATTTTAATTTTTTTTATTTCTAAATATTATTTTTTTATTTTTAAATCAAAAACTCTAAACTTCAAAGAACCATATGAACTTTTAGGGTAATTCAAGGATATATTCCCTCAAGAAGCTTTATACGCCGCAATCAGCTCTTGATTGTGCTGATACTGATTGTTGCCTCAATAAATTTCACGAAGCAACATTTTCAATAATATTAAAATCACGCGAATGTGGGGGATAGTGCAATATTTTAATATTTTCACTGGCAATCCTTTCTTTAAAAAGGGGATCCCTACGATATCCCCTTTTCCAAAATCCCTTATTGGACATAATTTCTCTTTTTTTTTCTTCTCTTTTTAAAAAATCTGCCGGGACGAAATCCCCTATGGCCAAAATCTCTCACAAGCAAACTAAATTTTGCATATACCCAACCTTGCACCTACCCCAAATCCTACAGTGACCACAAGCAGGGGGG
This sequence comes from Cheilosia scutellata, assembly GCA_955612985.1. Lineage (NCBI taxonomy): Eukaryota > Metazoa > Arthropoda > Insecta > Diptera > Syrphidae > Cheilosia > Cheilosia scutellata. Next base: position 7,861,687 of record OY015315.1, on the reverse strand, counting down.
TTGCATACGTAACTCACTTTTTAACACCATTTTTAGATGTCGCGGCGACAGAATTAATAACACCAAATTTAAAAATGGGGGATTTTCTCTTGGGGTCTTTTGGAGGAAAGGATTCAGCACAGGGGATTTTGTAAAAAGAGAGTTCATCACCAACCCTTTAAAAAAGCGTGAATTATGTATGAATAGGTCAACAAAGCTCCTTTATTGCGTAAAAAGCTGCTTCCAAAAAAAATTTGCAGGAAATATCTACTATTTATTTTATTGGAAACGGTTTCCAATTTAAAAGCGCCGAAGAAAGGTAACGTTTCAAAACATATTTTATTTCTGGATCTATTCGGTTTACTTAACTTTAATAATTAAACAAGTCGCTTTTTATTTTTTTTTTAATAATTGAAAATGTTAAATTTTTAATTTCCTAACTTAGTTAGTTAATTATGTAACTAGATCTTGGGGCTTTCCCATTCTTAGTCTTCCTATTTGAATTTTAATGTTTGTTAGTTTTACCAATTTTAATTTGGCATGGTTTAAGAGCCTAATGCCCCGTTCACAATGCAGGCGTGATAACGAGACTAGAGCGAGGCGAGAATCGCTCTCGCTTTAACATCGTCCGGCAATTCACAATGAAATGAGGTACTGAGAATTTTAAATGTTTTTACTCAAAAAATTTCGTTGAGTAAGAATTGAAACAACTGCCAGTCACCTGAAAATTGACAGATGATTTGATTTGAAACGACTATTTACATTGTCTTTTGATTTCCTAAGATATGAGAAACAAATTGGTGTAAAAATGGTAATAGAAGGTGGGAAAATAATGCAGTTTTTATTTCTTCTCGAATAATTTTAGTTCAATCACTTCAAACTCTTCCACATACTTGGATTCATACTCACATGCAATTTATGGGAAAACAAAATGCATCTGTCATTTTTCATGATTACTACAAAAACGTTCCCTAACGTTATCGTAAGTTTTTAATGTATCCCTACCATAGCCATTTTGACAGACTATTCCATTTTTACTACAAAAGTAAAGGAACAGACCAAATGTCATCGGTGTCTCGGGTGAGATTTTTCCATTTTTCAGAAATGGTGTATGGCTGCATGCATTTCCTTTGCTGCATTGTGAATCAGCCATAAGCCTATGTCTGTTTGCGAATTTTTTTAGCATGTTTTGCAGTTTTGTCTATAGAGGAGTAGTGTATACCTATTGTAATTACACAGTAGTGAGTAACCCAATACATTTTGCTGTAGTGCATGTTAAATTCGAGGGTTTATTTTTTCTTTGCAATTTTATTGATATATTTGATAAGCTTTTATGCCCGGATTTTCAGTGCAGGTTTAAAATCCGTTTAACCACATATCAAGTATAAGAAAAAATGGTTTATTTCAATGCTGGTTTAACCCTAACTAATATTTGACCCACCAATACCTACTGGAAAAAAATTTAAAATTATTATAAAACTTCAAAATTGAACACTCAAAATAAGTTCCAGGGAATTATGGAAAACTTCAAAATGTATTTACAAAATCAAAGATGAAAATGAAACCGAAGTTCAACTCGTTCAAGTTCTACTTTGACACTTGCGGTTTAAGTGCTTCGTTTAAACTTACTTTATGTAAACTAAATTTTATACTTACACTCTAAAACGGGACAAAAGAGACATACATAGTTTTTTTTAGATCAATAGAAAGTTTGAATGCAAATCAATAAATATTATTTTACTATATGTAGGTATACGTAAATTTAAGGGGAAAAAATGTTTCTGCATTTTATAAATTTTGTCAACTATAGAAGAATGCTTATGTAGGCTAACAGTAGCCTAGAGCTTACGAAAATTTTTCATAATCTCACCAATAACACAAGAAAAAATAGTCAAACATCAAAATGGAAGGACGAAAACCAGCACGAAGAGCAATTGTTAAAAAACGAACAGGACCACTCTTCTCTGAAGATATTCTATATGAATTGAGCTCTAAGCCAGTTTCAACACAACATCCACCAACTTCTATTTCACATAGTCGAAGAACTCCTTCGGTGAAGGACAAAAAGGAGAAGAAACGCGAACGATGGTTACTAACACGGAAAACATGGAAATATATGGCTGATGCTGGCCGCAAACTTATCCCAGAGGGCGTTCAAAACCGTCCCGAAGATATCCAAAAATGTGAACGGCATTTTCACAATATATGCGCAAATGAACCCAGATTTATTCTATGGCGCCGGAAAGCCTCATATCCTGGTGCAATGGGTGCGACAAGAAACTCAAAGCGCCGACTTAAACTTCTTTTATCGCACAGTCACAAGGGCATCAATGTCGACGATGAAACGGAGGAATCACGAAACGCCGATCAAATCATTGACTTACTTCAAAGCTTTCTTAAGCTGGACGAATCGCGAAAGACTACTACGTTGCTGGGCTCAAAAACGGTTCGACCAGATCAAACCTCGTCACCCTCAGCCCAACGACCCGGTAGTTCAAGTCGTTCATGCTCACAATCGATGGCAATGTCATCGCGTGGCCCTGGCTTTCTGCCGCCTCTCGCCCAAACCCCAAAAGGTATTAATGCTCTCTCGGAGATCGATCAGCTGCTCGAACGGCTGCGAACACTAAGCCGTAGCGCCACTTGCCGCACTATTATACCACTAGAACGAATTACACCGGAAATTTTAGAGGATAAAGCATTGCTGAAGCAGATATATAATGAACTTAAAAAGCAGCAATTGCATCGTATCTTAGGCAAACATTCCACTGGTAGCGCTGGTCAGCGAACGAGTCTTGCACACGCGTCGTCACTATCTAGTTTGTGGCACTTTCGGCGTGACGGTAGCATAAAGGGCTCATTCTCCGGAAAACCACCTTCTCTGCCTAACAGTGGACTTAAGCAGCCTATCATTTCCACCTTATCACCACCTGAATCACCTAATCATGACCCAAATAAACGCGTTCCCCCATCTACCTTAGACTTGCCAGCACCCTTGTCATCCACCCTCCAACTTCAGAGCCCTACGATTCCTGTGATATCTATTAAAAAGCCATCTGTGGAGGTTATCTATGCTACCACAGGTACGCAAACTAATTTTATTCAATTGGATGAAATAAAACGCCTAGCAAAGGACTACCAAGATATGAAAAAGGAAGAGGCAGCAGCTTTGGCTACGGGACCGGGAAGCCAGCCAACAGATGATGAAAGCGACAAAGGTGCCACAGCCAGTCTTGCTCACCGCCGTAAGAGCAGCATCGACAACGAGGACGTGTCGCAGTCGGTTAGTGATACGATAAAACGTTACTTGCGGATGGCGCGCAAGAAGAGCGTCCACGATGATAACGCCAATCGATTTAAGCGGGTAAACTATGACCGAAATTTGAGAAATATTCGGGCTAAGGGTGAGATAAATCCACCTGGCATGGACGAGGGTACGAGCAAGGCCACTCAAACTCTCGATGCATGGTCGGTAATTTCATTGGACTTTATTCGTGGCAACGAAAATACCGGCATTCTCGAAGAGGCACACTTGGAATGGAGGAAGAGCCTTGATCAGCGAATACAACAGAAGCAGGAATATGAAGAAAAGTTAAAGCAACAGGAACGCAGCTCAGCTTCAAAGCCTGGAGCTGCCTCTCAGTGTCCACCACATTCCAGTTCGTCATCATCGGCTCCCACATCTCCAACGAATCCAGTTCAACCGCACGGGCATGGAAGTAATGCACCCACATCCACACCCAGTGGTATTCTACATTCAAGCACGCAGTTTCTTTCGAATTTGTGGCATGGTTCGGGTCATCATATGCATGGAGGTCAGGATAACCAATCAGGCTATCATCCACTACCGGGTAGCAACACAAACAGCACCAGTTCGATTGTTTCGGCGGGAACAACCGCATCCGGATATAGCTACAGTAATTTATTATTTATCTTTTAGATTTAATATCACTTATCCATTCGCTTAGTTATGCTTTGATGTTCTGTTTTTTTTTTTTTCTCATTACCAGACTCTAAAAACGATAGTACAGCAATGCAAAAGTCAAAATCATCATCCAATGTCGGGCAGTTCGTTTCGAAAAAGATCTGGAAGACGAGGTCGAAGAGCCAAACGCGAACTTCATCGCCGACGAAAGCAGAATGGACACCGAGGGTGAATTAATTATACGCACTAACCATATCGTATATAAACTTTAAAACAATTTACTCATTTAGGGCAACTGCACATGGACTTCGGACAGTGGTCGACAAGTGACTCTCACTGATGCTCATCTACAAAATCTGACAGAGGTTGAATCAAAGATTCTTCAGCGGGTCGCTATTGAAAAGATCAACCAACTGAATATTGGTGTAAGTGTTGCGGCTCCTTCAGGTTAGTTGGCTGCGCTACCAGCAGAACTGGTTTATCTATGTCTGACCTTACAGATACTGAAAATACCAGCAAATCACAGAAACGTCGCCCTCTGGCTAAGAAGAAAGCCATGACCACCAGTTTTTTCGACATCGGCAGAAAGGAGGACAAAGGTTTGCCACACTCTATCAGAAAAGTGTTTATTTTTATACTAAAGTAATATTTCTTAGGTGCCCATGTAGGCATATTCGGCAACACCTTGGAGAATTGTGTTGCCTATGATCAAAAGCGACGGACCAATCTTACAGCGACATCAGATAGAGGCTCTAGAAATTCAATAACATCTCTTTTTCGCGGCAGCTCTAGTAGTAAGGTAGGTTTTAGGTATAAATATACTTACGAGATTACTCAATTTAGCTTTATTTTCGTAGGTTAGATCATGCGAAAGCCTTCCATCAGGTACATACAATCTTCCCCATTCCGAAAGAAGCTCTAGCAGTGCTGCTGGGAGTGGCATCGAAAGTGGTAATGGGAATCTAGTTAAGACCGCTGCCATGCACATATCACGTAGCCAATCAGATGTTCGCCGTTCCAGTCAGGATTATGATGACTTGCAACTAAATAATTCCATGATAGCTCCACCGCCGATGATTGATCCTAGTGATCTAACAGAAAGGCAAGTGCCTACATTTGTAAGAGAATGCATCAAACACCTAGAAAATCGTGGTCTTCATTTGGTTGGTATATTCCGAGTCAGCACGTCCAAAAAGCGCGTAAGACAGGTATGTATACTGCTTGAATTTGTTGTTTGCAATTCCGTCTGTTCCGTAAAATACCTGTTACTTTATCTATCTGTTAAAATTTAAATATGACAGAATTTAAACGTTTTTCGTTGGATTACGGCATCAGCGAATGATCGGAGCAGCGACATCTGTTGAGGTGTGATTGAATTATTGTTTTCGCAAAATTAATGGTAACACTAGTAAAAAAAAATGTGAGATGCGGCTATTATTTTATTTACCCAGAAAACGAAAGCACCTTTGCAGATATCGTAATCCTAATCACTATCAAATGAACAATTTTGGGAAAACCCGACGGCGGCGTTCCAAATAAGATTTAGCAATCAGTTCAAGTTCCTGAGATGACTTGCAAGAATTTTTAATATCTTTCACTTTATATATAAATACAGATGCGGGAAGAATTTGATCGAAGTGCAAGCACGGCGATCGACCCAGAGACCTGTCCACATGATGTTGCAACTCTGTTAAAGGAGTTCTTAAGAGATCTACCAGAACCGCTGCTGTGTCGAAATTTGTACAAAGCTTTTATCAAAACTCAAAGTATTCGTATATTTTTAGCCTGCTTAATTGAATAAAATAATTACGTACTTTACTGTTTTAGGAATTCGCAACCGACGTCTTCAGTTAGAAGCCTTGTCCCATTTAGTACAACTCCTTCCCAACGCTCATCGTGATACCTTATATGTTCTTTTGAGGTTCCTAGCAAAGGTTGCTTCTTGCTGCGATGATATTTCTGCACAAGATGGTGTCGTCCAAATAACTGGCAACAAAATGGATAGCAACAATCTGGCTACAGTGTTTGCTCCGAACATCCTGAGGTCTTCACTACCAGGTGAGGAGAATAGTGAACAGGAGTCAATGGGGGATGTAATAAATGTGATAAGGTGCGTTCGTTTCATCCACTAATTTTATTTAACTGCGCGTTTAATATATACATTTTTTTTCGCAGGACAATGATTGATCATTACGAGGAGCTGTTCCGAGTGCCGGCAGAACTAATGGATGAAATATATGCAAACATGATTGATACATTTCCAGAGCAGCTGAATTATTTATGCGAGCGTCGCAACATTTCTGACACGTGAGTGTCAGACTAACCTTAAGGTGTCTATTTATTTTGATAATTTTTTTTTTATCTAGCGATGAAATTGATAGTGGAGGATCCAACACACCACTGAGCTCGCCGCCGCCCACAGGAGTAATAAAAACCGGAAGCGATGGCATCTTAAGGCGCCCACCACAACAGTCAAGTTTTAACCATGAAGCCCCTTCAAATGGCCGGACCCAGAGTGAATCATCTTCACGAGCACCACTCGTGCCAGCTCCGAGGCGAATTTATACGCGAGACGATGTCATGCATGAGAATGCTGTTTCTAAAGGCGATCCCCCCCTAGATGGTACAAGTGGATCCAGGCGGTAAGTACATACAGCCAATCCCTTGCCTAACTACTACGGTATTAATTATATTTCCTCGTCTAGTCGCACTTCTAAGTCAAAGTATTCCGAATTCGATTCTGCTGCCAATCAGCAGCAGCAACTTAGTAATACCTCATCAACTAAATCTAAAACTGTGCATAATAGTGATAGCTTAAACACTCCTAAAAAATCGTCAGCCAATGTCGACTTTCATTCCATGCAACAGCAGCAACCAACAGTGACCACCGCCATTACTCCAGCCGGAACAATCTCGGCAAGACGTCTCTCATCCCCCTACGTTCTTGATCGGACTGGTGTTGTGACAGCTAGCTTGCAAATTCCAGTGCAAATGCAATCGGTAGGAAGCAGCAATAGCGGCGGTGGTGGTGGCAGCAATATAGGTGATATCGATGACGATGAAGTATTTTATAGAGGATCAGGCCAATTCGACTTGTCTAATATTCCATACATTGAGGACTCAGCATATGGCAATGAACTTGGAAATTGCAATGAAGGTTAGTGAAGTTCGTTAACGCCCAAACGCCGAGACAATCTCAGTAGCCATGATGCAAAACTGTTTTTTTTTTACTTGCCTATAAAAATATCGCTATGCATTTATATGTGGCGGCAAAATAGTACCAAGTAACGTCCCCGTTTTGGATCTACTACTTTCTTGACTTAATTATCATACACAATCGTACTTATTATCTATTGAGAGAAGTGGAGTGGAGATGTTGAGTTCTTGGATCGATCGGCCTTCTTTGGGCCTCTTTTGTTATATCATTTTTAAAGTGAACTGTATTTTTTAATTCTAACTGTCATCAGTCGTCTAAAGAACAACTCTAGTGAGATATGGGAATATGTTAGTTAAAATTAAACTTCGCACGATGTTTCAAATTCATATTTTCCAACCAATCCGGTTTTTTTTATTTAATATAGATAAACTACTCTATCGCTCTCTCTTTAGAATTAATTTGGAAATAAACGAAATCATTTCGTGAAATGAAATATGAAATCCATAATTTAAGCACTAACAGCTGAAAAAAAAAAAAACGCTCGGCTAGCCTACGTCTAACTAGTTTGGCTTAAATCAACAACTATTGACTTCGAATCCAGCAGTATAACATATTTTTGTCTTTGCTTTTAAATATTAATCTCATATTTTATTTCACTGTTGCACGCGGGACGTTACTGCTGCTGCATATTTATAAGCTTCAGTATGCTTTTGTTTCAATTTAGAATCTTATTTCTAAAACAAACCAAAAACAAACAACAATCATCAAAACTCAAAAGGTTTTCCAATAACTGGATCACTATCGTTTGGGGGAGGAGGTGGTGGCGAGAGTACAAATATTCGGAAACCGTCGTCGAGCCCATCAAAAGGTGCAACTATTACTGCAGGCGGCGCCACTGTGTATCAAATTCCAATTACCTATGAAGGCCAACAAATTTCATCTCCCGCGGTCGGAGGAGGATCGACTGCGGAATCTACATCAAAACTTGCATCATTCCTATCATCGGTTAACGCGACGACATCGCCATCTACAACGTCCTCCACATCTAAATCAAGGGAGAAGCCAACACGAACAAATATCCAAGCGACTACAATCAGCAGTTCGCAACAAAAATTGACAACAACAACGAAAACAATGCATCTGCAAAGTACACATGCAGCAGGCGCGACATCGACAGACATTCAAATTGAGCCTAAACTGCCTGCAAGCATTTCAAACATTGGTGGTGCAATACTCCGCTCAAAAACTGCAGATTTCGAGCGAATGTCTACAGTCGGGCCAGTACCGGCGGCGGTGGCGCCAGCGGCTCGAAGAATCCGCAACATAAGTGGAACAACAGCTGCTGTTGATGTTGGGTCAGTACCACGCGGTTTACTCTACAAGAGGCAAGAGTTGATATCAAGTGCTAAAAGAACCTCTAAATAAGGTTCCGCCTGTAAATACATAGACCATATAAAACGTTTTTATTTCTCTATTGCTAATATTGTTACTATCTATAACTATACATGAGTATAGTATAAATCTCTGTCTATTTTATTTATGTATCTCTTTTGTTTTGTTTAAATAAAAATAAAACAAGCTGTAGATTTATAATATTAAACAAAACATGGCCAAAAGTTTAAGGAAACTGAATATATAAGTAAAAATATTATGTACTCAAAATGTATAAATTAAATATTTAATCTATACAAAACAAAGAACAGGAACAACTAGTCGTATTTTTTGTAGTTTATTTATTATGTTAACTTTAGTTTTTTTTTTGTTGTAAATTTCAATACGTAAGGTAATATATTTACATACATTTTAATTAGTACATACAATGTTTATACATAAATATTTGTTTATATGGTAAATAAAACAAGAAATGATTGCTGTCCACTGTCTTTCCCTTAACTTGGACCCTACTCTGTATTTCGACTCGAAAGTTAAAATCATTCGAAAGTGTTTTTCGAATCGTATTTGAATTGGCACTATCAGCTAGGTTCCAGAAATCGAGTGAAATCGAAATTGCAAATCGAGTGAATTCGTTTTCAGTGTTCTGCATTTCGAGCGATTCGGAAACTCCGAAATTTTTTCGAAATCATAATTTCACTGTCTCTATTCCGAAAATGTTTAAATTCAAATCGAATACAGTGAAATGTAGACCACAAAAATTCACCCCTATCGTGGAATCCGCCGGGGGGAATTATTCACGGAAAAGAATATTTTGGTATCGTCAAAATCGCAAAGTGAACAGTTCCCCGTGTGGGTAATGTGTAGGAGTTTCACTGTATCGTTAAAAACATTCAAATCGAATTTTTCCCGAACGGGAAACTGTTCACTTTGCGATTTTGACGATACCAAAATATTCTTTTCCGTGAATAATTCCCCCCGGCGGATTCCACGATAGGGGTGATTAATTTCCGATTTCATTTCGAGTGAAAGTGAAATGTGGAACCTAGCAGTATGTACCATTTTCGAAACGAATAAAAATGATACCAACAGCTAGGTTACAGAAATCGAGTGAAATGAAATCGAAATTGCTAATCGGATGAATTCGTTTTCAGTGTTCTGCATTCCGACCGATTCGGTAACTCCGAAACTTTTTCGAAATCACTTTTCGTGAAATTGCAAACAGTTAACATCTGTCATTGGGACATCGTAAAAGTGTTTTTATTTTGGAAAATAGTTTTTTAATAAAATTGTGTTGTTCGTGTGGCTTAAAAGATTATTTTTATTATAATTTTATTATAAACGGATCTTATAATGAGTGCTGTGCTAGTTGCTGCACAGGAGAAATAAAAAAATATAAACTCGAAGGCTGAGAGAAATCCCTTGGAAATTGCAGATGCTGCGAAAGTTGAATTTTGTCAATTATTAGTCGTTTAATAGAGGTTAATTTCATACTACCGTCTAAATGTGTATTTCTAATGTTGTTGCAAATTGTTGAACCACACCTTCAACAATATTCAATTCCTGCCACTTTGCAGCTAGCCGCAGTTTTGCGTTTTTGTCGCTCCATAAAATGAATAAATATTCCCTCCTGCGCAGTATTTTTATGTTTACCCCTGTTTTAAATATATTTTTTGTGAAATAAGCCTATCAAGTTTGTTTTAAATTGCATTTTTTAATTACATTTTTGATCGCGTCTTTTCGTTTCCACTATTTCACATCGAATGATCAAGATCGATTTGAAATCACTTGGAAATCGTCAAAATCGATTTGTGGAACACAACAATTTCACTTTTTCTCAATTCCGAAAATTTCTAAACCGAAATCGAATACAGTGAAATGTAGAACACAAAAATTAATTTCCGATCGATTTCGATTTCATTTCGAGTGAAAGTGAAATGTGGAACCTAGCTGCAAATCCAACATCTGACGATTTAAAGGTACCACATCACTTTCCATGTCAACTTTGAACAGGTAGCGCCAAGCGATTGTAGGGAAATCACCCCTATTCCTGAGGGCTTATTCACAAAAGCGTGATTGTTTTTCAAGGCGGATTTGTATTTTTAAAAGCGATAGCTATTTAGGTGACGGATTATTGCGGATAAAAAGTAAACTTCGCAAAATTTCGGGAAAGAGGTCTCGTGTCATTGTCGTAAACGATAGATAGATAGCTAGCTATTAAAGAAATAAAAGTTATAAATTCAGTTCGCTTCCATTTGTTATATTTTCTATTGGATTGAAGAATAATTCATTTATCATTTTAAACTGACTTGTGCAGTTTTCCAAATTGTCCTTCCATTTTCGATGAAAAAATGTTTCGTCGTACATACCTGTATCAGGTACCAGGAGCCCAGCAATTGCAGTAGGTATACTTCTCCATTCGGTCTCAGAACATTTCGCGCCAAAACAAAAAAGTTCCAGTGTCAATGTCAATTGCGACTCAGCCCTCGCTAGAGATGTGCAACATCAGAGAAAAAGCTTAGAGATGTGTGATTTGTAAAATGAGTTGCAGTTCATCCAAAAATAATAATTACTTGGTACTACTACTACTAACTATTCGGCCCTAGCGAGGTATCCGTCGGAACGGAAAATTCTCCGCAACGCATACTCCGTCGGAGACTCAAATTACATTCGAGGTATCCGCTTTCGGAAAGAATAATTAAAATGCGACAACGCATTGATTTGATATGTTGGTGTTTCGTGGTACATCGGGATTTTCCTATTTAGTGCTTGTTTTTTCGTTTTTTTTGCACTGGAAACACAAATTTAAGCAAAAAATACAACCAATTACTTTGCTAAAATGTTTTTTCTTTATTGCTTCATTTATCAACACTTCACTGCAAATCGTAAACAAATTCCGCAACCAATTCCTGTCGGAGCATATCGGAAGAAAATTCGTATGAAGCTGTCAAAAATATCAGGGGGTCTAGCACGTAACTTGATACAATCGAGTTCAGTCGATACAATCGAGCTCCGGCAGCACCTAATTTGTCTCAATCGAGGATAATCAATAGAGAATAATAACAATTACTTGTTAATTATTAAATTTTGGTTAATGTATTTCAATTATTGTTAAATTTGTTCATGCTATAATTCTCGATTTATATACGTTACATTTTATATTATCCTTCTCGCTAAACCACTTCTGTTACTCACTGCACTTAATTAGATTTTATGGTTGCTAATTGCTTCTTATGCATTATGGTCATAATTATCTTGAATATGCTCGCGCACTTGCACCGGTACCTATTTTTTGGGGTTTTTACCAATTCCCTTTTGTGCTTACGTTCGCTATGCGACAAGTGTGCTAGCATATTCTCGGTCACTTTGACGAGCATCCCAGCAGCGAGCACATCAGACTTGGTAAAGCGACTTACTTGTTAATTGTAAGATATCAATTATAGAATTCAATAAAGTTGAATTTCTCTTTTAATTGAAAACACATTGTATGTATCTACGTATTTAACAAATACAGTCCTAATCCTATACAAACCCATTACAAATGAATCGCCCGCCCGCTTTATTGTTTTCACTCGTGTAAACAATTATCTAATGGGTGACATTCGCACAGAAATCAAGGTACATAATTACGCCTTGATACCAAGCAACTTTATACAGCCGTCTATAAATTAATAGTTTGTACCAAGTAATTATTTTTTATTGAGTGAACTGCGATTAATTTTACAAATCACACATCTCTAAGCTTTTTCTCTGATGTTGCACATCTCTAGCGAGGGCTGAGTCGCAATTGACATTGACACTGGAACTTTTTTGTTTTGGCGCGAAATGTTCTGAGACCTAATGGAGAAGTATACCTACTGCAATTGCTGGGCTCCTGGTACCTGATGCAGGTATGTACGACGAAAAATTTTTTCATCGAAAATGGAAGGACAATTTGGAAAACTGCACAAGTCAGTTTAAAATGATAAATGAATTATTCTTCAATCCAATAGAAAAAATGGAAGCGAACTGAATTTATAACTTTTATTTCTTTAATAGCTAGCTATCTATCTATCGTTTACGACAATGACACGACACCTCTTTCCCGAAATTTTGCGAATTTAGTTTACTTTTTATCCGCAATAATCCGTCACCTAAATAGCTATCGCTTTTAAAAATACAAATCCGCCTTGAAAAACAATCGCGCTTTTGTGAATAAGCCCTCAGGAATAGGGGTGATTTCCCCACAATCGCTTGGCGCTACCTGTTCAAAGTTGACATGGAAAGTGATTGGTACCTTCTTCAGGATCATCGCACTGGTCCACCACGAAACACCATTTTATTAGCCCAATATTGGGTATCAGAAAGTAAAACACGATTACACATATATAATTAATACTTTATTTAGTGAACAATCCATGTAACATAATCTTCTCCAAAGCTGTTTAGAAAAGACACGCGTACATGTATCTTCGGAAAGAATAATTAAAACACGAGAACGCATTGATTTGACATGATGTTGATTCGTGCTACATTGGGGTTTTCCTTTTAAGTGCTTGTTTTTTCACTTGTTTTTGCCCTGGAAACACTAATTAAAGCAACAAATACAACCACCGATATTAAAACGACACTAAAGCGACTCGATTCAAAAAACATCAGCTGTCGTTTAATATAAACGCCACGTAGAATAAGGTTGAATGTATCAACCGCCAAATTCACCTCATTGTACCCCCTTAGAGTCTGCATTGAGTCTAAGAACGTTGCCTACTTGGGTGTGTTCCATGGTTCCATTGCACCTATGGGTATGCAATAAATCTGAGAAAATACAAATACTAGCAAATCTACAAATCATGGGTATGCAAAAAACATCTCAACACTATTAATTTTTGATTTGTTTCATTAATTAATTAATCAGTTTTCGCTAGTTTGTGGAATGCGATTTAAATGATGTGGATTGCGAATAAACTTTGACAATTCGCGCCATAGGTGTTTTCGTTCGCGCTAAAAAGTTTGGAATTCGAAATTTCATTATTTACTAAACTGTTTTTCTTAATACATTTTGATAGGATAATTAATTATCCTCCTCTTGGAATAATAAAATATGCAATTTTCTGCATAAAAAGTGGTTTGCTCGCCTTTCATCAATTCATTCGTTCGCTCTCATGTGAATGGTCCTTAAGGGTGGTTATATAGGTTAGGTTATGAGGCAAGTGCTGTGCGCCCCGCAGTATATGCTGTGCTTTCATTCAACGAGGACCTTCGGTCCATTGACTTGCTTTCGTGGTCGTGAAATAATTTCGACTTTACCTCTTTTCTTTTAATTGGGCATCCTCTGGAATGTTTCTGCGATAGTAAAGTCTTCTTGTTTGGAGGTGACCTGTCAATATACATTTTGTTAAGATACCTACACAATTTGGTTTTGAAAATAAAGGACACTGAGATAAACCCACATGACATGCAGTCTAACCCTAACATAGCTTCTTTGATGAATAGAAATATAACTTACCACTGCAGTGACGATAATAAAAACAATTATAGCTTTTTTTTGATCATTTTTTATTATTATTATTATTATTTTTTTTTTATTTAACAATACAATCTCTTGTTGTCCTTTTTCCACTTTTTTCTTGTAATTCATGTTTTTTTAATACTGTATATATATTTATATATAATATTCTAAAGGTAAATTTATATATAAATATATATAGACATATAAATTACTTACAGTTTATAATATATTTATTAATAGTATGTTTCTTTAAATTTTTAAATAGTATTTTTTGTTTTTAAATTTAATTTCAAGTCATTTCACATGATTCGCGAGGTTGGGCAATACATTACTTTTTTTTTCATTTCTTTTATATATGTATATTAATTCATATACATACATAATTTATATCCATATACATATAATATTAGTACAAAATAAATACAAAAATGTTGAGATAAAATGAAATTGGAAAGTGCAAAGGATTTTGTAAAAAGGCTGTGGTTCAAAGAAAATAAAAAGTTTTCCGTACAAGTGGAAGACTTTTAGAACGTATATGAAAAATAAAATGGTATGAACTGGATACATAATAATTTTTGGAAAGGAATGGGTCGGGATGCAAGTGGTTAAGGGGAAACGAAAAGACATTGTAAACTTATTTTCTTTTTTTCTTCATATGTATATAATAAAAACACTAATTATATTATAATAATATGCACATTTTCTTTTAATTTTAAATATTTTGAAATATATAGGAACTTCTTACGTTTTTTTTGTTTTTAGTTAATCTGTTTTTTTTTTTTTTTTAAGTTTTCTTTGTTATTCTTGAATTTGTGAAATTTTATTTGGAAAGAATAAAGCTGAACAAAATCGAAAATCATAGAAAATATAATTTCTTTAAATCGAAATATAAGCAATTGCTTACTGTTTTATTATGTAATATATATATGTTAAAAATTAGTAATTTTTTTATTTGCTTCATTTTTATTAAAATGGATTACGTATACTGTGATATGTTGTCTTATCGTTTAAACTTTTTTATTATTGTTTTCTTAAACAAAATGGAGAAAATTTTTTATTGAAAACGAGTTGTTGATAAGAGATAAGAACAAATCAGTTGGGGGATGAAAAACGGGATTAATGTTCACATTTTTTTTTACTAATTAAAAAACAAAAAAGTTCTGTTTTCTCTGATTTACTAAAAACGTTTTTATTTGTATACTTATATCATATATAGTTTCACCTTTTTTTTTTAAATATTATGTCAAAACTTAAAAACGGTTTTCTTTTTAGTAGTTTTTCATTTAACTTATTGTGTTTTAAATGTTTGTTTAATTCACATAGTTTTGCGAGGATTCGAATATTTTTTTCTTTTCTTTAATTGTGTTTTCCTATTAAAATAAATTAATAATTATTTTAGTTTTCTATGGAAAGGTATGTTTTTCCGTTTTTTTATTTTTTATTCATATGTGAATATTTTTTATTACTATTTAATGAAAAGACTTTTCTTTTAGGAACTCGTATGTATTTTTTAACAGTTTTCACATTTTTTCTTGTAATTTAATAATAATGAAAAAAAAAACACACAAAATAAGGTAATAGTAAAACAAAAATAAATAAAAAAAAAAGTTTAAACAAATTGTAAAAAAATATTTTCTTTTGATAATTTGTTTGCTTACAATAAAATTCGACACTTATACTTTTTTTTTTTGAATGTTTTATGTCTATCTCTCTTTAATGACCTCAAGTAATATAATAGTCATTTTGTTTTAAATATCATTTTAAATATATATTTATAATTTTGCATATATAAATATTGTGATACAAATTAGGAACTATATTTTTCAGTTAATTTGCTTTATTACTCATACATGTTCGTTTCTTTTTCTAAATTAAAGAAAATGGAAAGATAAATTTGTAAAATTATAAAATTGTAATGGGACCAGAACTCTTATATACTTTTATTCTTGAATCTTGTCGTGAAAGCGGAATTGAGTTAGAAAGGCAGATAAGCCGTGAGATAAAGGTCACTGTGGAAACGGTCTTATGTTTGCGATTCTACATCGTAGCAAAACATTTCTTTACATTATTTATTATTACCTATGCTTTATGCATAAGGGCAGTGCCATGAAAAAAAATTGCTACTCAGATCCTCCAAGCGGGGATGGTTTTGCAGAAAACTTTATTTCGATGTAGAAATTTCTATGTTTTTAATTAGGAAGTAGGTGTATATAAATACTGGTTTTAAATTGGGTTGCAATTACAATTACAGATCTCACATAAACATACCAATTATATATGTACATATATTTATTGCACTGATTTGTTATAAAAAGTTAAAAATAAAAAAGAATACATAAAATATATTTTCAGGGCTTAAAACGCCGAAATAGTTAACCGACGATGTTTAAGATAATAGTAAAATATTTGTCGCCAAATGATTATTTGTCCATAAGCGCGCCGTACGCAATTTTTTTATATTAAATAATAGTATAATAGCTTACACTTTACTACAACATAAACATATTTTTCAACCTTTTCTGAGAAAAATAAAAACAAATAAATTATTAATAAAGTCAATATTAAAATAGATACGCCTTTAAAAAAAAGTAATATTTTAATACACATACTGGTACATAAAATGAATAAAACTGAACATATAAATGGAAATATAATATTATTTAGTATTTGTTTTGCTTTTTTAAATATATATTTATTAATTATTTATAGTAGGTATATTTTATTTAGTTTTAATGTTTTTGAATTGCAATTTTTCCTTCACTTTGCTTAGTAAGTTTTTTCTGAATTGTTTTCTTCTTCGTCTCTATTTAATAGTAATACTAAGTTAATTTAATTTTATATATTTAATATATAGGAACCTTTTAATTTTCACTTATAAATTTAAGAGCATTTACGATTTATGTTATTATTATTATACTTGTTTGTCAATTTCTTAATTCGTTTGTGTTTTATGTTCGAATATAATAATTATGTAGGGGGGGGGGGACAAGTTAGTAATTATATTAAAAATTAACATTTATACATTTATATGTGGTTTCAATGTGTTTTGTTGATTTTTCGCTTCGAGTTATATTATGTAGCAGCATAGTTTAGTTTAGTTCCATGATCATCATTTTCTTCGAATAGGAATAGTAGCCAACGGGTTGCTTTTTTTCTCAGAGATATGATTCTTTTGAGTCTTAACGTCTTTTGGTTAAGAATAGATAAGTCAGTCGATTTTTTTTTATAGTGAATTAATTATCAGTAGTAACTCAGACCTTCTTGTTGGTTCTATTTCATAAAACTTATGCCTAAGGAGACAGCATTTCTTTTAATATGTATTTCCAATGTAGTTTTCTTTTTTTAGTTTTTTGTTAAATAAAAAATTGAAAACAATTAAAAATTGGCACCCATGAAAATGTGTTTTTTATCTAATTAAAATGTTTTTTTTTTTTTTAGTTTTGTTTTTTTTTTCTTTCTTAAAAAAAGAAATTATAAATGTGTTTAGATTTTTACGATAAATTTTCGCTTATCCTAGGAACTTTTTCCTTAAATTTCTAATATTCTTTTCTTATTAAATTAGTTATTTTACGTAGGAACAGTTTGACTTTTAGTTAATTTTTGTGTTATTCTTGTTTGTTTTTTAATAATACAAACAAAAACGAATATTTGATTTTGCCTAGTTTAAATTTCCCATTTTTTTTTATTTATTATTTTTTAAAATAGGAACTTTGTGTTTTTTTTTTCAATAGTTATTTAAATTGCGAATATTAAATGTGAGTGACGGAAAAATTACCGTTTTCCATTAGTAGATATACATATGTATGTAATTTTGAGCGCATTATTTTTTTTTTATATATATATTTTTTTTTGTTTTTTCTGATCTACGAAGATTGGCGAAAAGTTTTCAAACTGTTTGCAGTTAACACTAAAACGAAATTAAGAATGTACGTGTTAAATAATGATGTAATTTTTTTTTTCAAATTGTTATGCCTACAATATGAGGAGAGGTTAGGGTTACCAGATTAAAAAAATACGAAAAGGGGGACATCGGTAGTTTTCTAGGGGGAGCAAGTGTTCAAAAAGGGGCAACATTTTTTTTTTAATTTTTGAACACCAGGGTTTATTCTTTTCGTGTTTGGAAATTAAACACGCCGCATATTCAGGATCTTCTTTGCTCTTTTCTTAACCACTCGAATCTTTTTTCCCAACACTGATTATATGAACATTTTCTTTTTTCGTTGGGTTCGGACATTTTTTTGGACAGTAAATTTTGGGTCGAATACAAAAACTAACAGAGAGACAGATAACAGTACAAAACAAAAACTTACAGGTGAAAAAACTTGTTAAAAATATTAAAAGAAAGTATTTTGAATTTTGACTTAATAAGGGGGACTGTGGTTAGTGTTAGGGAGACAAACAACATTTTGGTATAAAAAGGGGGGACGTATGCAGAGATATGACTATTTTGTTAGGTATATTGAATCGAATATGGCGTCAGGCTAGGTAACAATGGAATATTTAAAATGTGCGGCTTGTGTAGTGTAATTTTTACAATTGAAGTCGAAAAATTCACTATATTTAGAGAGAGTCGCTCGATTAATCCCGATCAACCGAATGATGTCTCTTTAGAACGGTATAAATCAGTGCTGAATTCAAGTAAAAGTAATCCACCTATTAGTGCATGAATCTTTTTTGTATTGTCCGCCATGAATGGAAGAGACTATTTTAAGGCTTGAATGATGCCAAAAGTACCTACATTCCCTAGGAGTGCAATTTAAAAATATAACAAAAATATTTATACTAACCTTTTCTACTAAGATGCTGTCAATAACATAAATGTACCTCAATTTTGGTTTAATTTATAATCGGTTCACTTTCCGCCGATAACTGAAAAAGAGAAGACAACTATTTTATTTTCTCTGCGAAAGGGTTCAAAGTGACAAAAAAACCACGAAGACACACAAATAAAACAACGCTAAAACGAAACGAAACAAAAGGAAATGTAACGCACCAACACAAAATAAATAAAACATAAAACTTGTATATAAATAAAAGTTATTATTTATTGGAAAACAATAATTATGTTGCTTCGTGTTGTTTTTTGTTTTTCTTAAGAAAACAAACATAAATTAATAACTAAAAATTAATATATAGCAATAATAATTATATAATTGTCTTTCTTTGAAATCAAAATAAATGTAAATTGGAGTGGATACATCCAAATAAACTTTTTTTTTATCTATACTCGATAAATATTCTTTCTTTCATATTTATAGTTGTATACATGATTGGAACATTTTTGTAAATTAATGTCCTCGATTGAAACGATCTCACTATACATATCCCTTTGAAATTTAATTCACTTTCGAAACCTATAAACTGACTTAATCAATCGAGGACAAAAAAAATTAAAATAAAATACTATATGCATAGTTGTTAACACTAAAAAATAAAAATGTAAGTTCGCATTTTACAAGTTATTCATTTAAATTTTTCTTATACTTAAACACTAAAGGAAGCTTTTGAGAAATATTTATGATATATTTCATTACTATATAATATGTGTTTTGTTACAAAAAAAAAAAACATAATTTAGATTTATGTTTACTCAGTTGTGTTTTTTTTTATATGCGAGGTTTTTTTTTATATTTATATATGTTTTATACTTTTAAACATTAAAAGTTTCTAAAGTGAATTACTACTGTGAGGCTAAGTTACCAGACAAATAAACAAGTAAATATAAATGCATGTGAATATTTAAAAAAAAAATAATAATAATTTTTGTTTAATTTAACTTTATTAGTTTTTAGTCTTTTTTTCATTTTAATGGTAATAACTTTTGATTAAAATAAAACTGTTTTTCTATTGAGAGTACTAAATTATTTTATAATGTAGCACAACCCATAGTAAAATTTCGTTTTCTTATAAAAGCCCAATATTCTTTTAAGCTATTTACATTAAATATATTTTGTACAAACTTTTACTTCATGTACAGACAAACACATTCTGTATATACACAGTTATCATCTCTTTCTTCTAAAATGAAAAGCAATAATATTTCTAAAGAACGAACCAAAAATAAAAAATAAAAATTATATAAAACATGAAATCTATAAAAATTAAAATTTTGATAGCTCTATCCCATGAATGTTTATATCACATGGCTTGACTTCTAGCCATGGGATTGAGCTCAAATAAAAAATGAACAAAAAAAATAAATTATAATTAATAACTCTAGCTCTGTGCAATCTACAAAAACAACTCACCACTCATTTGGCTGTAGTTAAAGAGCTGTTGCAACATTTCAGAATGATTTGATGTTAACGGGTTATCTGTGTTTATTTTGAGCAACAAATTGTTTTCCATTGTTGGTGGCGAAGCCGATGATAATGTATCACATTGTGGGTGCTGTTGTTGTTGTTGTTGTTGCTGCTGTTTAGCTAATGCAGTAGCTGCAGCGAAATGTTGCTGCAACTTGTTGAAGTTTCTCAATGCTAATGCGGCTTTATTGGCCTCATTTAAAGCCAGATCTTCGTTTTGTTTCTGAGTTGTGCTATCGTCGTCATCTTCATTTTGATCCATGTTGCATTCAACATCGGTAATATTGAAACTATGATCGTCAATATCAGCGTCATCTTCATCGTGGTGATTTGTACGCTCTACATCCGCGTGGTTGTTCTTATGCTGTTGATTATACAGCTGGGAATATATGCTAGTAAATTCGTGCTCCATGCTGTTGTCAGCATGTTGCTGGTCATCATTTTTACTGCCACTTGATTCGAGTAAAATTCGCACCTGTGCGATATGTTGGGATGAGAAAGCATGCTCTTGAATGTTGACATTTTGCAAATGGCAAATATTGCAATCGCGTATTTCTGGAATGGCGGTTGTTGTTGAGTCAATATTTGACTTTGTTGATGTGTCGTTCTCGAATGTGTTTTCATCGTGTAAAAATCGTTGATTACGGGATTTCTTCTCCTTGGCTCTGGCGTTCTGGAACCAAACCTGTAGGAGGATTTCATATTTTTTTTTTATTTTATTATGTATTGTAGGAATGGGCGACTTTGAATTTACTCTAACAACAATATTGTAAAACTCAACGCAAGTAAAGAGACAAAACCCAAAACAAAACCATTATGCTCAAACTCAAAATCAAATGCTCACCTGAATGACACGTTTTTGCAATCCTATCTCCCGGCCAATATTTGAGCAGTCAGTCATCGATGGCGTTTTAACGTCAAAGAACAGCGTCTTTAGTATGCGCACCTGCATATTGCTCATCTGCGTGCGAAAGCGTTTCTTTTGTTGTGCGCTGTGGTTACTTGATGTCTGACTAACCGGTGAGTTGGTGTAGTCACGCTCATTTCCAATGTAATCATTTGAATTATTACCATTGGTTGTGGTGTTGTACTCATTGAAGATACAACTACTGCCACCATTTTCGAGTGCACTTGAGTCATACTGACGTTGATTGCTTCCATTGGCAAGTCGGTTCACCACTAGGCTACCATTATTTAATGACGATGAGGGACTAAAAAAATCATTGGACTCATCGTGATCATTATTGGAGTCAGAGAAGCTTATTTCGCTTTCACTCTGATCGTACTTGCTGTGGTTGTGGTGATTTGTTGATGGAGGCGCCTTGCTAAGATCAAGTGGAGTTCCTTCACCTTTAACTAAAGCAAGGATTGATGCAGCAGCTGCGGTAGATGAACCCAGAGATGATGGTGCAACAGCTGATGCGACAGACACTGATGCGGGTGGTGTTGTTGTGGGTAGAATTTGTTCTTTTTTCTCTTGTTTTTGCATGTGGTCACTTTCGTCATTTTTCGTCATTTCGAAGTTCGCTGATGGTGTAGCACCTGACAGATTCAACAGGCCGTCAGAAAACTTCAAGTCTGGAATTTGATCAACGTTAATGGCTTGCTTATCACCATGTTTGGACTGCAGATGCCACTCGAGAGCTGACTTGATTTTAAATATGGCGGCACAGTGCGGACATTTTTTATTTATTATTTGAATATTCTGACGGAACTGACCTTTGCGTTCACGCGCGCGTGAGTTTTGATACCAGACCTGGGTGGTAAAACAAGGTTTTTGTGTGTTTTTTTTTCTTTTTTGTTTTTTTTTTTTTTTATATAATTTAGGACTGATGATTAATTGAATGTCGAGCAAGCGCAAATAAACTTAACGTAAAACGAAAAATGACAAATATGGAAGAACAATCAAAACAGAAAACACAACACAACAACTAATACACAAACGAGGGACTGGACGCTTCTGTCAGGTTATTACTAAAAATGAAAATAAAAACAAAATAAAAAAATGAAAAAATAAAATCAAATTCCAAATCAATTAAAAAACAGGAAAAATCATAAAAAAAAGGCTAACAAATCAAAAAACACAATCAAACTCACCTGTACAACACGTTTCTTAAGGTTGACCTTCTTGGAAATCTCCTCGAGCATTTTGCGACTTGGGTTCGACTCATTCTGATAGCATTCGTATAAAAAATTTAACTGCTCAGGCAATATGGTCGTGCGCAACCTCTTGTTGTTCTGCTTCTCAGTGGTTGTTATGGTCTCTTCGAGTTGATGGCCAACACTAGTGACGGACTCTTGATGCTGAGCGATACCAGAATCCATATCCATTTCAGTATTGTTGTTGTTATTGTTGAGTGGAGAACTTTTCGACGACGCAGAATTTGTTGTTAAATTGTTAATGGAAAGTTTCAGTGATTGAACAGCAACATCAGATGCGCTGGCAGCAGCAGCAGCGATAGGTGATACATCCAAACGATTCGAGATAAGGGAAGAATTTTCTTGTTGTTTCGGTAGATGCGGAGGCATCGGGCAATGACGATTAATGCTCATGGAATTGGCTATAAAAGAACTATTACCAGAAATAATTGTGTTCACTGTCGTAGTTGGTAACGTTACTGTTTGTACCCCGCTCCCACCACCAGCTGTCGTTGGCCCTGACAGAAGTTTGGCTTCTGTTGCTG
The DNA here is from genome assembly GCA_955612985.1 of Cheilosia scutellata. Lineage (NCBI taxonomy): Eukaryota > Metazoa > Arthropoda > Insecta > Diptera > Syrphidae > Cheilosia > Cheilosia scutellata. Next base: position 7,838,760 of record OY015315.1, on the reverse strand, counting down.
ACAAAGGCGTCGGAATCTGGTTGTTGCTGCTGGTGGTATCTTTGCTCCCAATACCACCACCATGGCTGCTGGTCAGCAACACTGGTGAAGTGCTGGGCGTTGCTGCACTGACTTTGGTGGTGGAACTCATTATAGTTTCTGTTGGGGATGTTGCCGAAACTTGTTGCTGCTGCTGCTGCTGTTGTATTCCTACACCATTGTTTACGGACGCTGCTGCTGCGCTGCTCAGATTCAGCAATGGTGGAAAATCATGTATTCGTTGGGGCGAGGCATCTAACTGAAAAAACTTTTTCGATTCACTGAGTTGATAATATTGTAGGAGAAATTCCATATTTGGTTTATTAGCATCATCGTTCAGCATCATGAGGCTGGCCGCACTACTCGGTTGCTTTGATTCATTTCGCAGGTAGTATTGAAATAAAAAATCGTAATTGCTGCGCTTTTTCAGCTCATTTTGCTGGTAAAAGTTGGCCAAGTATTCCAGATCGACTTCTGGTTGCTGTTGCTGTGTAAATTGCTTCTTGAGATCGGCGTTGGTCTCATTTTGCATGAAATACTGGTACAGGAAGTCGTACTGATCATTTTTGAATTTCTTATTGAAAGATTCATAGTCTTGTTGTTGCTGTAGATCATCGGTTGAGATTTGCGTATCAGAATATTTACGTTTCTTTTGCCTGCTTAAATCCATCGAAGTGTCTTGTTGTTGGCTGGTGTGATTTCCCTGTAGATTTTGCAGGATCCCGAAGGGCGACGATTCACTGTAACTCTGATTCATAAAAAGATTTGGATTCATAAGATGTATTAGTTGATGTTCCTTGAACAGCTCATAACGGGTAAATGTTAACTGGCATTTGTCGCATTCGAATTTTTGTAGCGGCGATGTGCTATCAATGTGACTTCCAGTTGCTAAAGTCGCCGATTGCTGTTGTGGCTTGAAAATATGTTGTGGCGATGAAAGCAAGTTCATTCCTGGACTCGTGGGTAGGCCGGGAATCGCTGGTGGGACAGGTGGAACAGCAGCCCCACCAACTGCTGCCGCCACAGCTACTGCAGCAGCTGCTGCAGCTGCCTGTTGTCCAACTATGTTCGAAGACATCAAATTAGCATTGTTGATATCGATGCTGGAGTTGGAGTCCTCACTGCTAAGACTTTGCGCAATCTGAGCAGCAGCTATTTGTGCTTTTGCTGATTTCTTATTGTTCTCCTCCTTGAAGCAATGATTCTTTTGGTGGCGAATGAGTTCATAGTAGCGCTGGAAAACTAGGTTACACTTCTTGCAGGCGTAGTTGATGTTTTGCTTCTTCTCTTCGGACTCGTAGAAGGTATTGTTCGGTTGATTCTCGTAGATCTTGCGCTGTTTCTGACGTGCGTTCTGTAAAAAACAGAGAAAAAAGCAAAAATGCTTCGAGTTAGAAAAAATAGAACTTTGTGTGGTTGCCTTGGATAACCTACCTGAAACCAAACGACAATAACTCTTGGTGACAGCAGCAGCAATTTACTTAAATACTCCAAGTCGCTGTCTTTAGGATAAGAGTTGTTTTCGAAAAACTCCTGCAACACTTTGATTTGATAGTCGGTGAAACGGGTGCGATTGGCACGTTTGCCACTCGACGTGGAGCTATTCGATGAATTCGAGTTCGTCTCAAAGTTGCTATTCTTCTCAAACATCTTGTTCATTTGAAACTTTTTTGGAGGACCCATATTGTTCAGGTTGCTGATGTTTGCCATATTATTCAGCGGTAGATTGTCCATTTGCTGACCCAGGATGTCTGAAATGTTACTGCTGTATGGTGTCGATGTGCTGTTCGGGGTTTGGGGGCGTGATAGAATCTCAGAGCTTCCACTTTCGGATTTCGTCTCGAAGTTGTTGTAGAACATTGATTGCTGATGGTGTGATTGCATCAATGATTGTTCGCTATCGTGATCTTTGTTCAGCATCATTTGCTGATCACAATCGGAACTGCCAATATCATCAGTTGGTTCTGATTTAATATGGATGTCTCCACGATCGCTGGTAACGCTTGATGGGTGAGACAAAGGACGATTGTCCTGCTGCTGTTGTTGATGCTGCTGTTGGCGGGAGAGATCGAGCTGTTGTTGTTGCTGGTGGAAGCTCAGCTGGGGAAAATTCAAATCACTGGATTGAGAAGATGGCGGGCGTTGCTGTTGAAGATGTTGCGACTGAAGCTGCTGCTGCAGTTGTTGCTGCTGCTGCTGCTGCTGCTGCTGTTGATGTTCTCGTTGTTGTTGCTGCTGCTGTTGCTGCTGTTGTTGAAGGAGATGGAAGCCGCTAATGGCACCACCTCCGCTTTCCGATAAAGGGGTCACCTTCGTCTGTCCAGTACGTTCATATTCTTCTAGATTCAGCGTTGTTGATGGTGGGTTGTTGAAGTTATAAGGCGAGTCTTTGTTGCGTTGCCTTTCCTTAAACAGCGTGTTGCGGAACCAATGTTTGACGACCTTCATATTTGCGTTTGTGATAGGATAAGGATGGGAGGTAGTTTTGTAGGTTTTTCTTTTGGAATTCACTTAAATTTAAATCGTATTATCGAGTACATACCTTCATTGGGAGATTGGCCTTCTTGGACATTTCCATGATGCTCTCTTCACTGGGCGAATTGTTTATATCGAAATGGGCACGGAGGATTTTCAGCTGATCATCTGTGATACGAGTGCGAGCTCGCTTTTGATTGCTGGTATTCTGTTCAAAGAACACAAACTCCTTCATCAATAATTATATTCTTATAAAAGGGGGTTAAACAAGCACTCACCTGCGAAGAGGCTGCCGTCTGTTGCTGTTGTATTAATTGCGTGGCCGGTGTTGGCGGCAGTTCAGTGACTGTTGATGGTGTTGTTCCTGAAACCGATGGACTTTGACCGGTTCCTGCTCCCCCGAAAATCAAAGGTGGCGCCAAATTCATAAAATTCAGCGACATCAAGTGATGGAATTGCATTATGTTTAGCATGTCTAGTGTATTCATTGGTAGGTTACTCATATTCGGTAGATTTTGTTGCATGTTTTGCAAATTTTGTAGGCTTTGCAAGCTCTGTAAATTTTGGAGATTCTGTGGCAGACCTGTAAAATTTGGTGGAAAATTTTGAAAATTTTGCTCCATAATTTTCTGGGCTAACATGGTAGGGTCTAGACTGATTTTTTGCACAATATCTGGAGTTAGGGCTTGCTGTTGCTGTTTTAGTAGTGCAGACGCCACGGCTGATACCGTGACAGGATTGGGGCTGGTCGCCGCTACTGGCTGCGAAGTTGAAGGCAAAATGGGGGAGGTTTCGCTTCTTCCTGCTCCCAAGTCTGCAGTTGGCGCTGGAGAGCTACTTTCGCTGCATGCGGTCGATGTTGTTGCACCTAAATTAGTTTCAGATTTATTTAAAGAAATAGTAGATTCATTCTGATTTGGAATGCTAAACGATAACAGCGATGATGGTGATGGTGGTTGTTGGTCGAGATAAAATATTTTAAATTTTTCTGCAAATTTTTCTAATAACTCTAGGGGAATCTTCTCATTGTGTATTTCCTCGCAGTGTGTCTTCAATACAAACACTGACGAGAATACCTTACAGCAGTAACGGCAATAATAATTGCCAGAGTCAGTAGCTGGGCAAAGTTTATTTATCTCATTGAATTGCTTTACAATGTCAAAGCCGTACGTTTCCAATAGGGATTTATATACTTGGTCATTGAATGTCGGCGTTGTCATTGTTGATGTTGGACTGTCCGATGATGAGGACGGCGTCATTGGTTTCTGCTGTTCCTGGAAACGGCAAGCGCGTGTTTGGTGCAATACACTTCTCATGTGAATATCAAGTGTACTTCCCTGGGCATAGGCCACTTTGCAGATGTCACATTTGAACCGCTTCTTAGGACTCTCATATTCGGATTCGTGAGATATTTTTCGTTTGGAATTCAGCGATTTGCACCCAGCACCACCACAGCAATTGCTACCACTACCACCAACAACTGGTTCCACTACAGTACTGTCCACAAAATCAGTTAGAATCACGTGGGATGCGATCGGTGTTACTTGTAATGCCATACCACCGCTTTGTTGCTTTTTCGCCTTATGTAAGTGCGATACACTGTTGTAGTGCACCAAAAGTATGTTTTTTTGGGTGAAACTTTCGCGGCACACTTCGCACTTGAAAGGACGATTGGGATCGAGATACTTTTCCAATGGATATATACTCAACTTTTCATTGCGACGATGTTGATTCGATTTGTAATGTTTCGCTAGATAGCTCTGATTTGTGTAGGCAACTTTGCACTTGTGGCACTTGAGCTTACGTTCCACATCGGTGTAATTTTCTTCAGACATTTGTTGGGAATTGAGATAGTCATCTAATGGGATCTTGTTGCTGCTATCGTTACTTAAAATTTCGATCGCGGCTTGTGGCGGCAGTAGTAGTGGTGGTGGTGGTGGCGGTGGTGGCGGTGGTGGTGGTGCTTTTATTAATGTTGAGTTATTAGAGATTTTTTGTATCGAAACAACGAACTGACCATCACCAACATCATCATCATCATCATCATCATCATAATTGTTAACGAAAGTTTTGCTGAATTGATTTGTCGTACCTGTAGTCGCTGCTGCAACCGCTGCTGCTGTTATGGCTGTGGTGTTAACAGCTGTATCTTCATCTCCCCGACTGGTAGTAGGCGTTACCGATGCAGCAGTATTTGCCAGTTCTCCACTGCTATTAGGAGATGGGATGGGACTTCCAGTTGCTTGCAATTGATTGTGCGCCTGTTCCATGTGTTTCTGTAATGATTGAGTGCTGCGAAAATTGCGATTGCAGATCATACACTTGGTAGCATCACGCATTGTATGGTATAAGGAATGAGTGTTTAATTTTTCTTGAGTTTTAAAGGCCAGCGAACATTGCTTGCATCTATACTTGTACACATGACGCTCAGAAATCACTATGTTCATGTGGCTATCTTTATAGTGGGTCAACATTTGCAACAAATTGCCAAAGAGCTGCTGACAATGCTTTGCCAAACATTGATATTGTTCGTTTACTATTTGATAATGTTGTGCGTCATTGGCATGCATCAACAAATGCTGCTGCAACTTGAATGCAGCACCACACTGAGGGCAGGCGTATTCTTCGCTAGGAACATTTTGATGAGCAGATGAAGCAGATGAAGAGGATTGTTGTTGATGCTGTTGTTGTTGTTGCTGTTGCAACGTTAATGCTCCAACATCTGAATGAGGTGTGCTTGAACTGCGAGGCTCTGGAGTAGTACTAGTACTACTACGCCGGCTACTATTTAACCATTGAGTATTGTCCACCAGTTGCAGCAGTCTTGCCAATCCATCACTATTCACACTATGCACACCCATGAGATGCATTTCAAGAGACTTCTTCTCACTAAATGTATCCTGGCAAAGAGGACACATAACCGAGTTGATTGCCGTAGAACCAGCTACGTTAATCGCGCTTCTAGAGTTCGACGACTCAATTGGATCTTCAAACTGATCGCATTCATCATTTGACTGAGGATCGTCCATTACATCCATTCGTTCAGTTTTAACTTCAGGCAACATACTACTCCCGCATACAGATGTTGCGAATGCCTGTTCTTCATGATGCTGTCGTTTACTCTGTGTTTGCACTGGCGAAGATGATTTACTTCGAGATTGTGAGGCTGCAGCATTTGCTGCTACGGCTGCCGCTGCGACAGCTGCATGAAAAGCATGCAAAGCGGCCGGATTTGTCGGAATCGTAAGGTAATCATGTTCAGATACATTTGGATGCATGTTCGAAATATGATGTTCCATTTCGTGTTTGATTTGAGCGAAATAATCACAATTGTTGCATTTATATATTATTGATGGCAATGTAGAGAGGTCGACGTCAGAGAGTTCCTTGTTATTGCAACTGGAACTACTGCTTCCAGTTGCGCTTGGTACTGACGATATACCCAGGTTCTGTTGGTATTGCAAGGAGTCTGTGTTGTAACTATCGTGACGTCCATCGCCCATAGCAGAACAACTCTTCGGTGTCGTCGTTGCAGCGTTTTTCTCAATGTCCTGTTTAAGCGATAATTGGTGGGATTCTACGCATTGTTCGGGACTTGACCGTTCCGATTTAACGCAATCTGTAAACAAAAAATAAATACGTAATATATAATAAACAATTTATTTCCTATCAGAAGCTCGAACTTTCCAACATTTAATACATTATTGCTAATGGAAATTCGATCAGTTGGGGAATTAGTTATATACTAATTTAAACTGAAAACGGCCTAAATAACTAACATGCACCAGTGTAAAAAATTCTACAGGTGTATACGTTTTTATATTAAAAATAAATATTAGGGGAGACCGGGGCTAGTTGACAAGTTGACTCACTGACATTTATTTTAAAGAGAATAGATGAATTGAATGTCCATTCCTGTTTTTACATTCAATACCGATACCTGTTCAGTCTCCTTTTGTATCTCGTCGCGAGTACATATCATTCAAGAAATATTAAAGAAAAGGATTTTGTTCCTTTTTTTCCCCAAATTTGGGGTTAAAACAAACCCCAATTTTCATTAGGAAATAAGGCCCCAAAAAAGGAAATAACACCCAAAATTTTATTAAAAATCGTTATTCTTGTTTCCTGGTATAATTTTTTGGGGCCTTTTTTCGCAGAGCCAGGTATAAAAGCTTCAAAAGAAAAAGGAAGAAAATCCTAGTAGGTATGTAGTGAATTTCGTGAATTAAGTTTGGAAAAAATTGGCTATTCAAAAACTAAGCAAATATTTTCCGACACAGAAGAGCAATGTTTAGTTGAATATTTAAAAACAATACTGCTGATATTTATTTTTGTATGACAGCCTTCCAAGTTCGAAAACTGTCATACGAGTTAGCCATAAAAACGCCACAAGCCACAAATAAATTAATATTAATCTTTAAATTTTAGGTAAGAATTCAGTTTCGAACGGCGAGGGTCTAGTAAAATTAAGAGAACAATTCTCCTCATGTTGTTTTTTTTTTTCTTTTAATTGAATAACTTTGTTTAGAAAGACCAAAGGATGCTTTTTTTAATGATATTTTAACTGTCTTGATATCAGTATTAGTTGAAGACATTTTCAAGAAAAAATGTAAATGTTGAGTCAACTAGCCCCGGTCTCCCCTAAAAATAAATAAATAGGCACCCTCAAATCTCAAATTTCAAAATGTGTGATTTGCATATCGATGGTGCTGCGCAAAAAGGGCCAATCTGATATTTTCAGCCGGGTTTCTAAGATTTGTTTATTTTTTGTGGTGCAAATTTAGTTGTTTATGTCAACGATATTGGTCCACCTGTTTGATTAATATATTCTGTGCAATATTAAAATAAAATTAAGTGACTTTAAAAGCTGCTTCTCATAATTAAATACTAAAAAGAACAACATAGTGTAGTTTGGCCCTTTTTGCATAAGATCAATTTGTGTCAGCAAAAACATAAAAAGGCCAATCTGACAGTTTGGCCCTTTTTGCACTAATAGTTCCTTACCTGAACCACAAGAGCAAGACCAATCTACTAATTTTAACTAAAAATAGGAAAATAAAAACCGAATTAACTATTCTAAGAAATATTGCCAAGTAACAATAGCATTTATTATAAAATGTCATCCTTTCATTTCAATCATTTTCATTGTCCATTAAGTGGGTCGCGGGTGTAGGTTACTCAAGTGGACCCCCCATAGTTCTCGATTCTCCGCCATCGACTCTAAATCCTCAAGGGCAATCCCCATACGGGTAGAGTAGAGATTATGAACTTGATCTAACCATCCCATCATGGGTCTACCTAGAGGACGCCTACCCGATGGTATGGATTTCATAGCACGTCGTGGGATCCTGGTTGGGGACATGCGTTTAACATGACCAAACCACAGAAGCATGGACCGCTCCTTTCGGAGAAGTATCTGCTCGACATTGAGTTCCTCACGTATTCTGGTATTTCTAATGCAATCTCTACGGGTCACACCAGAAATACAACGGAGGAATCTCATTTCGGCAGCTTGTATTCGCGATCTTATTCTTTCGGCTATTTCCCAAACCTCATGACCATGGGTAAGAGTTGGAACAAACACCGAATTAAAGACTGACAACTTAGCTTTGACACCAATTTCAGTCCTCCTAATAACAGAATGACCAAGCTGTCTCAAAATTGACCCAGCCTGACCAATCCTATAGGAAAACTCTGCATTGCTTCTTCCATCACTCGTGAATAAGACCCCGAGATACTTAAACTTCTCCACCTGTTTCAATGGGACTCCACTAACATGCAGATTGCATTAAACAGGCGTTCTGGAGACGACCATCACTTCAGATTTGTTGTTCACGTTAACCTTCATCTCAGTTTCAATACAAACTGCTACAAACCGATCGAGTGCGCGCTGAAGTTCTGTCTGAGAGGACCCAAGGATGACCAAGTCATCAGCGCAGAGCAAATGACTTATCTTCAGATCTCCCTCAGATCTATTACGTACCTTCTATTTTTTCGGGTTTTTGAGTTTTGAACAACAAAATTGAACCACACTCAAACAAATCACAATCAAAATGATCACAATCGCCAAACCCGTGCTAAGAAAATATGTAAAATATGTAAAAGGTTAGTATTACATATTACATAGTTCGTAATCAGTGTTGTCAACGTTTAAATACTAAAGCAAGACACCATTCAAAATTAGGTTTTTGATACGTTAATCTAGTTTATATTGGAAGAGTGTAACGCTTGCATACAGATTGGCCCTTATAATTCAAACATAATTACTCATCATACGATTGCAGATTGGCCCATACAGATTGGCCCTTTTGATTTGTTGTGAGACGGTAGGCGAAAACAGATTGGCCCTGGTCATGAAATGCAGATTGGTCTTTTTTGCGCAACACCATCGATATGGAAAACTTTGAAGCAGAATTAAAAGAAATCTATTGATTTCATACAACTAAGTACAACTAAAAAAGACTGCTAGATTTACCCACAAGAGAAATTGATTCCTCATTCTCGGATGATTGATGCATTTAAAATAGATATAGGTTATGCCTGCATATAACGTTATGGTGCATAGCCAGAAAAAAACAATAATGAAAATCCATTGTTTCGATATGAAAAGAAGGACAGATGCATTTTAAGAGGATTTCGTATTTTAAATGCTTTGTCATTATTTTTTACTTCTTCAATCACAATCCTATATCATAGGACGCTGATAAAGGAGTAAACATTCGACAACACATTTTGTCTGGGTGACATGGGAATACTGAATAAAGTAGGCACTGCGTTAAAAGCTAATCGATTTTTCTATATTGACCCTTAGATACTTTATTCGTATTCCTTTAATAAATTGGTTACACACATTTATCCTCATGGGCCATGTTAACACCTGGCGTACCTATACAAAAACAACAAAAACAAATCACATACAGGGCACCATCAAATTAGTAAGAGAAATAAACACAAAGTAACGAACTATCGTGTGCAAGTAGAACCTTCAATTGCCTTAAAGGGGTTGCGAATGGAGTGTTTTCAGTGTCGCATATGTGCATGGTTTTGTTTATTAGACTGAAATTACAATTGCCCTAAAAAAAACGACAAGCAATTACTATTCACCGTGCTGGTGTTGCATGTGAAATTGTGCATAAGGAATAAGAAGTTTTCCCATACAAGAACCGGGTAACAAACCTCCGTCACCGCCACCGCCATTGAAATGACAAAGTACCCCAAACCGGCATAATTCGATCGATTAAAATGAAGAGTCCTTCGTGGAATACAAAATGCATAAATGATGTATGACCCGAATAGAGTACTACTACTTGTCCGTAGCTGTTGCGATTTCTATATTCGCGAGCTATCTACCCGAGTCGATGCTCTTCGACGACAAACAGATTGGATAATATAAAACCGGCGTTTTAATTTCTGTCCAAAATGAGTTACGAAAATAGAAGCAGCACATGCAATTAACACCGAATCACAAAGCGGCTAGCTTACTAGCTATTGTGATTCAAGAATGTTAGGTGAAGATTAAGAATTGTGATTAAACAGACTCCACAAACTGCAGAGTGGATTTCATAGTTCAGAATTCAGACTCTTAAATCACTCAGGCTCCCTGAAATTACGCCAAAAGAAATTACGCCAAAAAGTGTTTTAGAAAAAAGTCCTAAATAATTGCGGCGTAATATTTTTGTCAAAAACGCCAAAAAATAAAAAAGAAAATTCACCAGAATGACAGGAAATTACGCCATGTTTTTGGAAAAAAAAAGTCAAAAAGTTAAATGGAAATTACGCAAAAAAAAAAATGAAATAAGGCCCAAAATCTGACAGTAAACCCAAGCAGGGGTTACGATTTCGTTTTTCGTTTGAGGTCTTATTTCACGTTTGGTGATTTCCCAAAACACTTTTTTGGGCGTTTTCTCAATTTTCTTAAATGGAAAAAATGCCCGAAAGAGTTTTGAAAAAAAATCGCAAAATTAGCGGCATTTGTGTCTAAATATTTGGGCGATTGTTCCTAGGAAAAAATGACACAAATTTGTATGGAGGTTTTTGGGCTCTTTTTCCACTTTAATTTTTTGGCGTAATTTCAGGGAGCCTTTCCGAAGCGCTACGATGAATTGCCATACGAGGAGTTATATCTGACTGGTTTAGGAAGTAACTTTACAATAGGATGTTTACAACCGCGAACTCTATGAGCTGTACCAAGATGTGGATGTAGTCCCAAAAGTCAAATTGCATCGAATGCGCATTGATTCGGCCACATCGAGCTAAGAGGATCGAGAAGACAAGGAAGACCAAACGTCCGCTTCAAAGACCAAACCTTCGAGGATACCAAAGCGCTTATTAAGGTGCTAGTACACGGCATGTAGCAACTGACGTTATTTTTACGTCAGCGAATGGTCCCAATTGCAACATACTATGTACATTTGTACAAGCTCTCTTTGTGCACTCTCTGTTGACGTCAAAGCTAGATACGTATGTGGCTTGTTACATGCCGTGTACTAGCACCTTTAGAGAAGAAAATCCGAGTTTCCAATTTCTATAGAAATATTAGCGCATCGAAAGCTTGGTGATAAATTTTTCAGATTTGATTATTATTTTGGCGGGAATTTACTGCATTTTAACGGAACTGAAAACAAAATAGATTCAATTTATGAAAAATGTATGAAAAGGAAAAAAAAAAGCAGACAGATCGAAGTCGAACTCTTAAAACGAAAGAAAATAAATTCGAGTTATAGAAACTTTGAGTTATGGAGGTCAAAAGTTGAAAACGCAGACTTCTCAATAAAACTTCGATTAAAAGAGAATTCGTTCGAATTATGGAAGATTGACTGACTGTACCACCTCAAAAGTTATCCTCGCGAAATATGTGAAATTATTACAGAAAAGAGGAAAGCTAGAACACGTTGGCAACAGACAAGAGCGTCACGCGACAAGACTACACTGAACAACTTAAATAACAAGCTTAGAAAATCTATTAGTGAATTCAATAACGAATCTTTAAAAAACTTAACTCACCAACCTTACAAATGATTCTAGTACTGACTACTCGCTCTGGAAGGCAACAAAGAGGATAAACCCGCCAATAGCTCATATTCCCCCAGTAAAAACCAGAGAAGGTAACTGGGCGAAAAGTAACAAAGAAAAGGCAAACACTTTTGCAGAGTATCTTGAAGACGTATTTAAAGCTTATGAAGTTAAAGGTTGCCAAGGACTCGAATTAAGGTGCGAAGAAGATAGGCCTATTCGGTCGGTAACAACGAAAGAACTTGCTAAAAGAAATTAAAGAAGGCATAAATATATAAACGAAAACGTCTGAAAAAACTACCGCAGATTACAAATGCTACATTTAAGTTGAGAATTGAGCATGTGGAAAGTCGCGGAGATAATAATGATACCAAAATCAGGCAAACCACCTAACCTCATATCGCCCAATATCTATACTACCAATTTTGTCAAAATTATTCGAGAAAATGCTGGTAAAACGCCTGCAAAAAATAATTGACGAAAAATCATTAGTCCCAAATCACCAATTTGGATTTAGAAATAAGCACTCTACAATCGATCAGGTGCATTGAATCACAGATAAATTTGAAGAGAAAAAAGTGCGCTCTATAATATTTCTTTATATAGTATGTACAAGCTTTCGATAATGTCTGGCACAAAGGTCTGATGCCCAAACTACAAAGGCAACTGCCAAGACAATATTCGACAATTCTATAGTCATATATATCAGATCGATTCTTCAGAATTAACCAAGAGACAGAGTACTCAACATCAAGAGAAATTAAAGCTGGTGTACCACAAGGCAGCGTGCTAGGTCCAGTTTTATACCTTCTATTCAGTAGCGATTTGCCTGAAAGTGGGAAAACCGCTTCAAAGGGCAATAGACAATATCTCAGATAGGACAAAAAAATTGCAGATTAGATTAAATGACCTTAAAAAAATAAATAAATAAATAAATAAATAGGCGGCGCAACAGGCGGTAGACACCCAAGGCCTAGCTTCTCGCAACCATTCGTTTTGTGTGAGTTTCTATTTTTGGAACGAATGGAAGGGACCTACAATTTTATGCCGAGTCCGAACGGCTGAATTGAGAAGCTTTTTCAGGACAGTCATACTCTCGGATGTTTGTCAGACGTTCGCGAGAGGTGGCGCAGTAGAAAAAACCTTAAGATGTAATTTGTGTTTTTCCGGGGATCGAACCTATGATCCCTCGCACAGTAGTCCAGCACACTAACCACTGCGCTACTGCGCCCACTAGATAGACAATATCTCAGATAGGACAAAAAAATCCCAGATTAGATTAAATGACCTTAAGTCAGTCTAAATTAATTTTACGTTTAAAAACGTACCATATATTCCAGTATACATACACAACAATGTAGTGGAATACTCAAATACAGCCAAATATCACTAATTCTTAACCAAGTTAACTTAGAAATAAGAGAACTTTTAAATACTGACAATGTAATCAGAAGATTAAGGCGGGTAAAACCTCCATAATCTATAAGATCAAGAGGTTTTTTCAATCAAAAAAGTATAGAAATCCGACAAACGGCGGATTTATCCTCTCAAATTTGTAAAAATGAATCAAAAATAAGTTGCCGATTCGTCGAACGACTATTCAATGCAATTCAATTCGGGATAACGAAAGTCAGTCCCATCGGGAGTTTTTTTTAGATCCTTTCCTCGCGTAATTGCTCTGCATTGTCTTTCGATGATTTTTCCTTCCAGCGAATTCCCAAAAAACAAAAAAAAATTGTTTAAATTAAAAAATAAATGTTTTGTTGCAAATAAAAATCAAAACTATAGTCATTTTATATAGCAATTAGAATTCTTAAAAACACAATCTGAATAACAATTGTTAAGCCTTTTCTATAATAAAAAAAATAATAATTCAGCCCCACTATTCTAAAGTGCTATAGTGCTAGACCTGCAAAGTTATCACTACAACATTCAATTTACTTTGATTTTATTACCACCAACATGATTTTCATTCTTTACTACCACAATGTTGCCTTTTGCCATACATATCAGCCCATTCTCTGTCAGTTAGCGCAATTGAAGGTGGTACGTAGCAATTATTTACGGAGAAAATTAGTTAAAACCTTTTTTAGAAAATTGAAATAATTGCATACAAAAAAACGGGGAAAGGAAGTAAATCCCTTTGCTGAACTTATAGTTATCCGCAGTTCATATATGGAACATATGGAATATGTTATACAAAAACAGTGGTCAGCATGTGACTGTGTGTGTAGAAATAATTGCAGCCTGGTAATGGGGGAACAAAACGTCAATTACTTTAATTTGATGTCTCCACTCCGTGGCTATACGAGTATATTCCTGTATACCTCCCTATCCTAGCCAAACTATTGAAAGACAAAAATTAGAATAATTACAAATAATTGCTGCATTTCTTCGGGTTTAATCACAACCAACAACACTTGAACGTTATATATTTAATGCAACCGAAACAATCAATATAGGTACATGTAGGTATATTTGTATACTTAGAACAGTTTCGATGTGGGACGTGGGCGTTGGACGTTGCATATTGAATTTCCATGCACGTTTTCTTTGAGAAATCGTAATGGGGAAGGATAAAGACGCCATACGTCTTAAAAAGCTAATTACTTTCCGAAGTGGAAAGCCACATACTCACGCATGGCTATTAGCCAGTCACAAATACACACACAAGTGTGCTATAGCGAGTCCTTTGTTGTCCGTAAGCCGTAAGAATTAAACCACAACCCGTTAACCACGAAAAACTCAACATAAGGTGATTCAAACAATCAGGAGAATTTCGTTTTGCGTTTTTGTTTTTGTACTCACGTTTCTTTTTTCAACTTTGCAAAGTTGAAACATGTGAAGATAGGGTAAGTGTTTTTGTCTTTGTTGTAGGTATGTAAGAAATATATCAGGTGGGTTTTTCTCAAAAAAATATTAGTACCTACGGTCAAAAAGGAATGAAAAAGGGACATAACAAAACCGCATTATTGCACATCTGGTTCTTTAATTTTATTTTGTTTTTGAGTAGAATAGTAAATTAAATACAAGCCAATGAGAAATGATTACAAATTATAGCTACACTCAGAAAAAAACGAGCTAAAAAGCCTATACGTTGACGAAAGTGGGAGAGTCGACTTTGAAGAGCCACCGCGTCTGCCGTAAAAAGGGCGCAAATTTTGCACTGACCAACACTCATCTTAAATCGTCTGACTTGCCAGTGGTTTGGCATCAGTGAAAGAAGAGTAAACCCACAGAAAAAAAAAAAAAAAAACGCCACCAAAACACAATGGCCGCCACAATCCAACTCGACCCGAAATTTTTTCAAATCGAGCTCAAATCTGATGGAACTTCGTCTTGCGCCCCTCGAATAGCCCTACGACGCAAAGTTAGGGAATCCCTGCCTTACAGTAAAGTAAATAGTAAAATAGTTGATAAATCTGTATGACGTTTAACGTCAATACATATCTACTGGGTATAATGTTGTCATTGTCACGAAGTTATTCACCCCTATTGTCGTCGTCGTTTACGATTCTAAAAAAAAGCGACACGACTGTTTGGTATTGGCGACTGAAAATAAACGACTTTTGTCGCGGCGACGATCGACAAATGGCGTCTGAAATGTCAAAAAATGTGGATTGTATTTTTCGACGACGATCGTCGGTATTGCGTGAGGCGTTTTGTGACGACGTTTGTCGTGGAAATGATACATTTCTGTCGTCGACTATTTTGCGGACGACTGTGTGATAATGTGTTAAAAAAAGTATGTGTACTTAATTTTTAGTTAACAAAAAGACAATTATAGTTATTTTGCAGAATGGAGATAACAAATAAAAGGCAATTTCTACATTTAGTGAACGAAATACAGAAAAATATTCCTTTGGCGAAATCATTCACGAAGGCCTAACAAAAGTGAGGTTAATCGGCAATGGGACGACATAGCATTATCTCTGAATTGTCTTGGACCATATAAATCTACGCGCACAAGTAATGAGTTATTACACTACGACCCTAATTAAGGCCATAAAATCATTAATATGATTAAAAACACAGAAAGCGGAAGGATGCAGTACCTGGGTATCGTTTTCTGTACCCCTGCGGATGTGACACAGGGGTATAAAAAGAGCTGCAACTGATATAGTTTGCATTAAGTTTTAACAACTGCGTGATCAAGTGTTAAAGAAAAGTTTGTGTATTTAATATTTAACTAACGAAAAGATAGTGAATTGTCTTGGACCACCTTCGACTTCGATAGCCTAAAATACATTTAAAATCTGAAAATAATTGTTATTAACACAATGTATGCAATTTAAATTATTTCTACCACCCACTTAATGTCGGGCAAATCCAATGGATTGGATTTGGTACGAATATCCTTCCTTAATTTTACCACCACTTTTTTCTGGTTTTCTTCTTCATCACTGCTTTCAAAAAACATGTCACACTATTCATTTTTGATTTGTTTTATTAAATAATTAACCAAGTCACAACAAAACACCAGACCAAATACAAATTCGTCGACTGAAATGTCAAATCCCATGTGTCATAGTTTGTGGAATGTATGTGGGATGTGAGAGTTCAGAGAGTCGAGTCGTTTCAGTTACGCAATACCAAATTCCAAACGACTCGACACGACAAACGTCGCCAGTCGTTTGCGACAGACGACGACGACAATAGGGGTGATTATAAATTCAATAAATAAATAGTAGTGGGGGCAACAAAATTGAAGTTTCGTATTGCGATAAATCATAAAAAAAAACTACATACCATCAGTGAAAAAATAAGAAACCACAGCCACTACGACTAAAACAATAACACATTCCTGGCGTAATCCTTTAAAAAAAAAAACTGCAGCAAAACAATTAAATCATCACCAATACCTCTCAGATTGCTCCCCATTATCCAATTCTGAGCAAAATATATACGAAGAGGAAGGTGAAATCGAAAGAAGAAAAACAAAAACTATCCCGAAGCAGACCTAGTTAATTTCAGTTTTTTATGTGTGATTCTTCTCATTTGGTTTGCTTGACCGGGTGGTATCAGGCGTGCGCCAGCCCGTCTGTACAGTGCGAATATTAGTACCATATTGAATTATATCCCACATTCGAGTCGATCAAAATTGTAGTCAGCTCACGGGATGGACCATAAGGACAGGCAACAACAACACCAGCAGCAGCCGCAACAGCAACAGCAACAATAAAGCAATGCTGGCTGACCGCAGGTGAGAAGATGGAGAAGCCGACCGACGCGACGGCGGCGGCGCGCGGTATGCCCAAGCATACAAATATACTTCCTGCCCTTTGGTGTTTATTTCTGCGATATTAATCATATTTTGTGATTTTTTTTTTTCTTCTGCAAATTTCTTATTTTCCTTGATTTTTTTTTTTTTTAACCAATAATTTAAAGTTCGTGCGTTGTAAGATCAGGCATCATATCCACAGACACACACACACACACATGGTTAGAAAATTTAAGATGAAACGTGGAACGCACCACACGATGCGTATTATAATAATGCACTTGTAAGTGCACAAAGGGAGTGAGGCGATTAAACGAAACCTATCCATTCTTCACCTCCTTCAATTTTGTAGGGTGGGTGGTTATGGATGTGGTAGCGGCGGCGACGGCGGCTGCGGTAGTGGTAATGGTGGAATGTTCGCTAACCACGGAAAGACGCCAAAGAGTGCGCGAGAAAGAATTACCTATAAGAGCGCATTTAGATTATCCTCGACGATATGAGTGCAATAACGTCTGCCGAGCGCAGAGGTACATATATAGAGGCAAGCCTTACCAGATCTAGAGTGGCGACTGTCGAACCCCGTCGACGACTACTCCGCTCACCAACCTTTAATCATTTATTAGGCGCTCTCTTTTTCTCTCTGGCGCTTCTCTTTTAATCTTTCTCTGTCTCACTTTCTTCGGCTCGGCATCGGCATACATAATCATTTTTGCATTCTTAAGTAATTTGTAATAATTCCCTCAAAGATAGCTCTGCGCAAGCAGTGAACGACTGGCCAATAGTGCAAGGAACGAAGTCGATTATTGCGCTTGGTGTGTAGTGTAATTCTTGGTGTAGCAGAATCAACCGAACCAACTTTTCGATCACAATTGATCGGGATTATTTTGATGTTGCAGTGACTTATCCCTTTGGGGTATGAATTGTTGAAATATTATTATGGTACCTACTATACGTTCTCTTGGCTTTTTTTTTGGCTTCCTTTGTACCATCTAAGTCGCCAGTTGTCAGTTGGGTAATTGAAATCTTTCAAAACTGAACGCGGGCTGGCTAAAATTGGTAAAAAATAGATTTGCCAGTTTGCGCGATTGGATTTAAACAGAAAGAACACATTTGGTTTCAAAAGAGCAAATTCGTTTTTCTGAATAGACAGAAAAATACAAAACGTATTGACCGATTTAAATCATTTTTACACAATGGGCCTTACCAATAATCATTTTTAACTTAAATATTTTGAGGGTCACAATTTATATGAAAATGTTCGCCATTGTGACTTCGTAAAAGACACTAAAAATGGTTTTGATTTGTTTTCTTGAAACGAAGGTTCATAGTTATGCTAGGACCCGATAGATAGCGCTGGAAAAATGTTCTGAATATCTATACATGTAATAAAACTGTAGGAATTTTCTTTGTCTCTTTAAAACGCGAAAACTAATGCACAGACTTCGATGAAACTTTTTTTAAAATGACTCTTAAGACTGTGAGACTGCTATAGGATATGTCGTTAACACGTCCTTTGGAACAGTTTTTAGCCAAAATGTTTTTTTTTTAAGTGAAATTATATACCTACATGAACATATACCTTGCTACAAATGGATGTTTGTACTTTTGCGATCAGATTTCAATGAAACACTCGAAACTGTAATCTTAAATGGACCAAATATAAATTTGTTAGTTTGCTAAAGGCGAGTGACGGCTCAGCTAGTATTTTATATATATGAATCAAAATGTCACACATATTGACATTGTTATACGGTTGAGTTCCAGAAAAGAAAATCAGAAAATATCTAGACCCGATATGGGTCGAATCTAAAAAAAAAAAAAAAAAAGGCGGCGCAACAGGCGGTAGACACCCAAGGCCTAGCTTCTCGCAACCATTCGTTTTGTGTGAGTTTTCTATTTTTTGGAACGAATGGACCTACAATTTTATGCCGAGTCCGAACGGCTGAATTGAGAAGCTTGCTTTTTCAGGACAGTCATACTCTCGGATGTTTGTCAGACGTTCGCGAGAGGTGGCGCAGTATAAAAAACCTTAAGATGTAATTTGTGTTTTTCCGGGGATCGAACCTGGGATCCCTCGCACAGTAGTCCAGTCGAATCTATATATATAAAAATAAGTTGTATTCTGTTCTTAACTGATATTCTCTGTAATGCGTGAACCTATTTTGATTCTGGAAAATTTCCCTGACAGTTGATGTCAATATCATGGTTTATAAGTATATACGGTCTTTCTACAAGGTGGGCCAAAAGAAGTCATCCGATGTTGTTTGGCTCTCATTTTTTTTCTAAATGAAAAACTTCGATTCTGTTTTTTGATTATGTTTATTTGAACCTTTAACAATAAACCAATAACCAATAAAACCAATAAATAAACATAATCAAAAAACAGAATCGAAGGTTTTCATTTAGAAAAAATGGGTTATAGGGCCGTGACACCTTCCATCCAAAAAATACATTCAAAATCTTATATTTCGAAAACCACCGAATGGATTGAGTTCAAATTTACATACAATCTTAGGTATTGGTTTGGGAGTGTTACTGTGAAAATTGGTCAAAATTGGGTAAAGGGGTGTGGTAACTCCCATAAAAAAAATACATTCAAAATCTTATATTGCGAAAAACCACCGAATCGATTGAGTTTGGGAGTGTTCCTGTGGAGATTGGTCAAAATTTAACAAAGGGGTGTGGCGCTATTCTTCGACAGTCATGGCACCCAAAGTTTGTAAAATTTGTAATATTGATATGCATTGTCCTGATAGTCAAGAATACTATCTACTGCGGGGCTACAGCTATGTCTTAAATGCCTACTTATCAATCTCCATATTTTTCTTCTGTTTGTCTGAAATTTGAAAATCCCCTTCTCATAACTAAAATTACACAAACATATAAAAAGAATACAAATGCTCTTGAGCGTAAATTGATTTCTGTGGTTTTAAAATCCACCCACTTTCCATAATCTAAAGAACAGCAAAAGTAACATAGTCTAGATAATATGCCCAGATGCGAATTGTATGAAAGAGGATTCGCAATATAATTTGCATCTGCATATCCATAAATCCGAGGCAAATAAAAAAAAGTCTTTCCACGATTTTAAAGTCAAATAAAATACAAAAATAAAAATATCAAACAACACAACCCACTGCATTCCAATCGGTAATCTTATTAACCATCAGAACTAAAGGAACAGAATAACACCAAAATAATCCACCACCAGAACAACGAAGGAGGGAATCACAAAAGAACACGATTATCACCGCAAGGATAATCACCGCAGCAAATTAGTGACGATTAACTTCAAGCTATACCAATTTTCCGCTGCAATTTTTATTTTTTTTTTTATTTTAGGAACAGTAACACCATTATCACCGCCACCACCAGCAAACTTCATAGAGTGTAAGTGGTTTGTGGCCGCAATTGTGTATTTCCACCTCATCTTCCTTTTTTTTCGTTTTTTTATTTGGCTGTCTTTATCTTCATCATCTATTCCAATCCAAGTAATATTTATATTTTCTAAATGTTGCTATAGGAAGACTTGTTCTTGAAGTGGGAGCGTATTAGCGTATTGGTGGTAGGATTGGAAATAATTTCGTGTATAGTTGAATCTATCAGTCACACGGGAGAGTCAAATTGAGAGAGAAGCGTGGAACATATCGAGCTATTATTTAGCACAGCCTCTTAAGGCTTTTTCATGGTTACACGCGCAAAATAGCCGATGCAGGCGAATTTGGAAAGGGGTTTCAAAATTACTTCTTGTTTAGGGTGTGGTTAAGCGTTCCACCATTAAATGGAGAGTTTTACTATCTGCCTGGGTCTCCGAGTGAAGCTATGTTTTCACTAATGTTTACAAACCTATTCAACAAGTGGAAGTATCGTTATAATTTAATTAGTTATTTTCTCGAAGAATTCTCACATGAAAATAGTCTACAAAAAGAAATCCCATCAATCCCATTATCGAATTCAAATTATCCCCCCCCCCCGGCCAGAGAGAAGAATATTTACTTATTTTTTCTTTCTTTATGTCGACCTTTATTATTATTATTATTATTATTCTGTTCTTTTTTTTCAATTAACATAATTATAACCAATCATCCATTACTTACGGCCTAATGCACAAAAGTATCGCAGCAGCGCGCATAAAATCGAATTCACCGCAGTACCCAGGAACACAAGCCAGGCACATAAATTCCACAAGATCCATTACCATGTGCATCAAAACAAACCGAACAAAATCAATAAATGAGTGCATATATAACAATGTTTATATTTATTGTACTCCCTAACCCATAGGGTATATGTTGATTTTGATTGGTAAATCAAACTGCTACATATGGATTTAGTTTAGGTTTAGGCTGACCAGACGTCCTCTTTTTGTGGGCGCAGTAGCGCAGTGGTTAGTGTGCTGGACTATTGTGCGAGGGATCCCAGGTTCGATCCCCGGAAAAACACAAATTACATCTTAAGGTTTTTTCTACTGCGCCACCTCTCGCGAACGTCTGACAAACATCCGAGAGTATGACTGTCCTGAAAAAGCTTCTCAATTCAGCCGTTCGGACTCGGCATAAAACTGTAGGTCCCTTCCATTCGTTCCAAAAATAGAAACTCACACAAAACGAATGGTTGCGAGAAGCTAGGCTTTGGGTGTATACCGCCTGTTGCGCTGCCTATTTATTTATTTATTTTAGACGTCCTCTTTTTATCTAACAAAAAAATATCCGGTATTTTCAAAAAAATATGCAATTTGTCCTCTTTTTGGGATTTCTCAATTTACGGAATTTTTCGACACCACAAAACTACAGTAACACTAATTCAGACATTTTCTCCATCTTTTTGGAAAATGATGTCTAAAAAGTGGAAAAATATGTATTAGAGGTTTATTCATGGTGTTTAACATCATCTTCAGAGATGGGCCGAATCTCTGGATGAATTTTATTGTTTTACATTCATGGATTCCCAACTGGAGCGATATCGAAAAGCAATAGCTCAGTCTCATGAGATTGAGCTCACAGAGCGAAAGGTATTGAGAATGAGCGTTTGCCATGAGCAAAAGCTCGAACTGGTATGCAAAACCTTTGTCTCAGTTCGTTGTCTCAGTCTCTGCCAAGATAACTCCAGCAAATCTTTAAAAAAAACCGGGTTGGGGTCATTTAGTACCTAGAGTTTCAAAGGAAATAATGGAAAATATGGACATCCTATATAAAACCGGGACTACTAAATTTTACGTAATGAAAAAATTCAAAATCATTACTCTCTTTTTTTCTTTTTTAATGTGGAAAGCTATTGTTGCAAATATCTGCGTAGTTATTTTAATAATGATATCGATATTCGGTTATGTGTGTTATGGTTAAGTGTTTCTGTTATTTTTGATGAATATACCAACATAGAATAGATTTAAATAAATTCCTAATTCAGTTAACATAAAAAAAATCCTTTTTTTGGAAACTGTTTTATATTTTCCTAATTACAGAAGTTGCAATGAATTAAATACAGAATTTTGAAAAACAGAAAAAAAACAAATTTTATCATATCGGCAGACTTTTTGAGAGATTTGAAATGAAATGACAGACTTTTTGAGAGATTTACAGAATTTTTGGAAATACAGAATTACTTGTTTCCCTCCACGGAATTCCTCTCTGTTGGACAAAAAGTGATCAGTTATTCAATTCATTTGTACCGGATTAAAACTATAAAGACTTTTCAAGTCCCGATTTTGTGCAGTGGCACCGAGAACGTCCAAATACACACCCATTTGACCTAATGAGACAACAAATTTATAGTCTCGACTTTTCATGAGCTTTACCTCATTGTTGTGAGACACTGCCATGTTTTTTGCATACGAGAAATCAAAACATGAGATCTGTCTCATTCGTTTAGCAAACACTCAGTCTCTGAGGTCTGAGATCTGTCTCATTTTCGTTTTGCATACGAACCCGAGCTAAAGCTATAGAAAGTGAGATTTGAGACTGAGCGAAAGCATTTTGCATACCACACAATGTGTCAAATTAATCTAAAATAAATTATTTGACCACGAAAAATGGGTAGAATACTTAAATGAATTGTTTATTTGGCTATTGTTTTTTGTTCTTCAATTTTTCATTTGACATTTTTGAAGGTGTCCTCTTTTTGGTGGGCATTAATCTGGTCACCCTAATCAAGTTAAAGTTTTATTTGTGCATGCTATAAACAATTTATTTTGACTCTATATGATTTTGAATAGTCAAGTATTTATATTGAAACCCTTAGTGCAACAATAATAACAAAACTCTAACGACTTGTAATAGTATTAATATAGTCGCTACTCAATAGAGGTGTACTTGCAAATAAAATTTTCAACTTGAGGCTTTGGGAACAACAATATAGAAAAACGGACAGTCTGCATCCAGAGATCGAGCCTTGGAACTTGCCGAGTGTATGGAAATCATGAAAATCGGTCCAGCAGTTATCGAGTTAAAAATTCATCTCATTTCACCTTATAGAAGATGTTTTTTTTTTTGTATGGGAGGTGCCACGCCTCTTTGTCCAATTTTGAGCAATTTTTACAGGAACACTCCTGGACCATTGACATGGGAGCGAACGAACGAACTGATGAAATGCGAACAAACCACTTTTGATGCATTTATGAATAGAAAATTTGAATAGGGTGTGAGTTCATCACAGTGGACCAGGCACCATATTGGGCCCATCGCCAGTTCGTTGGTCACTCTCATGTGAATGGTCCTTAAGACTTAAGTAAATTTGAGCTCAATCGAGTCAATCAATCAATCGAGCCATCTACTGAAAATTTTCCGACTTGCTTTCTAAAATCGAATCGAGACTCGCTAAATTTTAAGGATTTCAGTCGAAAAATTCACCTATGCCGACCTTTCCAAAAGACCCTAAGAGAAAATCCCCATTTTTAGATTTGCTGCTAGGTTCCACATTTCACTTTCACTCGAAATGAAATCGGAAATGAATTTTTGTGTTCTACATTTCACTGTATTCGATTTCGATTTCAAAATTTTCGGAATTGAGACAAAGTGAAATTGTGATTTCGAAAAAATTTCGGAGTTTACGAATCGCTCGAAATGCAGAACACTGAAAACGAATTCACTCGATTTGCAATTTCGATTTCACTCGATTTCTGGAACCTAGCTGTTGGTGTTATTAATTAAAAAGTGAGATACTTACTGCAACCCCCCTGTTTGTGGTCACTGTAGGATTTGGAGTTGGTGCAAGGTTGGGTATATGCGAGATTTTGGCATAGCGGATTTCAGATTTTGCAAAAAGAGAAACAAAAATTAGGGATTATGTCCAATAAGAGATTTTTGAAAGAGGGATAACGTACGGATCCCATTTACAAGCGTTTTAGCTAATGCGTGCCTGTCATGAGATCGAACGAACGAATTGATGAAATGCGAACAAAACACTTTTTATGCATTTATAAACAGAAAATTGCACATTTTATTATTCCAAGATGAGGATAATTACTTATCCCATCAAAATGCATTAAGAAAACAAGTTTATAAATAGTTTTAATAACGAAATTTCGAATTCCAACCTTTTTTGTTGCGAACGTAAGAACCATTGGCGCGAATTGTCAAAGTTTATTCGCAATCCACATCATTTAGTTCGCGTTCCAAAACATTCGTTCGAACTTAACCTCAAATTAGACATTGCGGGTAGAAACAGATGGCTGAAATTCGCGAACTGACGCGACCTAGAAAAGTGTTCATGTGAACGGACTGTCAAAACTTGCGAATATTCGTTCGTTCGTATGTAGTTGGTCGCTCTCATGTGAATGGTCCTTTAGACTACGTTACGGATTTACTATAATTTCACGTTTGCAGGTTATGTGTATAAATATATATGTAGTAAAAAAAAAATTGCTCACCAGTATTATCAGCGATTTTAAAGACATCATCCAGGCCCAACGATTCGAGGTTTTCACTCCTTCGCTGCAGACATATGAACTGTTCCACTTGAATGTGACGCAAACTCTTTACGTGCTGCACCATTTGCAGAATGTTCACCGCACTGAAATTACACAATTGACACATGAGCGCTTTGTTCTTGCTCATTAGTTGAAATTCACTGTTTTCACTACCGACACCGACACCGACATCACTATTATTGCCGCCCATAGACGAGTTAAAACTATTCACCAAGTACAGGAGATGATTGAATATCATCTTCATGGTATCGTGACGCATGTGCTGCGTATGAAGATTTAGCTTCTGTATGGAGTTTGTGTAAAAATCGCAGCAGTTGCACTTCAGCTGTACCGTATTCGTTTGGTTGTACTTCAGTTTGTACTCGTTTTTAACACCACCCTCACGTATGTGATTGATGTAGTTGAGCTTTTGCAAGTGCTTGTCCGTTTTGCTATGCAATTGGAAGTTAGCCTTCAGATTCGTCTTGTAGTTGCACAGGCGACA
This sequence comes from Cheilosia scutellata, assembly GCA_955612985.1. Classification (NCBI taxonomy): domain Eukaryota; kingdom Metazoa; phylum Arthropoda; class Insecta; order Diptera; family Syrphidae; genus Cheilosia; species Cheilosia scutellata. Next base: position 7,813,626 of record OY015315.1, on the reverse strand, counting down.
TATGTAATTATTGTTGATGATCATCATGATGTCGCTGCAATTGTTGTTGGTGTTGCGCGATCGATCAGTCATAAGATGGTTGTTCAGTTCATCGATGCTGTTCGTATTGTAGTTGGCGCAAATGAGGCAGCTAAAAGCAGTTGTTGGCTTTGGATCGGGATCAATTGGCGGATCGAGAGATGAGTCCTGTTGTTGGATACATGTTGCTGAATCGGTGGTAGCCGCTTCGGCTAAAAGAGCCGCCGCCGCTACTGCAGATTGCTGCTGTGGCGAGGATTGATGAACCGATAACGTTGTTGACGACACTGATACTGGAGTCGCTCCTGTTGTTGGCAAAACTTGTGGCGTTGGTGGATGATTTAGTTTCGATGGCTGTGACGTTTGGTAGGGTTGTTGGGATGGCTGCTGTGATGTTGATGCATTCTGCGGCAACGTTGTTGTTACTCCACTTCCAGCCGGCGACTGTTGTGGTGGGGCCAAGGTTAGAGGATTAGCTGCGGCAGCAGCTGCGGCCGCCGCGCTCAAAGCTCCCGCAGCAGAGTTCTGATGTAATAGCTGAATCATCAGGGCCTGATTGTAAGCAATATCAGCCAGAGCTGCCTCTGGTAGAAAATTTTGCAAGTTCGGCATATTGGGCAAGTTGGAAGCTGCGACGGCAGCGCTCTGAGCCGCACTCAGCTGGCCGAGATTCTGTGATTGCAGGAAACTGAACGCTTGAATGTGTTTGATATTGTTCTGCAGGACAGCCATGTTGTGGGTGTGCTTCTCACTGGTCATGTGGATACGGAGATTACGCGCCACACTTGTCTCATAGGAACACACGTCACAGCGAAAGCTCGGCTTCGGCTTCGAAGCCTGCTGCTGCATATTTGGCATAATAATTTTCGGCGACTCACGAATTTCGGCTGCCGTATTCGCCATACTCTGCGAACTGTTCAACTCCTGCATGTTGTTCAAATGCTTGTCACTTTGCATGTGAATCGATAGGTTTCCCTTAGTAGTTGTCGAGTAGTTGCAAATCTCACAGCGATACGGCTTGTAGCCGCAGGTGTAGGACTCGCCGCGTGCCAATCGCGGGTGTTGTTGACCTGCAATCAATAACGCATGGAAAATTTGTGCAAACAGAAAGAGACAGGTGAATATCAATTAAAACGAAAATATACGTTCGTATATGAAGGCAAAAAACGAAGAAAACAAAAAAAAAAAAACAGCGTCGTTGTCGTCCGGAAATTAGGACAATTAAAAGTAATTTGCATCAACAAAGGGACGAAAAACAAACGACAAAAGGCAAGACCAGACTTGACCATTTTACTTGCGTGTCCGTCCGTATCACCCTCTCTGTAACCGAACAAAAAAAAATTCTATATCTGTATAAAAATCACGGACATTTTCGCGGTAATTGTGAAGTTCTCTGTCCCGCGCGCGACCGCGACCAATCAAGGCGATATAAATTATAAGTAATTACATGATCTCTGCTCGCAGATAGGCAAGTGTGTATGTGAAATGTCTTGTCGTTCTCTGTGTCGTCCCGGTAATGGTCCTCAAATTAATTCAATAATCAACGTTAATTCAGATTGAAGTGAGAATCTTGCCAATTTAATTCAATCGAAGAAAGTTTTGTCCAGATTCATGGTTTTTTTTTTATTTTCTTTTGTTCCTTCATATAACTTTAACGCACCCCTTCAATGAGGGGTACGACCAATTATTCCGTACTTACCGGCCAGACAATAGCCACATGCACTCTCCCCATCTGGATGCTTCTCCCTCATATGAATTTCTAATGTTTCCTGATACTTGTAGTGCCAATTACATTGGGGACACTTGAGAGTTTTGCACGAGTTACGTGTTGACATCTGTACGCCACTGTTGAGCCGGGCGGAATTCAATATCATTTCACATCTGCGGAAAAAGGCGAACAAAAACACAAACAAACAATAACAACAAGCCTGGGAATAAGAATTAGTTTATTAAGGGTGCCTTATAAATGAATACTCGTATACACAGACTTAAATCTGATAAGAGTGTGTGATAAATAGTCGCTGTGCGTTACGTTACGTTGATTAGATTTAATCAACATTGAAAGAGGACCATTCATTGTTAGTTGTCATTTAGAGATGAAAGAGACAGTGAAAGTCCAGTTAACGATAAAAATAACCGAGACTCATCCACAGCATCACACATCATTGTAGTAGATATGAGCAGTTTTTTTTATTGTTTGACTTAATTATCCTGAATGAGGCAATTATGCACACTAGTCAATATCATCCGCTGCATACTTTCTTTTCTATATTTTTTAAGGTTAGTTGGAAGAAGAATAAAACTGACATACAGCAAATTTTGAATAAACTAGCCTTAGCGAATCTAAAAGCAAAAGCATGTTAAGGACGTTCGATTTTTTATAGACAGCTCCTAGCCAACTTTGACATTCACTTTATTTAATTCGATTGGTGAAAAATTTTATACTTCGAATGTGGTCAAAAGGGATTCTGTGGAATCAAACGATGCATCTCTGGTCGACTGCGAGTAAATCATTTATAGGAGAATAATTTAAGAATACTAAAAACTCACCTAGAACAATCCACACCTAAGGGCCGCCCGTTGATATGCTCCGGACAGGCGCCGATTGTAAAGCTGGGAGCTGCAGCTGCTGTCGGGGACATTGTCGAACTCGATGGGAACAGATTAATACTATTTGGCGAACGGGTCGGTGTTATCGGCGATTTCATGTTTATCTCAATCATTTCGCATGTCTTGCAATCGATGCCCTTCACGTCTGGATGCTCGGGACATGTTGCATACGAAGGATGTTGCTGATGTTGCAATTGATGTTGCAGAAAATCATTGATCAATTTCACACTATTACTATTGGTAGTTAAATCACCGGGAGTGCCGCTACCAACAGCTGCTGCCGCCGCTGCCAATGATGCGGTTAATGAACTTAGCGTTGGCGCAGTTGAGGTCACCGAGGACAATATATTGCTTTCCATATTGCTTCCACTGGTACTGACCACGGCTGCCGATCCAGATGTGGGGGATGTTATTCGAATTTGATTCTGCATTTGTTGGAACTGTTGCTGCAGGAAATCCGCCACTGTTGTGGGTGTTGGGGGCGACACTGCAGATGCACTGATCTTATTGCTACTGGTATTGTTAATATTACTACTACTATTACTACTAGTTGATTTTGTTGCTGTGGAACTTATTGACGATGTTGCTGGAATAGCGTCAATAGCTGCTGAGGAATGCGAACTTTGTTTTGGCCCACCGAGTGCTGTGACTCCTGATACGATAATTGTTGTGGCTTGTTGCTGGGCAGATGACGACGATGTTGATGTTGATGTTGACGAAGACGAAGACGATGATGAAGGTGAGGACGAGGTGGTCGATGTAGGCGACGACGGTGGCGGTGTGTGCCGGCCATCAACTGTTATTGCAGCTGCAACGGCCGCGGCTGCCGCCTGCGCTGCCACTGTTGCCGCACTTAAATCTAAAGTGCTCAGATTATCAAAGTTCTCTGATCTTTGTTGATGATTAATTTGACTACAATTACTACTGCTACTACTAGGATTGTTACTAATGGTGCCCGTCGTGTTGCCATAACTAGGATTGTTATTGCCGCCACCGCCGGCAGCGCCGAGGTTCGCCATTATAAGATCACTATCCAAGTGCGACGTGTTCATCGATATGGATGCTGATGTATTCACACTGTTGGTGTTGCTACAACTGGCTGCTATTGCAGCCACCAACGCCGCATTAGCCGCCGCAGCTGCTGCTACTGCTGCTGCCGATGACACCGATGATGCTGATGCTGATGCTGATGACGACGACGACGACGACGAGGACGACGTCGACGGTGGTATCGCTGTCGATGTACTACAATTAATATTAATATTATTGTTGCTACAGTTATTGTTGCTAAAGTTATTGTTGCTCGCCGCCGACGACAATGTGGATCCAATAAGCAGTTGTTGTTGATGTTGTGGAGTTTGTGATGATTGTTTCATAAATTGATGTTGCTTTTGTATATCCAACGGTTCCAAAAATGATATCTGCGGCTTCTCATCAACATTCCGCTGTATAATGGCACTCGAATACTCTCGATTCAATAGTAACTTTTCGGATTCTTGAAGATTAAGGGTGTGCTCACTGTTTGCGTGCAAGCTAAACGATTTCGTATTTCCAAAGCTCAGTTTACAGATGAAACACATTAATATGGGCTTTTGAATTTTATTTGGCTCGGAAATATTAACACTGGCATCGCGAGCGGTAACCACACGGAATGAGTGGATTTTTGGGTTATTCGTTGCGGTTGCCCCAACTAAAAATAATTTCAAAAAAAGGCACAAATTTAAAAAGATGCCCAAATTAACGCAAATATTTCAAAAAGGCGCCCAATGCTCATTTAGTTATTTGTTTTTTTGTAAACCCACTTACCGTTCATACAACTATCCGATATATTCGAAAGTGATTCATTTTCAGAATCGATTATAAAAGCACTGCCATCTGGATTATAAACAATTTTGCCTTGAAAACTTTCAACATCAGAACAGGACATTGGGGAGCAGTCATCCGATTCGTATTCCTGCAACAAAAGAAAATCAATGTTTCAATGGTATTGCTTACAAAAATAAACAAAAATCCAAACTAATGTCACTAATGCAAATATATGTTTAAGTATAAATCACAACTAAATTAAAAGGGACAACCATTTAATTGTGTTTGGTCAGCTAAACATAGAACACCCTTAGCGCTATACACATCCGTGTTTCTGATGGTGGATCATTAATGGCCATACAAAAGGGAATAGCGTAGGTACCTACACACCATTATAATTTTTTTTTTAATCCAATTAAACGACCAACAACCAAGAAACAATATAAACCCAACGCAAAAGTATAGACAATAATTTGATTTAATAACACATATATGCCTCGAGTATCTACCATCCAAAAATAAGTCCCCAAGCGTGTGTAACAGCTTCATACGAATGCCATCCGTGTAATTGGGCAAAAGTTGTCAAGACACTCTTCAATAAATTTAATTAAATAAATCGCTTCTAATTGATTTTTACCAATAATGGTGGCAAACATGTGGAACATTAATATTTCACGCTCTTTAATTCCTTGTACCTACGAGTAGACCTATACCGCTCGGCGATAGAATAGGATAACGAGTAACTGGGACTTTTAGGTGCCTACCAATGGGAGACTTATAAATATTAAAGTAAACGTGCGGTTAGTCAATTGACAACACGCAATGGCTGCAAGTACCTGTATGTGGTATATTGATATCCTCAAAGCCTATTTTTGTATACAAACAAAACGCTTGTCTACTACTGCATATATTGCAAATTGCAAATTACTTAGCTTTTGACTAGGTCCCATGTGAGAAATTAAATATTCCACTGACATGCGGTAGCATATAGAGCTGGAAACACTGCCTAAGGTCACTTCAAATCAAAGTACTGTCACTTAATAAAAAAGGTAATAATATCGAGAAGCAAACAAAGCGACATGACAGTTGGAAATTGTTGAAATATTTGAAGAGGGTCGCAAAACCGGAAGGCAGAAATAACTTGCAATTATAGCAAAGCACAGTTTTAGAAGGTGAAGTGTTAGATTTGCAAACGAGGTGTGACTTCACCCCCATGAAAGACAGACACATCTCATAAGAAAAATCTCAAAATTTTTAAACTTACTAAAAATCTAAAAAGACGATTTTTTGGTCTTGTTTTAAGAATTTTCGAGACTAATTTAAGCTGACAATGGTCCAAAACGTATAGCCTTTGTATTCTTAAAATAAGAACGAACATTCTTAAAATAATCGCGATAGAAGTAAGATTTTTAAGTCTACTAAAAATCTAAAAAGAAGATTTTTTGGTCTTGAAAAAACGAGCTCTAAATAAGATTTTTGTACTTGGAATACTTGGAATTTTTCGAGATTACCGCATACTTTCATCAATGAACAGGCTTGAAATGACGCTGATATTCTTGATTATAGTTCGTTTACTAAGTGCAGGCAGATGGAGCAAGCATACTAGCTTTGAGTTCCTCGATCCGGCACAGGACGCTAAGGATGGCAGATCTATTGCTCTGAGCATGGCAGGTCTTACTCAGGTTCAACTCCCGGAAAAAAATTTAAAATTGAAACATCCGAGAGTATAACTGTCCTGAGAAAGATTCTCAATTGAATTCATAAAGATTATAGGTCCCTTAAATATACGTACCAAAATATAAAAACTAGGTTATGTATAGCTAGGCCTAGGGTCCTCTTGTGTCAACTATCTAATCTACGTCATTTCCTTAGGAGAATGTTTCGTCTCCTTACAATTTTCCATCGACATAAAGTGAGGATATGAGGAATTCAAAACGAGTAGTTTTAGGTACCATCGTATAAACGAATAACTCCCACACTCAGCACGCGCCTAGGCTCTATTCATAGTATTCATAGTAATAGTATAAATACATTATGCTCTATAAAACTCAGCCTGAAAGTATGCAGGCATTCGCAAGAAAATACTTAAAATTGGCATATAAACGGCTTGAATTAGATTAGTTTGAAACAGTAACAGTTTCAGAACGTATTTTTTATTTCTATATTTCAGTGATTAGATACTTTTTTGCAATTCTAAAAATGCCTTTAGAACAATCACAAGTTTCATAACTACATACTATGATATAAAACAAAATTAAAACACATAATATAATTATAATCAATGAAAAAATTATCATCAAACAAATAAAAAATTTTCTCTGAAGAGATTGCTCACCTCCGAATTGGTGAAACATGATTGTGGATCATCACGTTTACGTCGACGCTTTCTCGGTGTTGGCTCATTGTGTGTCGACTCCGATTGTGTTGAAGGCGGTGGCATTCTTAATTCTTATTTATATAGCAGCTGGCAAATATTTGAACCAATTTTGTATTCTAATGTAGTTTTTCTGATGTTATTTTGAAAAGCTGCCGCAACATGTTGCTGTTGCTTTGACCGTCTCTCTGTCAGTCAGTCCTTGTTTTCGTTTGTCGAGAGTTTGAATTCCGAGTCATATAGAACCAAAGAGCTCGGTCATCGATTTCGAAATCGGTGCATGAGCTGCCGTTAATGGGTCACTGATACATTCTGGAATTGGTTGTGCGTTGATTGGTAATGGCAATTTAATAATTCTAAACTACAAATTAAGCACACATAAACAAAATTGTTCTCTAATATATATGTATAAACATAACGACAAAAAAAAAAAAGGAATGTTGAAAAAAAGCACACAAAATCGGAACTGATAACAAAAACAAAAATTATCGCCCAACAGGCGTGTAGACACCCTAGGTCTAGCTTCTCCCAACCATTTTTATTTTTGGGACGAATGGAAGGAGCGTACAATTTTATGTCGAGTCCGAACGGCTGAATTGAGAAGCTTTTTCAGGACAGTTATACTCTCGGATGTTTTTTGTGTTTTTTCCGAGGATCGAACCTGGAATCCCTCGCACAGTAGTCCAGCACACTAACCACTGCGCTACTGTGCCTACTTCTGGAACTGAAAGGGAGAACTCTTGGTGTTGCGTTTCGTTCGATTATATAATACAGATTCAACGTTCACTTGCCTTAGAGCCGAATATACAGGGTGCGCCGTAAATATTTAGTATACGTTTTCAAAATGTTTACCTTTGGAACGAACCACAGTTTGTTTGTTTTGGCACAATTCCTCATTGCTTCGATGTTTTGTATCCCGTTCCCGGTAAGTAGGAACTGTGATCAATGATGAACAAACTGTGAGACTTACGTCCAAACCCTCCCGAGACAATACAAGTCCTGTATAGAGGCATCTGTTGATGAACAACTCGTGACAGGTCTTAAGGTTTTTTTCACTTCGTTAGGCATACAAATTGTAGGTACCTTCCATTCGTTCAAAAAAAACTCACACAAACGAATTGTTTTGAAAAGCTAGGACTAGGGTCCTATCTGAAGGTGTCGCCTCAACTAGCTATAGCTATGTACTGCTTGGAAAACAGGATCAAGATCGCCATTTATTGTACACTTTCTTATTATCTAAGCTTAAGTCCAAAAAAGCTGCAGGAGAGTCCACTATCGATCAAATTTTCACACTGCGGCAGATTTTGGAGAAAACCAAGGAAGTTCAAATCGATACCCACCATCGCGGCGGCATACGATAGCATTTATAGAGACAAGCTATACAGAGCAATGTCTTGTTTTGGCATCACAAACTCGTCCGTTTGTGCAGGATGACAATGGAAAATGCACGCTGCTCGATCAAGATCGGTAAAGAACTCACTGAGACCTTCGATGTCAAGAAAGCGATGCACTGTCATGTGACTTCTTGAACATCGTTCAAAGCAAAACTCAAAGACTAACACCAGAGGAATACTATATCTTTCAAAAGTCCGTCCATCTACTCGCCTACGCGCAGACGACATCGACATAATCGGCAGAGCGGAGCGTGATGTCACTGGCGCGTTTGCGACTATTGAGACGGAGGCGGTGAAGATGGGATTGGCAGTCAATGAGTATAATGCGCTGTCATCAAGAAAGGACACTCAACACCGACGTCTCGGACAGAATGTCACTATAAACAGATATAACTTTGAGCAAGGCCGTTAAGGACTTTGCTTACTTAGGTTCCGCCATGAACACATGTTTTCATGGTGGGGAAGGCTTACGAAAACCCCAGTCTCTAACATTTCTTAAGAGGAATATTATCAGTCCCAATTATTGCTTCATATAGACATAGGTGCCTGACAAATGTTCCGAAGGGTGTCAAATTTTGTCAACTGACACATTTTATACTCGTAGTCTTCCGTATGATGGAAAAAATAAAGTAAGGTGTTTGTTTGGCAGTACAATGGACCAGTAGTTGTGTCTGAGTGCTCCATCGGATAGTAGCAACCTCCGACAAAACAAAAAATCCTATTCCCCGAAGGATGCAAGGCAGGAAAGCCATTTTTAAATCGAATAAAATGATACAAAAAAAAAAAAAAAAAAACAACACTGTATAGTGTATAATTAAAAACCAAAATAGGGTACCTATATACAACAACCAGCGAAACCACATCAAATCGAAGGAATTTTTGCAGATTTGCTAGAAACAATTATAATCATGATAAAATATCGCGTCATTTAAGCTGTCAAAAACGGAAAATTAATTTATTACCTCAATTATGATCGATTTTAAGAGTGTATATCTACAGGTTCGACCGGTCCACAGATCGACAGACACAGCATACACATCATATAGAATGTGTATACCACCAGGGTGAGGGCGGATTGTCAGGCAGCAGAACAGAGTTGCAGTACCAACCTAAAACCGATCACTGAAATGCAGGGATTCGTGCAAAGAGCACAAAAACTACATAAATCAATCCTTTTGTAATTTGCACTAACAAAATGACGACAATGAAAGACGCGGAACGACAAAACGCGCGGTATTGCTGGGTGTTGTTGTTGCGTTGCGTTGCTTGTGGATGAATAGTTTCTTTTAAGTTTACTATATACCTACGTATGTAGCAATACCAAGTCCAAAACAAACTGTGGCCATGCCGGCTGTTGAAGTTGAACAGCCAAGAAGAAAACAACGTTTGAAAGCAAACGAGCAATCTTAAGAGGGGCGCGTCACAGTCGCTGCCGCCGCGCGCCGTTGCTGTGTCGCAGTCGCAGCATCAGTGACGCACAGGGACGAATACGAATACAATTAAAGCGTGTTATATTGTAATTTCTGGCATTTTGCGGCTGCCTAAGGCGATACATTTTTCATTTGCCTTTTTTATTATTTTTCTTTATTATTACTTAAATCTTCGCTCTGGTTATGTTTACTTACATATGCATTTTAATTTTATGTATATTTTCATCGGCGCGTGGGGTATTTTGATAATATTTACCGACCAGTCCAAAGAAACAGTCAACAGCGTCTGCACAACGTATCAGGACTATTCATTATTTTAGCACTTACCTAAAGGATTTACGCGGGAATTATGTTATCTGGTTTATCTATGTTTATTACTTTCATGATTCAGTTATAAAAAAGGAAAGCCATATACTGGACTTACCTATACTAGACAAAAAAAAAATAAACACCAATGAAAGAATCAAAAAAAGCCACAATAGCCTTTTATTCCTGCAGTAGAATCTTGGACCATCTCCCAAAATGAAGCTCTGGATTTACACGACTATCGCTATAGTAAAACCTATACTGACCTATGGCAGTCTCGTCTGGTGGCCGGCAACCAACAAAGCCACTTACCTAAAAGCGTTATCGAAAGTTCAAAGAATAGCAAGCATCGGCAGCACTAGTGCCACTAGTGACTTGAGGCTATCCCCAATCTACTTCCGTTAGACATTCATATACAACTATAGTGCAATGAGAATCAGCCAATCAGTAAACTGGAAGTTGAACGAAACGGGTCATTCGATGATCCTACAGGAATATTTTGGCCATGTACATTACGTTTTTCCTAGTGTTTACAAGACCCTTCTCTAGCGCCTATCTCAGCAGGGAAGAATGGAGAGACGGACTCGTAGCTAGCTCACTAACCACAGCCGTATTTACAGACGGATCTAAAATGGACACTGGGTCTTCTCTGTATCGCTGGGTATCAATCAAAATCGATACCCCTCCCCGACCATAGCAGCGTCTTCCAAGCAGAGGAACTGCGTGTGAGTGAGTCTGTGGTAAGGGCAATACCCTCTGGAGGTATGAACTTCTTTATCGACAGTCAGGCAGCAATTAAAGCCATAACTGCACCGAAATAAAATCTAAGCTTGTGAAGTGCTGTCGCGAAGAACTCAATGCTTTTGGTACACAGCAGAAGGTATCGAATGAAGGCATTCCAGGCAATGAGAAAGCAGACGCAGAAAGCAGAGGAACACTCTGATCCCTCTGTGAACATCGCGCCTTGCACACTCAAGCTTGATGCAGGGAGAAAAGCCACAAATGAGCCGAACTCTAGATGTGTCTTAATACTTGTATAATACCACAAGAATGCTATGGCCGTCCTTCAACGAAACCATAACCGAGAATAATACGGAAGGGTAGAAAATCTCTGTCCACCCTCGTAGGTGTCATAAGGGGGCACAGCACTCTGCGATATTATATGAAGAAAATGGGCTTAACGGAAGAAAAACTCCACTCAGTATTGACCTGAGTGTGGCACGGAGAAATCCTCGCCAGCCCACAAACCTTACCAAAATATGGAATGGCTTCTCTAGAGAAACGCGAACTCTGACACAATTTGTTAGTATTGTTAGAGAACTAATTAAATCTTTATGAAGGCTTTTGAGAGGCTTTGAAGGCTTAGAGATATGGCAGCGGATTTTTTTTTAATTGTATTTCAACAACTTAATGATTCAAACGTGTGTATAAATACACATATGCGCATCAGACTGTGCGTGCGCATTATTATTGGAAACGGATCATTGTAGTAACTACAGACGTATACACATTAAATTGACATATTGTTGTACGCCGTTTAAATTCTTCAATTATGAATGCCAATTAGGTCCGATTAATGTATACAATTGACTGTAGATAATGATAAAGCACTATATTACATCGAATGGCAACTGCATATAGTCCCAACCTCAAGAAGGCTATATCAACAATAGGTAGCCCTCGGAGTGCAAATTATTTGCATGCGGCAATTTACAGTCGCATTATTCATTAATTTCGAGGAGACAGAGCCAAAAAGATAAGCGACTATGTGCATAATATTTAATTGTGATAAGCAGCAAAGTCGCCCTTTAATAGCGATTTGTGATTGCATTTGCGTGATGCATCTGTATAAGCGCACACAACTACTTAAATTGAGCTAAATAAAAAATTACTACATGTACGAGTAGGAGTTTAAGTGCGCTCAAATGTTGGCTTGGAAAGATATTTTTGAACACGAAAAATACTTGTTTTTTTTTTTTTTTATAATTCACCTCTAAAATCAACTTAAGCCTAAGAATATGAATACCAAACCAGGAAATCGACCGCCTTGCAAAATCTTACCTGAAAAATCTCTCAGGGACAAAGAGGTAGCGGTCGGTCGGTTGTTTCCTCGATATAGAAGGAGCATTTGATAATACATAATTCTCACTAATATAAGAGGTATCTAAAACATGGGAATTGACTAGAGGACATACTTAACTCAGTATTATAGCTGCGAAAGGATGTCCCCAGGAAGGAGTACTCTCACTGACTATACTGACAATTATCGGTAATGACGGTTTCTATGTCCAAGGATATGCAGACGACATAGCTATCCTAATCAGTGGTAAATTCGAAGACAAAATCTCGAATCGTGCTCTAAACCCAGTTGCTGAAGTCAACCCCAAGAAAAGCACCATAGCTGCCTTCACCAAGAGAAGAAAGCGAGAAAAGACTTAGAAATGCTACACCCTTCGGCGAAAGTTCTCAACGGAAGTCAAATACCTAGGAATCACACTGAACGAAAAACTTACTATCACCTTATGGACCAGCAAAAGTCGGTGCCATGAAATAAAGTCTTATGCAAAACGTAATTTTGGACTTTATTGCAATTTCAAAAGTGCATAAAAGTCCAAAAAAGTAAAAAAATAAGGTTTTGGACCTTTTTGCATAGGACTTTATTTTATATACTCGGTAAAAACTGGGGATTTAGCCCCAAAATGACACTGTGGATGTATACGGCAATAACAAGACTTATCATTACGTATGCAGCCGAGCGCAGCACAGGCTAAACTCAACAAAATACAGAAACTATCATGTGTCTGTGCAACTGGAGCAATGAAAAAGACACCATACTTCATCTAGAACTCATGAAAGAAGCAATGGTTAATGGCTCGGGACAGAAGATGAATCAAATTCCAACTTAGTCCACACTGATATCCTACAAGAACGAAATGAACTACTTGGAATACATTTAACAGACTTCCACCACAACTTTAAGGTTACATTCCCAGAACCCAGACCATCTAAACTGGGAACAAAACAAACCAACATTTGCCAAAGACTCACTTGTATGGTATACAGATGGATCCAAAACAAATGAAGGAGTTGGAGTCGGGGTATACGGTCCGTGCACTAAAATGTCCCTATTCGCTGGTATACATATTATAAGCAGTTCCGTATTTCAGACCGAAATACATGTAATAGAACGAGAGAATCTAAACAGAGCTGCAACAAATAAGAACATTTACATTCTCTCTGATAGCAGCTCTACTTGCAATTGACGTCTTTGAAATAATATCAAAACTGGTCTGGGACTGCCTGCAAATACTGGCCACCACAAACAAGCTTCACCTGATCTGGGTACCAGGGCAGTGAATTTATGAAGACAACGAAAAAGCAGACGAATTAGCCAGAAAAGGATCCGCATCCCAATTCCTGATGCCAAGACCATTCTGCGGGCTACAAATCAACACTATAAAAAGTAGTGTGAAATCTTGGCTGAACTCCATTTCTGGAGGGTTACCGAAGGAAACAGGCAAGCCTAAAATTTCATGCCAAATAGTTCGCTCAAAAAAACGAAACAATACTACAATTAAGTAGAAGTCAGATTCGATTGGTCACAGGCTTTCTTACTGTCGATTGAAAAAAACAACTAATGACCATAGGTATAGCACAAGACAAGACACTTGCAGACTGTGCAACTAGGACGCAGAAACAGCAGAATACGTATTATGTGACTGCAACTGTTTAACCAAAACACGTCAACGTTATCTAGGTAAATTCTACCTCGAAGCAGCAGACATAGCTGCCAGAGTACACCCCCTTTATAACAAACTGCGGCATTATGGATGAGCTATAAATGGAGGACCTCCAAATAGGCTCGCGGCCACAAGTGGGTGATCTGGGATTTAATATACCACCTTCCCCCTACAATCTACAATCTAAGCGTAAGGTTTTAGGGCAGATGGTGACACCCACAAATTTGATGAAATTAAAACGTCTTGAACTTAGACTATATTTTGGGTGTTAAAGTTTCGGAAAGGATGTCCTTTAGATCTATTTACACTCTTCTACTCTAACATAAGCTACATGAACTTATGAAATTGTCACAAAAAAATAAAAGCCAGAAAATTCGTACAGTGATCTAAGGTTTAAAACTTGAATACTCAAAATAAATTTGAAACCACATTCTTAAAACAATCGCAAAACAGTATTGAAACAAGCAGCTTAAGCTTACTAAAAACAATCTTAAAAGTAGATTTTTTGTAGTAGATTTTTTTGTTGGTCTTGTTTAAGGAATTCCCTTCTCATTTTAAGGTGGCTTCATTCTTATTCACGGCGTTTTCGAGCTTAATTTAAATTAAATTGGCAGATGGTCCAAAACGTGTAGCCTTTGTATTCTTAAAATAAGAATGAAAATTCTTAAAATAAGAATGAATATTCTTAAAATAATCCCGAAACCCGGATTGAAGTAAGGTTTATAGGCTTACTAAAAATCTCAAAAGAAGATTTTTTGGGCTTGAAAAAACGAGCTCAAAATAAGATTTTTGTACTTGGAATAAGATTTTCCGAGATTACCATACTTTCGTCGACGAACGAGCTTGAAATGACACTGATATTCTTGATTTTAGCTAGTTTTTTTTCTGAGTGTACTATTCAAAATCAAATGCTCGTCATTTGCTGCAAAGATCACCCTCCTCCCACTGAGTGTAGTATGTCTTTATATGTATATCATTATCAAACTAATGGTACGTCACATGGGCATCGATGGTCATTTAATTTTTATCCGCCAAAGATCAAAAATGGGTTATAAAAAATCTTGCAGAATTTTTTTCAAGGTAACTCCATGCCGACTGCTTCAGGAAAATTGAAGAGATATATCAACCTTAGCAACTAAAAAAAAAAAAAAAACTCAGCCTACAACAAAACTGTCTATACTCAAATGGAAACGTGTTCGCCGCTAGTGATGGTCACACATACCGATCCTGAAACAGAAGCTGCCGCCGCCGCCGCCAAAATCACAGAGGAGACTATACTTCCTCTCTCTCTCCCTCTCACCCTGATTTATACATATTTGTGTGTCCAATTTTGTATGCCCCATTATTCTCTCAAACCGATTTTAAGACCTGCAACATGATGGTATCCTCGTTTCTTGCACAAGCTTCTAATCGGCATCCAAAATCCCACAAACAATTGAGAAACAACAGAGATCCAAAATGAAATGCCGACTTTTGTAAAAAACAAAAAGTAAATAAGAGGAAAATGTAAAAAAAATCACGTGAGTATAAGACAAAAGAAGACGAAACCAGAAAATGCGACAAAAAAAAATAAATAAAATAAGAATCTAAGGAAGAATAGCCGCACTACTAGTAACTGTATACATTTTGGGGAAACAATTTATTGTCGCGCGAACGTTCCTCTGACATTCGCCATCTCGTCTTCGAAAGGAGCAAAAGGAATTCGTTTTCATCACATCAGAACTGTGTGTGAGCGCGACGCGCGCGCTCTTGTTCTTATTATTCTTATTTACACACAAGCATTAATTTACTAAAACAAAAACTTGGACAACAAAAAAAATCATACACTGTATAGATATATGAATTTTGCGCCTCTGCGTACGTGCTATGACTTCGACAGCGTGTTGAAGATCGTGATGATGATGATGATGGGAATTATCTTTGTCTTCGTTGGTCCTCGTCGAGCATATACGCAAGACATCCTGTGCATAATTCAAAAAACATATTAATGAATGTTTATTTTGTTTTATTGTTGTTTTTTTAGACCCAGAAACACAGCAATAAAACGAACTACAGATATCACGCAACACAATAAGGAAAAATAAGGAAGCGAAACCAGAAAGGCCGAATGATCTCAATCAACTTTGAAAGGAAATTCTTCTCCTATCGCACAACAGCGTTTCGTTCAAATTTAAAGACACATTGAAGGATTTCAAGGATGTGATAGAGTAAGCGGGATCCAAAGGCTTAGATTAAATTAGTTGTCAACTTCCGAGTGAATAAACTCAATTTTCTAATCAATGGAATGTATTGATAATAATTTTTGAGATGGTGTACTTTTTATTTTATTTTTTTTTATTGTTAGCCATAAACCAATTGTATTGTCTTCACAACCCAACCAGCATGGGAAATTTCAAGGTTCTAAGTTTAGAGGAAGTGGTTCAAATTTGGCTTGCAAAATTTGAGCATAAAAAATTTCTCACGAAGTTAAGTAAAAGCCTTTAAAAAGAAAGGTGCATTCAAAGGCTGTGTAAACAAAATTCTACAAGTTGTGCATTTAGAACCACAAGAATTACAACAGTTAACATGGGCACATTAAGTGCTAAAAGAACGGACGGTAATGTTAAAAAGGGTGGGCCATCTAGTGGTATCTTTTTAAATCATAGGTTATATTGACACTGACAGCTGTTTCTCGCTCGAAATCTTGACAGAAAGTCAGTATCATACTTCCGTGGAATGAAACGAGTCGCTTTACGCTTGAACAACGTTGGGAAATGTTGAAAATGTATTTCCAAAGTGAGTGCTGAGTAGCCCAAACAGTGCGTAGGCAAGTTTGTGCAAAAAAAGTTCGTGAGACTGGTATACTAGTGGACAACACTCATGGTCCCCGCTGAGAGAAATGTGGCTGCTGTAGCCGAGAGTGTGAGACTCATTTCACGAACATCAACTCGCAATCGATATCTACAGCTCAACATTTCACGCACTAGCCTGAGGAGAATTCTGCTCAAAGATCTCGGATTATTCGCTTACAAGGTCCAATTGACTCAGCAATTGAACAAGGCGCATGACCTTCCGCCTTAGAGCGACTTGAATTGGTCAACGATTTTGGTGCATTTTCATCTCGGCGGCTATACGTTAATAAACAAAATTGCCGCTCGGAAAGCCCGCACGTTATTGTCGAGAAGCCAATGGCATCTACAGAGAGTAACAGAGTTTGGGGAACAACGTTTCGGTCAACGGCGGGCATTACAGAGCCATGTTAACAGGGGGTCTAGCACGTAACTTGATACAATCGAGTTCAGTCGATACAATCGAGCTCCGGCAGCACTTAATTTGTCTCAATCGAGGATAATCAATCGAGAATAATCGATTGAGACAAATT
Source organism: Cheilosia scutellata (assembly GCA_955612985.1). Lineage (NCBI taxonomy): Eukaryota > Metazoa > Arthropoda > Insecta > Diptera > Syrphidae > Cheilosia > Cheilosia scutellata. Next base: position 7,796,587 of record OY015315.1, on the reverse strand, counting down.
AGGTGCTGCCAGAGCTCGATTATATCGACTGAACTCGATTGTATCAAGTTACGTGCTAGACCCCCAGACTTTTTTTATCACTGAAATTAAAGACGTGGATTTGAACGACCTCTGGTTCATGCAGGATGGCGCGCCATACCACACAGCCCATGTTACAATCGATCTTTTGCGCGATCGAACTTGGCGATGTCAATTTTTTGTGATGTGATGCCAACAATCCGGAAACGATTCAAGCACTTAAGGCCAATATCATCCAAGCTACAGCCCGAAACCATCAACAAGATCTTGGAAAATTGGAGTGACAGAATGCGCTACTGCGAGGCAGCCACTTGAAAGACTTTGTGTTCCACAATTAATGGGAATGTTTACTCTTACCAATAAAGCCATTGTACATGGAAAAAATTTAACTTCGTCCATTTTATTGCATTTTTAAAAATAAACTTGTATTTGGCCCACCCTATATTGGGCCAAAGGCGGATTGAAAGACAATAATTTCAATACAATAACGAAAAGCATTATGTACCTAACATTTTACTACTACACTGTCTATCAATACATAAACCAAAAAAGAAAACAAATTTCCTTAAAAAAAAAAATGAAGACCTACACTCGAGAGCCCTGCAATACATTTATGTGTTGGCAACATCCTACGCATCAGCGGCTAAAAATATATAAATTGTCTACCCAATGTCATCTAAATAAAGACGATGTCAACTTTATTTTTTTGTTTTTTGTATAAATACACACGACTATTCAACCGATTTATCTGGAATACATCGTCCAATCCCCTACAACTATAAGCACTTTTTCTTCGACTTCCTGAGAAAAAGGATCACTCACCTAACCCACCTGGGCTGGTAGTCGTAAATTTGCAATCGAACAAATTTATGCGCAAGGATATAATCTTCTCCAGCAATCTTTTTGGTTTTGTTGCGGTTTCCTTCCTGGCGAGGGCCTACAACCAAGTTTAAATCGTACGTACACACTACACACCATGGACGGTTTAGGAAGGAGATTTGTGCAACATCTCTTTCGTTTCGGCGAGATGTAGCACAGTAGCTGTGTGACGTGACATAAAATTAAAGTAACAAAAAAAAAAAAAAAAAACATCGAAAACAAAGCCACGCAGAGAGTAAAAGACAAAAAAAAAACACAAAGATAAAGGTATAGAGCGAACGAAAAACACAATTTGTTATTGCTGCCGATAGTATTCATGCAGAGACTTACCAAGCGTGTATTAGTTTTCAGTCAAAGATCACCGAATCTCCTTCTTCTTCTTAATGTGGTATGTATTTTTGATTCTGAAAAATAAAATACATATAAGGATTAGACAAAATCTTCGGTTTCGCTTTTTAAAGAATATTACAAATTGGAGCAGTCGTTCTTAAAAATGGGATAATAAAATTCAATTACATGAGTAGCTTTACATGGGTATAGACAAATGTGCAAAAGGATAAGTTTTGCATTAGGGATATTATTTGCGGAATAGTAAAAACATCAGAACAACTTTAGGAAAAGGGTGTTCGTCGTCGAGGTTGTCAAATCGAGTTCGTCGACCGCCACCCAAATGAAGAGAATTTTGCTTGAAGGTCACCAAATCGAGGGCTTTCATATATCGATAAAATTGGTGCGATATTCCGGTAGGATATTTTTTATTCTACTTTAGCTTAGCTACTACACTCAGAATAAAAATGAAGAATAAAATCAAGAATATCAGTGCTATTTCAAGCCTATTATAACGAAAAAGAACATGATCCGGCACGAAGGACCCCAATAAATCAAAGAATTTATAACGAATCGGTGCGTTTTTAATTACTTTCTGTTAAGTAGAAAAATTCTCAAGTGTAAGTGTCTCGAAATTATACATGATCCGGCTCGAAGGACCAGGCGGAAAATTGTAACCTCAATAAATCAAAGAATTTATAGCGAATCGGTGCGTTTTTAATTACTTTCCTTTGAGTAGAAAAATTTTCAAGTGTAAGTGTCTCGAAATTATAAATGATCCGGCTCGAAGGACCAGGCGGAAAATTTTACCCTAAATAAATCAAAGAATTTATAACGATCCGGTGCGTTTTTAATTACTTTCTGTTGAGTAGAAAAATTCTCAAGTGTAAGTGTCTCGAAATTATACATGATCCGGCTCGAAGGACCAGGTGGAAATTTTTACCCTAAATAAATCAAAGAATTTATAACGAATCGGTGCGTTTGCATATACTTAAACAGCAACTAAATGAGTTAAAAGGCTCGTACAATATCTTTATATACTATCTACTTTTTGGAAATCGGATAATTAGCTTCTAATTGTACGCACCCAAGATTCTGCGCCGCGCCGCCATTTCTGTGCTGCTGCTATTGTTAGCTCATTCAATTTGAATTTCAAAGCAGATAATACTTAAAATCTATTCATGAAAATATCTACATATCTGTTTGTATATGTACCAGAAATGAATGCAAAATAAAAAAGACGACAAACCTCCAACAATTGACCATAATACACAACAAAAGCAACATTTACCCCCAGACGCAATTATTGTGATAGGTACCACACTACAATGTAAGGCGCGCAGGGAACACGAAGGAGTTTGCGCAACTCATATTCCTTGGACAAGACGACAAACAATTTTATTCTTTTCGCAGTGACTGACAGAAGGGGCAGGACTGAAAACAAGACGATGACGAGCGATGATCAAACAAATAAACGCCAGAGATGCGAGGATGCCATAAGATGCTGCTGCTGCTGTTGTGTTATGTTGGTCGCTAGGCTGGCGTTGTTGGTAGGTAGTTGCTCCTCATGCGGCTGGCTCTGTTGCGATTTAGTGTGTTTAGGTTGTGCGCACTATGTAAGGCGGCTGATAACATTTAGCCACCACGCCATGCCAAGCAGTTGGCACATTTCGTATAGTGGTTCATTTGAGAAATTACTAACGAGCAGAAAAAGTGCTACCGATCATTTGTTGTCAGAGTGTGCCTTCAGTGATTTGTTGCTGTATTAATTGGGTGTCTTAATTAAGAGGGTGCTCCCCCTTTCCCGCTCGCTGCCCCCCTCAAAAGGGGGGTTCGTTCGTATATCACATACACTATATACAGTTCATTGTACGAAGTAGAGTACAGAGTGCAAAATTTAATTTACTCTGAGAGAAATAAACAAATATGTTTAATGTATAGAAAGAAGCATTTTGCTCGACCAAAACTAATTGAAATCACGAGCATTCACACAACAATTAATGGCCAATCGATCGCTCCCATCCATCCATCGCCGCCGCCGATCCGATCGTCGCGTTGCGTCGGTCGGTCGGTCGTTCATTAATTAAGTACGATCGTCATTGAAAAAGAATTTACACACAAACCATTAGAGAGAGAGACGGCCAAATTCGGCGGACGCTGGCTGCTTTAATTTTCGTTAATTTATTATGTCATCTACTAGAGAGCGAAGTGATTTCTTTTGTTCTGCTTTTAATTGTGCTTTCAATTGAATTCCATTTGGGTTGGGTGATTTTAATTGCTCATAGATAGATCGGTCGGAATCGACAGCGGCTGCTGTTGTATAGATGTGTATATGCATGGGTATGGGTACACTTGTGCAATCAGTAATAATTGCTGTTAAGTGCACAGAGATGAGGAGGAAACGAAAGATGAAAATTATCATTAATGATGGCATTCAATTGTAACCTATTCATTCTATTTATTTCATTCATTTTCAGAAACAATTTTAGACTTTTTGTTGTAGGTAGGTATAGGTACCTACTTAAATCAAAAAATTTTTCCCCAACTTTTTGTTAGATCAATACTCGTACTTGCCGTAGGTCATACATTTTTGTGTCTGTGTGATCGAATAACATTTTTCTGATTACTTTATTGTTTGGCAGAAGGGGAATCGTTTTATGGATTATTTTTATCCAAATATACTTTGTATATATATATATGTAGACATGTGTATTTCTTTTCTTTGGCCATACGAAGCTAATGAAATGTTATAAGCTGAACTTATTTTTCGGTTCAATTATAAAGAAACAACTTCTATACAATAAATAGATAATTAACCGTCTCTTTGGGATTTTCTTATATTCATCCAGCGAATAGCTTTCTATTCGAAGGACATTCTTTTTGATGATCTTGATGTTCTTTGTTTCTTGTTCTTTTGTTGGGCGACCACAAATATAATTATTGACATGATTCGAGTTTACGTGTCTTGGCCAATTATCACCGAAAATTGTCGTGTTCTTTTTGTCGTTTCTGGTTTCGCGGGAGAGAACTTTTAATTCTATAAAGGCTTGGGAAGATAATGACCACTTTTTGAGTAGTTTGGTGGTCAGTTGTTGGCTTTTATCGTTTCTTTTTTCTTCTGGAAATAATTACATATAGGAAAAAAAGAAACACACCGAGATAATAACCGTGTTACAACGTAGAGGTATATTTAAAAAAAACATTTTTTTTTACAGAGAGCGAGAGAGAGAAAGAGGACGGATTGCTATCCTTTGCAGGACAGTCCAATATGTGGTATAATAGTAGACAGATTGCTTCGAAATTTTCAATGAGATGATTGATTAGAATGATTTTGTGACAACAATTTTTAGGTAATATTTGAAATGTAGATACATTATATGAAGAAAGTAAAAATGTATCTTCAAATGAGTGAGAGTAAAATTTAAATTAAAAAAAAATATTTTGCGGAAGAGTTCTATATTGTACCGGGTCCAGCTTTTTAAAGATTTAAATGGTTTGCTCCTATGTAACAAAAAAAAAACATAGTTAAAGAAAAAAAACATGTATCTAGGTAGGAACTGTTAGTGGAGTCCCATTGAAACAGGTGGAGAAGTTTAAGTACCTCGAGGTCTGGAAGGAGCAAAGCTGAGTTTTCCTGTAGGATTGGTAAGGCTGGATCAATTTTGAGACTTTGGTCATTCTGTTATTAGGAACACGTAGCAGTGTGCTTTTTATTTTCGTACTAGATTTTAGTTGGACAGAAAATAGGTGTACACAACTGATTTAAAGTGAAAAAGGTAAAAAAAAAATATTTAAAAATTCCAAAGTGCTTTTGTTGCTGAGATTTAAAACAGGTTTGTAAAATAATGCGGGTTTAAATCAAAATAAATATTAATCCTTAGTTTAGATGGGTCGAAAAAGTCATAGCACTCCTGAAGAGAGGTGCAGAACCTGCAGATAAGCCAAAACGTATAATTTTATAGCGGAATCTACGATGAGAGAATTTCGTAACAAATGCCTTGAAGTACGTGAAAAATGAGGAAGTCCGAAATCAACGAAAAAACGGACGATGAAAAGATCCTAATAACATCAAAAAAATATCCATTGAAGTCTTCACGGATTACTGCTACGGAAATGGGCATCGATGCTGATTCCAGGACTATTTGTCGTAGATTGGTAGAAGCTAAGTTGCTTCACAAACAAAATTTGCAAATGAGGGAACTTTTTGCGGAAACTCACCGTATGGAACTCAGGGTTACCTTTGGGATACCTTAAGACACTTTTTCAAACACTCGGACACCAGGACACAGGAAAAAAAAAATGATGCAATATCTTGTGGAGCGACGAGACGACGGTGAATTTGTTGTCCAGCGATTCTGGAAGAAACGTGCATAGACCATTGGGAAAAGGATTTAACGAAAGATACACGCGCAAGATCGTCAAACATATGGTGGGGGTGTTTTTTCTCCTCGAACGGTGTCGCTTCCATTTTTCGCCTAAAGGGTACTATAAAACTTAGCATGATTCTAGGATTATTTTAGAAAATTGCATGCTGCCATAGGTATACAGAGAAAAATATGCCTCTGTTATGGCGATTTCAACAGTAAAAACTACCCAAAACACACATCGAAAATGGTGAAAGAATGGTTTCAAAATAACAATGTCGAGACTTTTGCATGGCCAAGTCAATTCCCCGATCTCAATTCGATTGAGAATTTATAGAACGAACTGAAAACTCAACTTTATGGGGAAAATGTCCAGGATGACAAATGACCAAGTTTTTGATCTTAATTAACACAATTGCATATCTACACGAATATGAGTTTGGAGAGCATTAAGTTATGTCAGAAAGAAAGCTTAGAAAACATCGATTACTACCTACTATTTCCAAGATTAGATGGGTGGCAGTTGCGCAGTGATAATGGGATCAATTGTGTGGAAGGTTATCTGGGAAGAAATCCGAGTCACCAAAGCTGAATTTCCAAAATAAGTAAAAAAAACAATTTTAGCGAATAAATATTCTTCGACTAGTGTCACAAATGCTGCCGACTTTCGGGCTGTGTTCCACCTGGGTTAGAAAAAGTAGCTTTACTGGCCATTTGACTAGTTTACTTTGATTTGCTGATTTAAGACATAATGATAAAGCTCATGTCTTCTCAAATAAAAAGTCATAGGTATAGCTTTTTTCATATTAGTTCAGAGCTATGTTTTGAATAGAGCTTGAGCATTTTAAGCGTGCTCAGATCGTTCTGATTTGTATATGAAACACACTTGAGCACATAGCTGTGATATGATTATTTATTAATTGTTATTTCTTAATTTGGTTTACCTTCTGTGCCAGAACAACAAGGATCGTCCGCCATTTCAACTATTCTGCTTTATCCTTATTTTTTTATCTGCCAAATGTGACGGTAAGCATGTTCAGTCAATTTATTTTGACCTCTGATCATTCTCTGAACGAAAAAAGAAACACAAATTCTGAGCTCTAATGTCTCTGAGCTAAAAAAAGAAACACGAACTTTTTTTTCACAGTTCAGGCCCCGATGCTCTGAAATATGCCTATTGTGACTGCGCGGGTATTAAATAAAGACACAAGGAAATCGTCAAGAAGTGCAATTTGTCATTTAACTATGTATTATGGAACAGAACAGTCATATGAATTCTAACGAAATTTATAGCGATTAGTAACGTTGGCTTTGTGCGAAACAAGCCTGAAAACTCTGTAGATAAGGGATCGCTAAATCTCCCTTATGTACTTAAAGCTTGTATCAAAACGAAACCATGAACAGGCTGGATCAATTGCACAAAAAAAGTTTCAATCTAAAAAAAAGACTGACTCGAAATCGACTCGTTACATAAAAGTAGCGAACCCCAAAAATCACATTCAATCCATACTACTTTATAAAATGCAGCGTCCGTCTGTTTGTTCCGCCATAACTCGAGAACCATTCGTCCATTCTCATGATTTTTTTCCGTTTTATAGATGAAATCAAGCCGTCGTAGGGTAGGTGAGAATTGTAGAGGATTAAAGGAGTCGCGGGGAGTAAGGGGGGTCTCACAAACCGTTAACCGTATGAACTTCAATCATAAAAAAGACCTCGTTTTAGTGCAACGCTTGGGATAGAAAGAAAGACAGAGAGAGATGGGGTGTGAAATGTACTCCACTGATTTCAAACGCGCTATACAAAGTATGTAATTATCTTTCATGTTTTTATACCTCATTTTCGTTCTGTCGCACTCCACTCACACAATTTCTGCATTTTGCATTTTAAATCTAATAATGCGACACGTTGTTATTTAAGCTATAATTTCTTCTTCAGCAGCCAGCCAGGGAATGAAAATAAAGGACTATGTAATTAGTAACCACCACCACCACAACATACATACATAAATAACAAATTCTATTCAAAGGAAATTAATTGCCAATCAAACAAATGTCACGCTGTTTTATTTACGTTGGAAACCAGTTATACAATACCCATTCTATGTTCTGCCCATCTGTTTTGTGCTGAATTCAATTCAATTCGGCAGTTTGTAGATTTTTATACTGTACAAAAAAAAAGAAGCGGAAAAACGCTCTCACCTAGAACCATTTCCCGAAAATGCACTTATCCATGAACCAGCGTCACATAAACAAAACGAAATTCATTCGATTCCAGACTTAAAGGGAAAGGTCGGTTCGGTTATGTAATCAGCCATGACATGCTGTTTGTTATGGTTGTTTCTAGTTTTGCTGTAATTACTCTGTTCGCCTTTGGTATATACATTTTATTGCCTACAAAATTGTTGGTTTGTTTTTTTGTTTTTTTTTTGTTCTAAAAATTTATATAGCTATATGCGAGTTTATATAGATTTTTTTTTTTTGGGGTTGGTGTGAGGACGAAAAACAATGAAACGAAACCATGTTACCTATTGATCCAACAAAAAAAAAAAACGACTTAGTCAACCTGCTGCACTCTGCGTCTGCACATGTCAAAGGCATAAAATAACCGCAAGTTGGCACACTGGCAACCAGAAAAATGTGTCAAAAGGAGGATGATATATTTTTGTATCTTTGTTTTGTCTCAGTATAAGGGTATGGCATTTGTGCGTGTGTGTCGGCTTTGGCAGACCGTTAGAAGAAGATAAGAACTGATAATCGCAAGGACGACCTTCAGAATAAAAGAACAAGGAAATGTATTAAAAACAACCTGACATAGGTCTCGTTGGGATTTTTTTTTCTTGTTTGTGGTCAAGCGGAAAGAAAGGTAACAAAAATTACTATTTCACTTAGGGTTACCATCAGATTAAAAAATACGAAAAGGAGGACATCGTGGGGAACAAGTGTTCAAAAACATTTTTTTATAGTTTTTGAACACCAGGTTTTAAAACTTGAATTGCAAATTAAGCACGCCGCATATTCAGGACCTTCTTTGCCTTTTTTTTTAACCACTCGAAACTTTTTTCCCAACACTGATTATATGAACATGATGGACAAACAAGATTTTTTTATGAAAAAGGGGGACGTATGGTAACCCTAATTTCAACTTGAGTACTGTGTAGCCAAAACAGTGCGTTTTTTGAAAAGAAGTTTTTGCCGAAATGCAGATGTACGCAAATTTGTGCAGAAAGACTGAAATGCTCATGGATCATGGTCTCCGTCGTCGAGAAGCCAATGAATCCACAAAGAGTGACATTTTGGTGCGGATTGTGGAGTGGATCATTTTTCTTCGAAAATGAGGCTGGGAACAACGTTTCGGTCAATGGTGGGCGTTACAGAGCCATGTTAGCCGCCTTTTTTTTTTACTGAAATTGAAGACATGGATTTGGACGACCGACCGACGCGACGTTCATGTAGGATGGCGCGCCATGCCACACAATCGATCTTTTGCGCACCAAATTCCCAAATCATGCAACCGTCTTGGCGATGTCAATTGGCAACGATTTGACCCCTTTGGTCTTTTTTTGTGCGCAACCGTGAAGGACCGGTGTTATGCCAACAATCCGGAAACGATTCAAGCACTTAAGGCCAATATCATCAAAGCTACAGCCCGAAACCATCAACAAGGTCTTGGAAAATTGGAGTGACAGAATGCGCTACTGCGAGGGAGCCACTTGAAAGTCTTTGTGTTCCATAATTAATGGGAATGTTTGCTCTTACTAATAAAGCCATAATACATAGAAACAATTTCATTTTATTGCATTTTTAAAAAGAAACTTGTTATTTGGCCCACCCTGTTTAGGTAAACTCAACAAAATTCAAGATACTGCGACTAAATTTGGTTTAAGCTATACACCCACAAGAGGCTGTTAGTGGATACCGCACTCCTAATCGCATGGCTCGTCATTAAATACTGACTCTCAAAAAACAATGCATTAAAAAACTCCCTATCTGAATGCATATACGCAACACTATAGAGACAAAATTTTATACAATAAATTTAGTATTCTACACATTGATATGTATATATGTTTCTATACTCCACCTGGTGGTGAGGTAGGTGACTCTCTGGATAGAGAATCCTGGATCACAACTCACGAGCATCCATTCAACATCCATCATCATCTCATTCACGTATGTATGGTATGGTCTGGTCGTATGTGGTACGCTTCTGCAGTACGCACAATAAATAAAATAAAAAAAAATACAACAAAAGTCTACATATACGGTTAAAAATGGCGGATTATGTTCGATGGTCATACATAATGTCAATGGGACATTATTTTTTCCTTTTCGGAAAGCAAAAAGAAAAAGAGGAGTCTGTGTGCTGCCTGCCTCCGTGCAATGGAACTTAGTGGGAGTGTGGTGCTGGAATGGTAGTGGTGGCAACTGAGTACCACTGATGTTGTCTGGCTGATGCGGTGATGGAATTTAAATGAAAATAAAATAACAAATAAGAAAAATGTCCAATGTTCGCACAAAAATATACGAGAAAATGACGAAAATAAATCCCTTTTTAGGTGAATTTCCATTTTTAGGCATTCTTTTGTTTGCATCGGCTGCAGTGGCCTACAACAAAAATACAGAGTAAGTAACAGGGCGGTGGCTGGATGATGGTGGCTTCTGTTAGTTGTCGTCGTCATCATAGCATGGTTATTTATTTAATTTTAGGCCTTCACGTATAGAAGTACCTACTACCTTTAGCTGTATATATGGATTTCCCCCCAGAGATGCTCATTATTTCAATTGGATTGGATGAGCGACAACAACGTCAGTATGCTCGCGAGGATAACGATGGAATTCCGATGCTCTTCTGTGTGCTTGTGCTTTAGATACTTTTATGATTTTGCCAATGGATAATAGAATCTTTTGTGTGTGTGCACTGGATGATTTTGAATTTTTTTTTTTTTTTTTAGTTGGGTATGTTCACCCTTTTTGCAACTGAGTTGAGTTTTTTTTTTTTCTATTCAATTTGCAATGATGGTGGTCTACTTTATAGATAGATGCATACATAAAGATTGTGAATAGGTATCTACTTTTGAGTACTTGGTTTTACGTATATTTCAAAGGAGGTTTTTAACTTGTCCATATGTCTATTAACTACTTGAGAATAATCGAATCGAAAACAATTTTGGGGAAAAAAGGATAAAGAAGTCAGATTGCGAACAGATGGTGTATAGAAAAAAACTAATAATATGTAAAGCAAAGATTCACAAGGGCATATTTTGGTCCAAGTGCATCTGCAATAGGTACCTATTGGTGGCAGGTAAAATATCTTCTTCTATCTGCATTCTTATTATTTTTTTTAACTATCTTGGCGGTGGTGAGTAGAGTCATTGCACCGGTGGCGGCGGCGGAGTCTCTCCAACACTATACACCAAGGTTTTGAGAGTCTGCTTGTAAGCTTGATTCCACCCAAAAGTTTACGAGTTAAGTTTAAGTTTTGGAACAAGGTGTACAAAATGACAAATGCCTTAGAACAGTCAGAGTTCCAGTTTTTTTTGTACGTACAAATTACGAGTTGCGGGATTTTGTTTTTGAATTTGGAAAATTTGGTGATTTTTTTGGCGTTTTTTACAACCCTGTTGGTGCCATGAAAGAAAGTCTTATCCAAAACGTAATTTTATATAGGTAATATAATTTTGCGCAGTAGCGCAGTGGTTAGTGTGCTGGACTGCTGTGCGAGGGATCCCAGGTTCGATCCCCGGAAAAACACAAATTACATCTTAGTGTTTTTTTCTACTATGCGCCACCTCTCGCGAACGTCTGACAAACATCCGAGAGTATGACTGTCCTGAAAAAGCTTCTCAATTCAGCCGTACGGACTCGGCATAAAATTGTAGGTCCCTTCCATTCGTTCCAAAAATAGAAACTCACACAAAACGAATGGTTGCGAGAAGCTAGGCCTTGGGTGTCTACCGCCTGTTGCGCCACCTATTTATTTATTTTTTTTTTTTTTAATATAATTTCACGACAAGTATGTCAAGAAACATTTGTAGGACTGTGGTTCAATGAGGTCAGGTGATTTGTCAAAAGCTGACAAGTGCATTTTTAATGTAAACCTAATGCCTAACATTTATTTTGTGAAATTATCATATTAATTTTAATGTTACTTATTTAGTTAGGACTTTCTTACAATTGCGGGTTTCTTATCATTTTACCAAAATACGTCCAATTCTTATTTTGCGGAACGACGTTTAGGCTTTTTGTCATAGCTGTCTATTCCCTACCATTTTGCACATTTATTTTCTTTTGTTAGGTCATCACTGAAAGCACCAAAAAGGATATCTTTTCCTCTCTTATTTTAAAATAGCATTTTTATGTTTTACCATCTTCACAAACACTTGTCGAAAAATGCTGATTGCTGATAAGTCAAGGAAATTTAATTCTTTTGACAAGTTCAACGGTTTAAGTTCCGATACAGACAAGAATAGTTAGACAAGTGAATTTAGACTTGTCATATTGTGTTATAGGCCCCAGGCGATATATATAGAATACCCTTTGGTGGAGCTGTTGTGTATAGTTCTTCATGATGCAGGGAATCTCTGGAGAAGTTTCTCCCTATAAGGCATATAGCCATGCATTCACAGTTATCTACTGCAATATGGTTTACAAAAAAAAAACACCTTCAAGTTACTAGCGATTTTTTTTTAACTTCTACAACGCACAACACATGGTTCCCTGAATAAAGCAATTTTAAGTAACCTAAGCTTTACAAGTCCAATTATACATTTTTTAAGAATCAATTGAGTTCGTTACATGGTTCATTTCTTACCGAAATCACTTGCATGATTCACACCCATATCTTTAATGATAACTGTTACCAAATTGTACAGTGCGCTCTAGTAATGGGATTGCCAATATTCCAGTACACACAATGCCACAGGTTTTACATGTGCTTGTTGATTTGTTTACAAGTGTTGATAAAGTCAACATATTTAACTTCACCTGAGTATAAGCTTGCGTTCAATGACTTGAACACTCATCGAGCCATGATAAAAAATGTTCAAAAAGGACAGCCTTAAATGCATTGAGGATTGAATTATGATTTATACGGTTTCGAAATAACACTGCAAAATAAAATTGACTCCATGTTCCTTGCCAGGATTGGTTTTCATGTCTATATATATATCTAACTATAGTTAACCCTGTCCATTACCGTCGATCCTCTATCCATTATCGAAGTGCACATTGTAAAAGAAAATAATTTAATTATTTTAAGTGGATTTCTTATCCTTTCTTTCTTTCAGTAAAGAGATTATTTTCTTCTTTAAAAATTCCTTCAAAGGATACCTACTATTAGTTATCCTCCGATGGTTTAGGGGACACTTTGTTTTATACTATGTATATAATATAATCACCCCTATTCCCGTTGGCGTTTATCGTATACAACTCATGTTTCGTGTCGTTGTAAAATGATATTTAGATTTTTTTGTTAACAATTTTATTTCTTTTGCTATGTGTTCACCAACATTTCAATTCATTTGTCTCAAAAAGTTAAAAACACCGACTAAAAAACGAAGTGAAATACGAGTCGTTTATACGACAATAACGGCAACGGGAATAGGGGTGAATGTTTATGATTTTGAAAGCGGTAATAACTGACCGATACACTTATAACAAATGAACAGTTCCCATGCGATATTACGTGAATTTGGAAAAATTGTGGAATCACAATTGTGGCCTATTTCACAAGTATTTTTTTGACATTTTTTTTTTTTTAGAAAAAGATGCAAATTTATTTTCACCAAATTTAATTTAAAAGCGAATTTGTACAAATTTTGTGTGGAAAAATACAGTTTGTAAGTTGGTGAAATAGGCCACTGATGAATTGATCCAGTTTAGTAAGGAAGCAAAAAATAAACAAATTTTCAGACACAATGTTGCTAAAATTGGCTAAGAAATTTAAATAAATGGTTAATATGGATAGGTACCTAAATAAAATAACTGCGCCATACACAACAAGTCCGCCAAAATAATTTACCATGAAAATAAGTGAATATAAATTTATAGGTATAGATACATTGCAGACCGGAATACGCGCAAAAGTGGCGTATATCTACAAATAAAATAACCAACAATTTTGATTGGTTTTTGTGTTAGAGAGCAGTATCATGTAAATATGTAAACAAAACGGAAATCATATCCAATTGGGTGAAAATACCAATTAATAGATACCTTGTAGCAAATAAAATGACCACCCACTTGTGCATCCCTTGTTCCTTCTGATTAAAAGTAAATAAGCGTGTTAATTAGCCCATATAGATAAACCATCCAGTAGAGAAAAGGCTAAAGCTGTGAGCTCCTCCTTTGTCTAATTACTTGCGCAATAATTAAACAAGAGGGAGAAACTGATGCGATATCCTGCGCGTAAAGGGTTTATATGTTTGAAATGGATGTCCCCAACGAACAAATGAACAGCCAACCAGCTGAATGTGTTTAAATGAACACATCAACCTAAGCTCAAAGTTTCCTTCTGTTTAATAAATTGCCATCAACCCCTGCAGAGTGGAGAACGAACTCAAGACCAAAAGAGAGTAGGTATTAATGATTCCGCCCTTTGGCTCAATTTTCTTCTTCGCATTATTATTTTAATTTCGATTTATTTATTTACTTCGTTTGTATAAAAAAAAAAGCATCCCACACAAGTTCGCGCACAAATGGTTAATGAGGACGATGGCAGTTACAAAAAAAAAAAAAAAAAATGGGGCACACAAGACACAACGACGACGACGACGAGTGGAAAAAAGGTAAATACAGAAGCGGAAATGAGGAACGCCTTCATTTTCAATTTCTACTCTGTGGTTCTTCGTATACGGTGCTGCTGCTGCCTGTGCAGCATCACTACTTCATTTCATCCCTCGGCTGCTGGTCGTGAGATGGTGTGGTGGCGTGTCGGTACGGTAGTGGTAAAGTGTTGCTAAAAGCGGGCGCAAGTGACATTTGTTTTAATTAGGGGATGCTTATGTACAATCCACTATATATGTATATATATGTTTGTGTGGGGGCGATTGTATTTGTGTGGGTGCATACATACGCACACATACACACCAATGTATAAATACAGTATTTTATTACCGTTATCCTCGAATACATAATGGACGAATGGGGACGACAAAACTTTTAGACAAAGGAATAAAATCCGCCTTCTCCTGTTCGCAAATTAAACAATTGTAAGCATTGCAGTGGTAATAAAAAAAGGACGTTTGTCTTGTTGTCCTTTCTTTTTCTTCTTCTATTCCGGCCGCTAAGACCCCAAAAACTTTTATGTGTATCTACATTATGTATAAACAAAAGTGGCGCCCAACGCGACACCACACTGCACACACAACATTGGGTTGATTTATTTATTTTTTTTTTTGCCCCGCGTCATGTTGTTTCTTTCCTGCAAGCGAATATAGAAAGAGAAACCACTTACTACAAAGAAAAACCATGCAGGATAGAGAGAAACTACATATGTGATTTTTTTTTTTAATACAAACAGACAAATTAACACCAAGAGGATGAAATTGTTATTATTAATTTGTATTCGGTATTGATGTTTGTGGGCGAACTTATATTTGTGTCTCGAGATGTTTGTGGAAATAGATTTTCATCGATTGAACAGGGTGTTGTATATGGGCTAAGATAAATCAGTCTAGTCCTAAGTTTATATAGTTTAGAAATTATTTGAATAAATTTAGTTTTCATTTTGATCGAACAGGATATCGTTCAAATGCCCTCCGTTGTTTATACTGACCCACCCGATCGCTAAAATTTTTGGCACTTGCCAATCTGCACTCGAATATTCAACATTTTGACATATTTATCAGGAACCGATAAATCTCTTCAGAAAACATCTAGATACTATCACGCCATAATTGAAAGCAACGACGTAAGTGCAAAAATTTGATTTTCTGAGTTAAGTATGTCAAAGGTATACAAAATTATAGTTCTTTCCAATAAAACAAAGTCCTACTTGATCCTCCACTAATTTTGCCACTAGGCGGTAGATGCGTCTTTGTTCCATTCCGTTCTAATACGTGGAACTTCCATAAGTCGAA
The DNA here is from genome assembly GCA_955612985.1 of Cheilosia scutellata. NCBI lineage: Eukaryota > Metazoa > Arthropoda > Insecta > Diptera > Syrphidae > Cheilosia > Cheilosia scutellata. Next base: position 7,780,921 of record OY015315.1, on the reverse strand, counting down.
CTCTCAAATTGAAAGAAAATAAATTCGAGTTATAGAAACTTCGAGTTATATGGAGGCCAAAAGTTGAATACGCAGAGTTCTCAATAAAACTTTGAGTAATAGAGAAATTCGACTTATGGAAGTTTGACTGTACACCGACATTAAAAAAAATAATTAAAAATTGGAATAACAATGACGTAACAAATACGTAAGTATTCATTATGTCAGCGTTAAAATATAATTTTAGGTTTTTTTTATTTCATTTTCAGCGGAACAACGACATAAGTGATTATTTTTTTTAATAGGTAAATGGAATTTTTTTTTATTTTGGTTATTTTACTTAAATATATATTTTTTTTTAAAGTGAATTACTACTCCAGAAAGTGTGTGAAATTTTCTTTATATTACAACTAACTTTAATGTGTTCTTTATTTTGTTTAAATAAAGTGGGTTTTTCTTAGAATTAACATTTTTGCACTTACGTCGTTGTTTTACTGGAGGTGCGATATGTACTAAAACAAATTCTGATTGGAGAGAAGCTGCCTACCATTATATAAACAGAGCTACGGTATAATTAATCCAATTGGCCGGCAAAAGTCTCGCAAACGTACCTAAATGTATCAAAGGCAAGGCAACAAAAAAATATAGAAATGTACATAGATGTAGAAACACAACGCAGATTGGCTGGCTGTCTGAATAGTAAACAATTAACACACTTTTATAGCATCTACCACCTCTTTCACCCTATAGCACAAGGATCAATGAAATTTCAGCTCTCTCACTAATTGGATACAAAAACGGCAAGCAACCCGCAGTAAATGTGTATATACTCGACTTGCAAATTTTAGCAACATTAGAATAAAGAATGGAGCAGCTAGATTATATTTCGGTACATATATCTATGTATATATTATGTATTCATTGAAGCCCCACCCTCACTTGGGATGCCGAATACTGGAGGCAAAACCCGGCGACGAATCATAGCGACTCATCTTCGCCTTCCTAATTAATTAAGCCAGTGCTTTGAACGCAAAAATAATGTGTAGCTATATACCTACACATACTTTAGGCATGTGGTATGAGGGGGGTTTCCATCCAATCAACCGATATACTACTACCATCATCATCATCATCATCATCAGCAACAACAGCAGCAGCAGCCAGTACCACCCTCCCCTATACACTTAATCAATTTAGTATTCTTCTGTTGGTTACATATACACAAAGTTATATATAGCCATAATATGTATATATAGAATAGAAGCATTCCTATGTACACAAGGAAAATGAAAATGTGTCCATTTTCATTAGAAATATGTATATTTATTTGATGCGAAAAAGGAGAAACTGGGTGGCAAAGGAAGAGGGGTGGTAAATATTTACCCAGTTTTATATGCTGGATTTTTTTTTTTCTGACTCTTTATTGCAATTCGCTGATTTGCAGATAATTTACACCAGCAACCCTTGTTCTATGCTTGTTCATTAATTAACACAGCATCCATACTATATAGAAAAACAGAGAACGCACGCTGCTTGGTATATATACCTACTACAGCTTTTGTGATTTTGCCGACGGCATTTTTCGATGGATGCTGATGCTGCGTCGTGTTTTAATTTTTTTTTTAGAACCAACGAGTGTTTTGGCATCGTTACAGTAATCTACTGAATTTTATCTTAAACTTGGTATCAAAGGATGCCTACTAATGATCATGACTATTTAGACTTCATTAGACTAGCTAACAATTTTTTTTTTTGATATTTACAACAAAAAAATATCAAAAAAGTCGATTAAATTTTTATTAGCGTGATGCTTACTTATAAGTTAATAAAAAAAATAAATAAATAGGTGGCGCAACAGGCGGGTTAGACACTTCTCGCAACCATTTCTGTTTTGTGTGAGTTTTTATTTTTGGGACGAATGGAAGGGATCTACAATTTTATGCCGAGTCCGAACGGCTGAATTGAGAAGCTTTTTCAGGACTGTGATACTCTCGGATGTTTGTCAGACGGTGGCGCAGTAGAAAAAATTATTAGATGTAATTTGTGTTTTTTCCACTGCGCCAACAATAACATTTTTATTAGTGATAACTGATAAGTTATTCAAATAAATATTTTAGAATTAAAAATAAAACAAAAATATATTATTTGTACGATTATTTTTTATTATGACAATTTTTTTTATCTTTAAATCAATTAATACATTTTTTGGTCAATTAAGGATTTCTTTAAAAAAACATTAACATAACAGACCACAAATTTGATTCACCCTTTTAAGTGCTAATTTAAAAGTACATAAATATTGATTAAAAATGTATGTACAGGGGAGTGAAAAAACACTCATTTTTTATTTGCTCCAAGCTCACTTCAAATGAAGTTGAATATTTATTTGACACAGTTGCAATTTGGTAAAATTTGCCATAATGAAAAGCTACAAATTTAATATGATGTTCAGCTGCACAACGCTGTATATGAGAAGGCCTAAAGAATCCCAGCCACAACCATCATGGATTAGCTGACTGAAAAGTTATTTTGGTTAGGCCCAAGTTCGCTCGAACTGTGTCAGACTTTTAATAAATCACATACAGATTTGCAACTTGAAATTTCCAAATGAAAACTTCAAAAACCTTGGCTTGTTATATCAAATTGAAAATTTTCTTTCAAAAGAAACATTTTAAGACCAAGATTGAGTTTAACGATTAAGTTTAAGTGGTCCAAAATAAAGCAATACAAACATTTTTCGGTTGAATTTTATTGATGGCTATAAACCGACGAACGCCTAACTCTCAACAAGGACATACCATGCGAATACATTTTCTGCTATATAGTTGGACTCATTGGGTGGTTTTTATCCGCAAGTTCCGACCAAAATGTCACAACACTTCATGTACTAATTGTAGTCTAAATTTCTTTATTTTCTTGTAAGGCTACAAGGCGCCCACACAAATTACAAAATTACCAAATTTTCGGCATAGAACTCGAGAAAATTAATCGCAATTGAAATGTTTCCTTCCCCTTGAATACTGTAATCGGCCAAAGAACTTTCTGCTGTAAAATTAAATGCAACTTTCGAATATATACAAATGTTGATCGATTCTACAGACACTTGTCTTGTGTACTTTCAATTATTTTTATGAAATTGCGAAGATTTTATTAAGCTCCACTGAGTGTTTCTCGAAGACCGGCTCTTAATAGCGCGCACGGACGGCATTCTGCTTACTGAATATACCATATATACGATACCTATTTTGTAAGTTGGCAGTTATTCGTAAGGTCAAAAGCAAACAAATCATTTTAAAGGAATGTTTGCAATTTTGTTCTGTATTTTTATATGTCATTGGAGAGCCTCTGTTTAATGAAACGCTTTGTGCGTTTTCAGTTGTTTTTAAAGCCTGCTGCATGGATAACAATTTGCAACACTATTATATCAAATGTGAGTCTTTGAAGGACAACGAAGCAGAGGAAGACCCCACCTCTCAAATGGCGCGCACAAGTGGAGAGTAACCCCAACCAACTTGGTGTGCGTAATTGGAGGCAGCTAGCTAGAGAGACCGTGGTCCACCCTGGACTGTCAGGCACTAATTTCTTACTGGGCTTACGAACATGCGAAGGAAAAATTCTAAAAATAAATTTAATAGAACCCTATCCAATATTGGCTTTTACAACCAATAGTTGAGCACTCTCGGATTTTTGCCAGACGTTCGCGGGTGAAAAACCTTTGCCTCACTCAGTAGTCCAACACGCACTAACCACTGGAACCACAAACAAAATGCCATAGGTGGCCGAAAATAAGTCGCTACTAGTAACTAGCAGTCGCTAAAGTAGGTACATAATAAACTTTTCAATTTCTTCCTATTTTTTGACAGCCTAACAACGATTTCAATATTATTGACGAATTTAAAGGCAAGGTATCAAAATCGTTCCATAGCCTGTGAACCACTCAATATGTATAGTCCCAGCGAAATAGCCAAGTCGGCAAATAGTCAAATGAATTCCAAGTGCAGTACCAAGTTGTTGGTCATTTTTTTTTCTTTTAATTTTTTTTGTTGGTCACTATCTTGTGCTAGATTTTAACCAAAAATTTTAATTTTCACTTTGTAGATTCGGTCAAAGTAATTTTTCTAGTGTCCTTGCGAGACATATTTCAATTTATTTCAAAAATTATTTTGTTTTAATTTTCATCTTCTGATGAAATTGTTGGAAATTGCATAAAATAGAAGACGGTATAAATCCCGTCGAAATGTTTGGCAAATTAATGAAAACAAAAAAAAAACTCCTCATGTGACCAAAACAGCAGAGCAAGTGAAAATTTAATTGATCAAAAATGCCACTTAGATTGTGACTTTACAAATCTACCCATTTTAATTAGGAGAACAAAAGTGGACAGTTTTTTGGTCAACATAAAGAGTTGGTAAAATGACAGTTAGGTACGAGATCTGTCTAGTAAAATCTATTATTAACAATTATTTACAGTGACAATTAAGACACCTCTTTAAATAAAAATGATTTGAGTTTTTCAGATATTAAATTTCATAGATATGTACCTCTTCAAATGACAATACTTTACAGACGATGGAAGGACATTTTCTTTTACACATTCCTATCGCATTTTTTTTTTGTTTAAGATAATTTCAAACAAAAATTCCATCAAATTTAATTTAACCGTCTGTCTTAAAGCATCTAAATGTTAGGTATTCAGTTAACCAGGGTATTAGGGAGGATGCAATTACATAAGGACTATTCGAGAAAAAATCCGAAAAGAGAAACTAGGCCTGATAATTTTTAATGCTGAAAAAAACGAATTATGCTTAACATTTTTTTAAACTACTATTTCTACACTTTATTAGGCCGCGCTAAAGAATTATCTTCAGCTAATTTTCTGACACTTATGAAGTGTTGAAAAAAAAAGTTCACCAAACTCAAATCAAATCTTTAATTCAGTGTTTTATTTCCTCTTGAATATTCTAGCAAAACTCAGGCAAAAGAAAATGTCAAAAATTAGCCTATTGGACTATAAATTATCTTCGATAAATTGTTGACAGTTGAAAATTCGTTTTTGACCACGATAGAAAATTATCCGAAGATAATATTATTTATCCCAGTTAACAAACGGCCTGTGATCAACATTTAACGGTACTGCGATGCCATATTTCAGTATTGTCAGACCGCGCAAATTTTTCCGGATTTTTTCTCGTACAGTACTTATCATATTTTTTATTTTTTTTCTGGATTTAAGACAAAAAATAACAGCCTGCTCACATTGGTTTGTGTATAGGGTGGATATGAGAACGAATTATGTAGGAAATCAAAAAATGTTTCTTTCTCCGTCACTTTTGATGAAAATCAATAAATATATTTATAATTAACAATTTAAATTAAATGACAATGTTAAAACCGCACCATTTTTTGAACTGGCTTATGATCTTCCGAACCTTATTAATATTTGATAAAAAAAACATCCCACTTGTTTATCCCTTCATTTTAATTAAATAATAAAGTAGTACATTGAGTTATTAAGTGGGGTTGAAAAAAAGGTGTATAGTGTTAGAATAGTGCTCTTCACAATTGTAGAATATACAACTAATTTTCGTGGTGAAAAAAACTAATGTTCAGCTGTAAACAATTTTTTACGTTTCCGTTTGGACGGAAAATAAAATACTGAATATAAATTGATTGAACGTTTGAAATAAGAGAAATCTAAAGATTTGAGTTTGAAGTGTCAAAAAATCAAAATTCGCGCTATCTTCTTGTGTTACAGTTGCGGTTGTACCAGTGACACAAGTCTAAATATTTTACAAACTTTTCAAAATAAAGTGTTAAAATCATTCGTCAGTCCACAACAGTGGTATATTAGAAATGGAGATCCCCATAGAGACCTCGGAATTTCCACGGTTAAAGATGAAACGAGAAATTGCGCTCGAAAGCATAGAAATCGACGTTAATAACTCGGTCTTGGAAATTCTCAATGAAACAAATTGATTTGCGGCGTCTACAACGAACTAAACCGACTTAGCCCGATAATTATTATCATTACCGCATCAAAATTGCGGAACGAGCAGGAACTATCGCCGGAATGTTGCCTGCCAAAGGTGTACAAAAATTGCTTGATAAGTCATAACTTAGTTCCAGTACGAAACAAATTTGTGGGAGGTAGTTTTAGTGAGTAAAAATCTCACACTAGTATGAGCACCCGCTGACTGTCCTCATAGTGTCTTTTAAAAGATTTCCACCTGTCTCAGGAAAAAAAATCTTCTTGTATAGGAATTGTATCAAAAGACATTTTAGCAGCGCTTTGAAGGTGCTCGTTCCATTCTTCAATACTCTCAAGCGTTTGAATTTCTATTATTGACAGAGAATAAAACAAAACCTACATATTTACATGCCGGAGTTTTATGGCCTAGCCTACAATACACTTTAACTACACCACATCGCCAGGCATAAATTGTAACTGCAATAATATAGTTAGAACATCGTTATATGATTATTATAGGATACTATTCTGACAAGGAACCTCTTAAAGTCTTTAAAATTGTTTGCTTTGAAAATGAACGACCATAACACAACCGCCAAGAAATGAACAGTTGCCTTTAGAATACACATTAAAACGCTTCTGGCTTCTGGCCGACAATGGTTGCAACAATGACAAGGCATTTATACTTGACAATATCTTGTGTCTTGAAAATCATAAATATTTTAGCACGCATATAAAATTAAACTCTCCCCACTGTCGCGATTTTTATGCCTGCTTATTCAAAACGTTGACAACAAAAATAAAAATTTTTTTAGGAGCGTGCGACGAAACGGAGCTTCAACAATTAGGCCAAAAAAAACCTTGCTTTGAAATAGATATCGTTATTTGAAAAGAAAAAGAACACGACCGACGCGACGTCTTCTTAGCAAAATTAGGCTCGGTAAAAATGTAAAGCGGACATACTGACAATTATTGACAGCAGCGCACTATTAATTGTCCTTTAAATATTATTATAAACATTTAAATGGCCAAATGCGTTTCGCCCCGAAGTGGTCCTTTAAATAAATTTTATTTTACTCACTTAACCGGCAAATTGAATTTTTCTTTTTCGTTGCAAATGCGATGCGTTAGTGTCTAGATCACAAATTTCCCTCGTGTATCTCGCTAAATTCGGAAACGACAACCCACTAATCGGAAGTTATGTCACTAATTTTTATTCCACTATAAATTCACTCAGATTTACGACGGCAAAACCACCATCATCCTACTCCTTACAAGACACCAAAGGAATCTACTAATAATCATTTTTAGGTGAAAATTTCCATATAAAAAATGGTATCCACTGTGACCGTCAAAATATTTAAAATGATTACTGGTAATTCCAACTTAAATAATAGCGCTAATTTAAAATAAAATAAAATTTACTAAATGATACGACTGGACAAGGTACAAAAAAAAAAAAAAAAATAAGCGGACATGAAGGCATCATTTTTCAATCATTCTCAGAATTTTCATTTATACGATTTCGATTTTGAAAAATGATAGCTACTCAGGTCGAGTCAAGAGGACACAGGACTTATTAGATATATATGAATTGAGAAATTTATTCACGGAAGTTTTTTCTATGGCAAATATCGCGAATATATTTTATAGATAAATATTAAACTCTTAACAAAAGTCAAGTTGCGCTTACATTTGGTTTTTGTTTTTCTATCGAAATTCCAATATAACTATATCCTTGTTTTCGGTTTGTTGATGGTGCTTGTTGGTTTGTTGATTTATTTATTTTCTCTTTGTTGTTGTTCACTTTCATATTAATATTTTCATTTCCATATTTGGGCACTTTTTTTTATTTAGATTTTCTTATTTTTATATATAAATATATTTATCAATTTATTTTTTTATATATATATAAAATTAAGATAGGAACTATAGATACATTTTTTTTTTATTGAAACAAAATTATTAATTATTTTATATTTCACATAGTCACACGCACACACAGTATTGATTTGATTTTGTTATCTTTTCTTTCTTTTGACTTTCATTTAATATATATTTTTTATAAAGGAAACAAAATTTACGAAGCTATTTTTCATCCTGAAATAAAAAAAAATTATTTTTGAATTTTTGAAATCCTTTCGCACATTTTTTTATTTTTTTTAAACTAAATGTAATCAGTTAGGTATAAAAAAAAAACGTTTAATCCATTTGATTGTGTTGCATAGGCGTTAAAATATTGTGATTGCATGTGCAAATACTTTTTGCAATTAAAAAGGATTCAAAAAGCATACAAATTCAAATAAAATCCATTTTTTTCGTTGGCTGGTATGCAGTGTATGTGATTAAAGGGTTCACGCGCGCGGTGACAATTGACGACCAACGACGACACATCGGGACCACGATAACGACGACAACGACGACGACGGCGGCGGTCCGAAAGCGCTTTTGAAAATAACTCTTCGATCATTACCCTTATGTCGATGGTGTTGCGCGAAAATGAAAATAAAGCGTCGAAAAGAGCCCACTGACAACAACAACATCAACAACAACAAATTAAGGAAAACAAAATCGAGTACAAGAAAATATAACAACTAGAAAATAAAACACACATTATAATATGCGCAAATGAGAGTAGGTAGTAGAATGTACCACCACCACACTGTCTACTGCTGCTTCACCACACACTAGGTGGTGTTGAATGAGAGTCTCGACGACGCGAAGAAGGATACAAAAAAAACAACACACCATAGTAGTAATAATAAATAAATGAACTCTCGCGAGTTTCCATTTCCAGCCTACCCACCAAACCAAAGGGCCTCACAAAGTTATGTGATGAATGTGATGAAAATGTAAAATGCACATACACATATACATATACACGCATGCAGCGCGAAGAGAGTGGGATCTATTAAAGTTGCGCACGCTCTTTAAAATTGCCGTCTCTTTGAAAAGTGCAAAGAGAGTGCGTTGCTGTGTCTGTGAACAGGAAGAGCAAAGGAAAATCCCGATTCGCCTTTTAAGAGAGCGGGTGTGTGCGGAATTCTGTTCAACTTCAGTTCAGATAATGATTAACAAAAACTGTGCGATATGCTAGCTAGCGCGCGGGATTCCTTTCTCTACTTGTTCAGGACTCATTTACAATTAGAGGAAAATTTATATTTTTCATTCCATTACTAGATTCGTGGATTGGATTATTTTTTGTTCGACGATTCGCTGGACAATTAAGTGGACAGTAGTTTTTTAGCCGGTCCCTGCATTTGACGGAATGATTGAGAATTAATTCAACGGTCACTTTGAACTATGTATGTATCTAACTTTCATTCTAATTTTTTGACAGTGTATATTTTACACTAACTGGATACGCTATTTACCTACGGAAAAGTGTCGATTCTACTCAGAATTGGGAAAAACTGCGAGGGATTTTGTCTAACTATCGAGATGTCACCTATAAATTCCTATATTGCAATTTTATGGGATGTCTTTCAAATTGCTTACATGAGTAGCGCATTTTATTCGGTTTGGGTCAACTATATTCAGAATTCAATAGGAGATAAAAAAATATACTCCACACTGGTCAGGATAGTATGACACTGATTAGAGTGAAGTTCAGAACGATTAATAGAATTGCAAGTGCAGTGGAGCGTTCAAAATGAAAGAAAATAAATTCGAGTCATAGACACTTCGAGCTATGGAAGCCAAAAGTTGAAAAAGTTGAATACGCAGAGTTCTCAATAAAACCTCGAGTACCTAATAAGAAATTCGACTTAAAGAAGTTTGACTGTAGTTAGTACCCCAAACCAACAGATTTCTTTCTGACTTAAAGTGACATGAAAGATGCGCCTTATAATCGCATCTTCTTTTGCGGCTCTCGAGTGTGGTTCTTGTATAGTCCGCATTGATGGCAGATAGAACTCTTCGTTGAAAACAGCATCAAAGGAAACATTGGCCTATTTCACCAGCTTACAAATTTGTATTTACAAGTATTTTTGCAAAATATTTTTATGGTTGGTTGAAAGTGGGGAAATGACAATATTTTTATAAAAAGATACAAAAGCGGTTTCACCAAATTCTTTTTAAAGGCAAATTTGTAATTTTCCAACAGATTTTGTGGAAAAATACTTGGAAATACAAATATTTTAAGGTTGGTTCTATCTATCTACTCCTCGTTTTGTCCCATTCAAAACACCAATTTATTTTTGAATTCACTTGTAGGTATAATGCAATAAAAAAAAAACATTCTTGTAATTTACAATTGAATGTTGTAGGTATATAGGACTACTGCGAACTGTGACAGAACTCCTCAATTTCGCATGATGGAAAAATCAACAAGGACAAGACTGCGCTCGGAATGGACACTTGTACAGAATGAACTTAATCCCAGGGAGCACATCTGCTGCAATTGTTTAAAACGACGGTCATTGTATATAAATGCCAGTGAAATTATTAATTCCGGCCGCAATTAAATTCAAACAGTTGGACTAGGTAGATACTAAATAGAAATATTCCAAATCAGTAGGTAGAGTCCCCATTTTTTTAACAGAACCACATCAGAAGTCGGTCAAAAATCCAATAAAAAAAGCATCCAGTGTCAATATCGCTCAAATGTATCTATGCATCCGCGTTGCAATGAATTTTAGATAATAAATATGTATGTATTTTCCGATGCGTATCCTTGTTCGCAAATGATTATTAAATGTTTTCGCACAACACAACACAATTTTTTTTTTTTTTTGTTTCAGCACTTGTAGTATTGTTTAAAACAATTTAAAATTTAAATATTATTCACACATACGCGATACATGTATTAATAAATAATAATAACAATAAGGAAAACGAGCGCAATGTCACACGGGGGACACGACGAGAAACAACGACGGCTATGACCGCAACGACACAACGATCAAAAAACGACGACGGCGTTATCGTTACCCGTCAATTTGTTACTATGGAATGAAGCGATTTCGGAAAAGGTCGGAAGAGGTGACGATTACCTTCTTTTGCTTGTTCTTTTTCGTGTTTTTCTACTTCCATCCACATCCAACACGACGGCGACGAGGATTTGTGTGTGCTCGTCGTTCGGGCTCTGTACTCGCTATAGTGGCTGTGGCAGTTCCTGTCTTGTGCCTTAGCCTGAGCGTGTGTACAATTTTTTTTTTTTGATAAATGCGGGGAGATGGTAAGATTTAAGTGTTTGTATCTAGCAACTTCTCTCTTAATCAGACTCGCACAATACCAGCCGAGCAGCAAAATTAGTGGGAAAAATACATTAAAAGTTATTTTATATCTCTTTTTTGCGCGTGGCTTTCCGCCTTTCAAGTGTGAGTGAAAGAATGAATGCAAAATAAAAGATTGGGGTGTTGCCTAAGCATGTATGTGGGTATATGTTTGCAAATTGAATTAATCGACGATTTTTCCCTCGCTAATGAATAGGTCTATGAATTTTCACAAAAAAAAAAAAAAAAATCTGAATCTTTTAAAGTAGTTGTTATTCACATATACATAATCTAAAAGAGGGTTTTAAAAAAAAAAAAAAAGTTGCAAATGCGGGACTGAGCTTATAGCGGCTCCTAGCCCTAAGATAAGAATGGGAGTCAGAGCATCACCTTTGCAGTGATAATTACACACTTCGGTAAGCAGCACGCACACACATGCGCTAAGTCGAGTAGAACACAAGCGCAATGCATTTAAATGAAGTGCATGGGCTGAAGTGAGAGACGTCATGGCCCAAACGATAGAGCGAGACACAGAACAAACAATGATTTAAATCACAGCACCTATTCGTAAAAAAAAGAGCGAGCACCGACTCTACACGTACAAGAAGAACCATAAGAATGCGTCAATGAAGAGAGCGGGTCTGTGTGTAGTCAAAACAGGTACATTATTATTTTGTTCTATTATATTTTATGAGAGAGTGTAGGTAAATAGTTATTTCATTAATTAATCTAGATATACCTACGCTATAGAGAAGAGAGCAAAAACACTGCATACATAGTCAGATTTTCGTCGTTTATGTTTAGCATTATCAACAGCAGGAGCAGCCAGGGCCAGCACCAGCACTCCAGCAGGCTGTTGAAGGAGAAGTAGAAGTAGAAATACTATGAAAATGAGAGCCACTCTGATTGAGGGAGTTCTCTGCTGGCTGGTGGTGGACTTGCGACTACTGCAATGGAGTTTGTGTTTTATTTTCGTGATTGGGAAAAAGGAAGAGTCCCAAAGGATTGCGGTTAATAGTTTTTTTTTTTTCTATATTGAGTGGATTTTTTTTATGTTCACTTATTTTTTACTTGCCTTGGGGTTTTTTTTTCTTTTGCAAAGAATTTGGCTTGTAATTTATCATTCCATTGTGCATTGCTGGAATTGAAGAAATTCTCATGAAAGATGGAAGAAATTATTCGAATTTAGTTTAAATTACTGGGATTGCTAGGAAAATGTCTGTATATAGTCATGCTTTCCTTATAGGACAAATTTTTTTAATAAAAATTCGACATAGATACGAACCTAAATTTTGATGTTGGTATGGTTGCAATTGAGGTCTGAGATGAGCGGGAAGCCCAAGTAGGTATTTACCTGTTAAACAGAGGTGTTAACTTTAAGGGTAGATATCTGATAGTACATACTGCATTTGGAGTTGTATTTCAATGATGAATCAAATAACAACATTGATAGGCTGTTGACATCGAAATGCATAGGTTATTATATTGTCACTTTTTTTTTTATTGTGACGAGATGATTAAAGCAGTTTGGTACTAATTTGTTGGTCCTGTGTGCGAGGAGGGCGAATGGAGAAGAAGATATAACCGCGAACTCTATGAGCTGTACCAAGATGTGGATGAAGCCCAAAAAGCCAAAACACGTCGACTACATTGGCTCGGCCACATCGAGCGAATGGACAGTAATGCTCCAGCTAAGAGGATCTTCGAATCCCAGCCCCCAGGTTCGAGAAGACAAGGAAGACCGAACCTCCGTTTCAAAGACCAAGCCATTGCGGATGCCAGAGCGCTTGGTCTGGACAACTGGAAGCAGCGTGCCCGGGATCGTAATGGTGTCACTTTTTTGACGATTATTGCCGAACCGATAGACCTCAGGAGTCACGAGCTAGCAAAAGCAACTTAGTACTAAAGATAATATTTTGATAGGGGTATTCAGATTATTCTACTAGATATTAAGGTTTTTTCTACTGCGAACGTCTGACAAACATCCGAGAGTATGACTGTCCTGAAAAAGCTTCTCAATTCAGACGTTTGGACTCGCCATAAAATTGTAGGTCCCAAAAATAAAAACTCACACAAAACGAATGGTTGTGAGAAGCTGGGCCTAGAGCGCCTAGACGCATCTATTCGCCCATTTTTAAAGTAGAAAGACTAGACAAATAATGCTTATAAACAAGTGAAAGTGTTATCATCGACCTGGCCTTGGCTTTGATACCTTCCACGACATAAAGTCATGCAAAAATATTTGCCACGCGAGTTAGTATATGTACTGTACAGTGTACACGAATGGGTCTAATATTGGTTTTGAATGTGAACCTGAAAACGGTAAAAAGAAGTCCTCTCACAAAATTTTATTCGCACCTAAGTCGATTCGTTTGGGCGCTATCGTGTTTTCAAAAGACAGACGGACAGACAGACAAACATGGCTAAATCGATTCAGAATTTGATCCTGATACAGAATATGTATATAATACTTTATGGGGTCTCCGGTGACCCCTTCTTTGCGTTACAAATGTAATGACAAAGTGAATATAAAGGGTGGGCCATCTAGTGGTTTCTTTTTAAATCATAGGTTATTGACACTGACAGCTGTTTCCCGCTCGAAATCTTGACAGAAAGTCAGTAACGAAATAAGTCGATGTACGCTTGAACAACGTTGGGAAATATTGAAAACTTGAGTGCGTTTTTTTTGAAAATAAGTTTTGGCCAAAATGAAGCAGCCACCGCGCCTGCTGTAGGACGCAAGTTTGCAAAAAGTTCGTGACACTGGTATGCTAGTGGACAAAACTCATGGTCCCCGTCGTTGTTATTGTCGAGAAGCCAATGCATTCACAGAGAGTGACAGTTTGGTTCGGATTGTGGAGTCGTGGCATCATTGGATCATTTTCCTTCGAAAATGAGGCTGGGAACAACGTTTCGTTGGGCGTTACAGAGCCATGTTAACCGCCTTTTTTTTACTGAAATTGAAGACATGAATTTGGACGACCTCTGGTTCATGCAGGATGGCGCGTCATGCCCATGCCACAATCGATCTTTTGCGCACCAAATTCCCAAATCGTGTTATCAGCCGTCTTGGCGAAGTCAATTGGCCGCGATTTGACCCCTTTGGACTATTTTGTGTGGGTCAATATCATTTCCACTTAAGGTCAATATCATCCAACAAATCCGTGAGCTACGCAGCCCGAAACCATCAACAAGATCTTGGAAAATTGGAGTGACAGAATGCGGTACTCCGAGGCAGCCACTTGAAAGACATTTGTGTCCATAATTAATGGGAATGTTTGCTCTTACCAATAAAGCTATATAATACATGGAAACAATTTAATTTTGTTCATTTTATTGCATTTTTAAAAAGAAACTTGTATTTGGCTCATCCTTTACCTTCCTGTGGAGGGTATAAAAAACTCCACCCAAGCTCAAAATGTCGATTTGATGATAATTATGGCTATGAAAATACTTCCCAGACTTAAACACTTTGGAAAACCGATTAATTAATTTTGCGAGCACAAACATGCAGTCTGAAGGATATAGCAAACGAAACATAGTATAGCCAAAGCAATTCTTAAATGGGTTGTCAATATTCAAGTGATTTTACTACCGAACGATATCGTCCTCTGTCTATTGCCACAGATATGATAGAGCCATGTTTAGTGAAAACGAAAACGGTTTTCGTTTCTTATTTTGAAGACTGACCAACCTATCCTAGTCGATAAAAGCGACACGTTGGTTGACATGATTAAGATCTATTATACCATACATTAGAAAGAGAGTTTAGGCTAGGAGGTTCTCCACTTTTCTTGTAAAGTTTATGATACTGCTGCAGAGGATATTCTCATCTCTTTCGGGTTCAGTTGTTCCCTGAAGAAGATCTTCCTTCCAAATTCGCAAGTTTCATCTTCTCACATACATAGCATGCACTCCGCTGAGTTAGCTAGATTTATTTATGTTCTATAAGGAATCCTATATCTGCAAGGGCCATGCCATTGTTATACATGGAATAATCTCCCAATATGAGTTACATTTTGTATGTTTCCAGCTTTGTATGGCTAAGATTTTAGCCAATTTGGGAGTAGGTACATTGGATTGGGAAAAAACCGTCTAGTGTGTGTCTTAAATAAGCGGAATCCACGTCATCCGTCCCGGGTCCCGGGCCCGTGAAGGGGGTTTCGGAGCTTATTCTGGCCAATTCATTTGCTTTTTCGGTTCCTTCGAAGCCTTCATGGCCAGGAACCCACCATAAATTTGGTTCTGTTCTGATATTTAACCGGCGTTAGGCAATAACGCCCTAGGAAATAACGCTCAAATCAATTTGGAAATAACGCCCTAAAAAATTTCGTACAATTTGTTGTTGCAAAATTGGCCCTTATTTTGGGTGCTATTTCCTTTCCATGGTTCGTTTTTTTGACAAGCAGTTAACCCAAAATAATAATTGGAAATGCATAACCAGTGGAATAGGTATGGGGTGGCATGCTGCCCCCCTGCTTGGGTATCTCTATCTATACTGTTGGATTTTGGATATATCCAATTTCGCACATACTCCAAATCTGACAGTAACCCCAAGCAGGGGAGTTAAAGCAGGGGAGTACGTATTAAATTGCAATTTTTGGGCCCTATTTCCATCTTGTTGTTTATTTTTGTGCGCTATGCATTTTTTTGGGCGTTATTGCCAAATCGATTTGGGCCCTATTTCCTTGGGCGTTATTTCCTAACGCCGATTTAACCGATATTAATTCAATCCAAGTAATTGGGCTCACTGAAATTACGCCAAAAGAAATTGCGCCAAAAAATTAAAGTGGAAAAAGAGCCCAAAAACCTCCATACAAATTTGTGGAATTTTTTCCTAGGAACAATCGTTCAAATATTTTGACACAAATGCCGCTAATTTTGCCATTTTTTTACAAAACTCTTTCGGGCATTTTTTCCATTTAAGAAAATTGAGAAAACGCCCAAAAAAGAAAAAAACACCAAAAAACGTGAAATAAGAACGAAATAAACGAAAAAGGAAACCGTAACCCCCCTGCTTGGGTTTACTGTCAGATTTCGGGCCTTATTTATTTTTTTTTTGACGTAATTTCCATTAAACTTTTTGGCTTTTTTTCCAAAAATTATGGCGTAATTTCCTGGCATTCTGGTGAATTTTCTTTTTTATTTTCTGACGTTTTTGCCAAAAATATTACACCGCAATTATTTTGGTCTTTTTTCTAAAACACTTTTTGGCGTAATTTCAGGGAGCCCAAGTAATGTATCTTTGTATTATGTACTATTAGAAATATGTTCAATTTAATTCACAGAATGAACTTGCATTCATGCCAAAAAGTAATAGAGTAAGTGCGGCAAATGTGGCCCAGGTGGGTAATATGGCCCACCATTATATATCCTGAATCAAAAAGCGCAGGTAGATAAAAACTAATACATTTCAAACAAGTTAAGACCGGTATTGTCTCTGTCGATTATGGTAGGCGTAGCTCGACGGATCTGTAAAATATAGACCATAATAGCTTTTTTTCGTTTTCGATGTAATTTTTTGGGAAGTTTTGTTAATTTTTTTCGCATTGAATTTTGCTTAAATTCGATAATCTTTTTCTAAGAGTGAATAATGTTAAAACTTTTCTTATTTTGTGTGGCATCAGAAGTTAAAAAAAGTTTATCAGTTGTATTAAAAATAAAAATGAGTGAAAAAATCACGGTGTGTTTAATATGGCCTACCCATGTAACCCAGCAGGCCATATTTGACACCTGATATTAATTGAACGTTTGACAGATAAAACGGCTTCTAGCTCCAACAAGAGCACAAAACAACAATAGACCAGGGTCAAAGAAGAAATAATTCTAGTAAACCAAACTCAATTTTCTTGAAAACTATAGTGTTAAATATGGCCCACCATGGGCTAATAGTAGATAGCCACCCTGGGCCATATTTAACACAGGGTGGGCCATATTACCCGCACTTCTTTTAAAATTGAAAAATTGAGTTCCTTTACGTTTTTGTTAATATCTTTCTGTTACGTTTTTTTTTATTATTTTAGATAATAAAGACTGAAGTACAAATGTTTTGTAAAACTGTTTAAAAAAAACAAAAATCAATTCGACTTAAATTCATGGTTTTATTCTACAAAATGTTAAGGGTGGGCCACATTTGCCGAACTTACTCTAATATTAGTGACCTAAGGTCGAACCGTTTGCGCCGGCAATTTTTTTGTTATGATAGCATTTACTATAGAGACTGATTGCTTCATCATCTGCACCACGTTGACGTGTCAATCACTGATCGCGGTTCAGTTTGTATCGACGCCGGGTGAAGAAATCTAGATGATCGGTTAAATTACTCAAAACTCAAAACTGATGTGGATGTCAATACAAAAAGATTTTTCTCAAAATTGGATCCGCAGATTAATTGTCAATATTAAAGTTTTACATACAATTTCAGTCCTCCTTTTTTTAGGATTGTTTGTCTTGTCCAACTTTTATCATCAATGATCAATGTCAACTCGACGAGCTTCAAAGTATTAATTCTTCTACTATATTACCAAAGAAATCAACTTTATCCCCATCATTTACCCCCAAATTAAGAGAGCGAAAGCCCATACATGTGTGTAGAGCTGGCGACCACCTACATACAGCTACACATCCAGATCTATCCAACTCCAACCCACACCTGTAATATCTCACGGACGACGGACGGCACACAAACTATGCTATGTTTTGTTGTGTGCCCAAAAGAGAAAATCGAAATGAATGCATAATGGTCGCGATTGTTTTTCTTAGTTGATTCAAAAAAAAAAAAATAGTGACCGCGCTGAAAGAGAGATAGACACACCGATGAAATAGTAAAAACAGAGATAGCCGATTAGCTTTTATTTTGGACCTCCACGGTGCGCTATCGATTGTTTCCTTCAAAGAAGAAGAACCAGAAGCAGCAGCACCACCAGCCGCGGACTGTGTGAGGATCGAATAACATAACGAAGTGGGAGAACCTCTGGAGCAACGATGAGCATCGGCTTTAATGTCTTTTAATTGAAACAAAACATTTTTCTTTCTGTTGTCTCTCTTTTATGTGTTTCTGCTTTATACGCTGTGTTTTTTTGTTTTGCTTTTAATCGACTAAAAGCCCGGCCCACATTTATAAATTTTTTTTTATTATTCACCGGACTGCTAAAGTGGGGGTTCTATCAGGCGACAGAAAACAAAAACAATGGATTGCATCCCAAAAATGGCACAACACATGGAGACAGGAACGCGAGCAAAAGTGTTAAATGTGGGATAGGGTAAGGTAACGGCTGTGGCTTTGGCTTTTCTTATTACTCGTTCTCACTTATTCGCTCATTTACTAAATATACGGAGCAAAGACCCACCATTCCGGAGATGTAACTGGGAATAACCAATCAGAGATTTTTATATGGATGCGCGTTGTCTGGCTTGTGTTGGCTCTGCTGGTTGCCCCTTCTTCTTTGTTTGCGCTGATTTTTGGATTAATTAGGAGGGCATTCGTCCTGTGCTCGGTGTCTATGCAGTAGCAGTAGAGTATGCTCCGACGCGAGAAGGTAGAGAAAATAGGGGTCGAGAATTAAATACTCACACATGCAGGGACACACACTCTTAAAATTAGGTGGGGTGTTGTGTCGTATAATCGGTGGATGCTGCTGCTGTGCTTGCTCTCCTCACACACAGCACATATTCGAGTTAATTTAGTACCCATTTCCCAGTGTTAAAAAGAAAAGAAGACTAGCCAATCAGGAGATTTTTGATTTTGCAATCCATGTTCTTCAAGTACATACATATATGCATATGTTGGGTATGCGTGGGTGATGGGTGGCGGAGGTTCACATTCCTTGCGAATCCGACCACCCTCAGCGGCGTAAAATAATAGGAACGGTACCTACCTACCTTGCTCTAGAAAAAAGCTCGTCCTGTTCCTACGGCATTTATATAATCTTATATATTATTTATGCGATTAGTGTAAATGAGCTCGTCTAATGTTGGATAGGTGTCTATGTGTCTATATCTATCTAATAAGAAATTCCGCTTAATGTGTTGTAGTTATAGTACCTCATCCCTTGCCAACGAGATGTTATTTTGAGAAGTAGGTACGAATTAGAAATTTGGTATCATTATGCTTCAAGGCAATGACGCAGTTCTCTTGAATTATGTAGGTATACTTGTATGCACTTAAACTACCTATCTACCCCAGGCGAGTTTAGTGTCAGAAGTGAAGAAGCCGATTAAAAACTTTGTAAAAAAATTAATTTTGTGACCGGAAATTGTGGAGCTTGTTCAAGTCATATATTCTGAACAAACTCTACATACCTACAACATGCTTATTTTTAGTCTGTGCGTTTAATGGCGAACGCCAAGGAAGTCGTCTTTAATAGGTCTTAAAATCTACTAGAATTGACGTCCCTTTCAACGATCTATTCGCTTAGACTTCCCCAAGAGCCTTCATTTGACAACTTGTAGGTAACTCGTCGTCGCTTCAAGCAAGACAGAAGCAAATGTCAAGTCACAACTTTGAGCCCCAAACGTCTTCCTATAGAGGAATCTATAAAAATGAAGATCATGATTCACTGACTCATTACCTAACACCCAGCACAAACCATTTGTTCTAGAAAGCTGACATTTTGGACAGAGGAATAAGAGAGGATATTTCGAAATTCAACCCCTGAAAGGGTAAAAGGGGGAGAGGGTCAAAATTTGTATTTATCGGATTGACTTCAAACTCGGTTTGCGTTCTCTCTATGAGAAATAAAGAAAAGTAATTTTTCTGATTTTTGAAATAAACCCCTTAAAGGGGTAAAAGGGGGGGGGGTCAATTTTTGTATGGGAACTTTTTTATTTTTCATCCGATCGTCTGCAAACTCTATGAGAAATAAAGAAATGTTATTTTTATGATTTTTGAAATTCACCCCTTAAAGGGGTAAAAGGGGGTCAATTTTTGTATGGGAACATTTTTATTTTTCATCCGATCGTCTTCAAACTCTATGAGAAATAAAGAAAAGTAATTTTTCTGATTTTTGAAATTCACCCCTTAAAGGGGTAAAAGGGGGGTCAATTTTTGTATGGGAACTTTTTTATTTTTCATCCGATCGTCTTCAAACTCTATGAGAAATAAAGAAATGTTATTTTTCTGATTTTTGAAATTCACCCCTTAAAGGGGTAAAAGGGGGGGTCAATTTTTGTATGGGAACATTTTTATTTTTCATCCGATCGTCTTCAAACTCTATGAGAAATAAAGAAAAGTTATTTTTCTGATTTTTGAAATTCATCCCTTAAAGGGGTAAAAGGGGGGTCAATTTTTGTATGGGAAAATTTTTGTTTTTCATCTGATCGTCTTCAAATTCGGTTTGTGTACTACTCTATTATAAGAAATAAAGATAATTAATTTTTCTGATTTTGAAATTTTGCGTGGGGCCCGTGATATTGGTGATTACCCCTTTTAAGGGGGGCCTTTTCTTAGCTCACTTAATTCGTTCGTCGTATCAATTTGAAACTTTGTAATTCGTCCCAACCTCTGTTGGCGTTGAATAAACTTATGGCTTCATTTAACTTCAGCATACGTACTCCAAAGATATTCAAGCGGAATTTTTTAAGTATGGGGTCATACTGCTAGAAAGTGGTACGCATCCTCACGATCTTTCTGGTTGCATATGTTACACGGTATAGGAAGATCAGGGCGGTGTGGACTATTATTAAGGATTTGCTAGCTAAGAAATATATTTTGTTCTGTAGATAGCGTAGCGTATGTAGTCTTTGACCAGCTTTCTCGCATAGGTTGGTAAACATATTTTTCAGATATACTAACTAATCTAACTAACTAACTTTCTTAGTGATATAAAATATAGAAGAGGAAACAGAGTACACAGAGACTGTAAAGGGATCGCTGTGTAACAAATCCTGAGGGCTACGCCAGCAAGGCGGCGGGCAAAAGTTATAGTCAATTATAATTAGCTGAGAGTTTTCTGCCATTCACATTACAAAAACGAAGGAATGGAGGAATTTACAGAGCTTACTCTAGACTCGGCCGCTTTGTGAAACGCTGGTCCATGGAATTCCGTATATACGCCCCGTTACAAAGTAGGTACCTATACCTTGGTATTAATTTTGTATGTAACACACGACACGACAAAATCACCTTGTGAAAGTTTATTCTTACTTCCTTATCCTAGCACCGTCGTAAACTAATTGATGCGCAACCTTACAAACAAAAAAAGCTGTTAAGTCAGCCTACTTTACCTACTTTAACTCACTACCACTAACAACAACAATGTTTAGACATTTCCACCCTTAATGAGAAAATTGTCCCCAATGATTAAAAGTCGGTGGCGGAAATTGAAGGGATCCGCGATCGAATTTGAAAAAGCAACTAAAAAACAGCAGCAAAGGTTCAAATTGATGTGTCAATCATTGAAATTTTGCTGTGGCAAAAGTCCCCAATATTATAGCGCGGTGAATGGTACAGGCACCCACAGTTTAAGACGGCGAGAACATGCGTGGTTCAATAATATTTAGTGAGATTGAGACGGGCTTAAAAGGGAGGGATAAAAAGGAGGTTGGATGTTTTAAATGGGATCATGACGTAATCTCGAATGACAAAAATCTCGAAGGCTAAAAATCTGGAAAAGTTTTTTTTTAATCTTTTTATCGAAAAAATCTCGAAAATAAAAAGTAAATTCAAGATTTTTTTATTTGCACCCACCCCATATCCAAACAGTAAATCTAAGCAGTGGGGTTGCATACATATCTCACTTTTTAACACCATTTTTAATATCAATTCGAGATTATTGTTATTCGAGATTATGCTTTCTAGATTTTTTTATCGAGATTTTAGCTTTCGAGATTTATTTTTTCGAGATATCACTAAAACGAGCACCCGGCTTGACAAGTATTGACAAGAATTGTGTAGAGCGAACTGAAAAATACTTTGGACCACCGTTTAACAAGCCTTAGTAATGGAGGTTCGCTTTAAGAACGATAGAACATCAGCAGACAAATTTCAAGATCCAAGAAGAGATTGAACGAAGACCATCGATAGATCGTGCGGCGGATGAAGTCATGGAGGGAATTTGTTGCACTCATGTGATAAGGTAGTTGATTGGTCCTAAAACTGGCTTAGCACCGCGAGATTGAAGACTTACCAAACGATATAAAGGAAACGTGCTAGTGCAATAAATCCCGTCAAATGATGCTGGATGAATATTGAAAAACGACTTTTGCCAATATCTCGCTGTCCAGGCAGAACAAACCATTCCCAAAGTTATACTCTCGGATGTTTGTCGTTCGCGAGAGGTGGCGCAGTAAAAAAAACCTTACGATGTAGGTAATTTGTGTGATCCCTCCCTGGCTGATTTTAATACATGCCTGCAGGTCCCTACTAAGCAATTCGAAAAGTGAACACACCTTGGAATTAAATTTATGAATCTCTGAGAGTTCTCCTATTTCAGAACAGCTATACTATACTAAAACCATTCTAAATCAGATCCCATTTCAAATTTAGCTTACACCCGCCCTCCTAGACATTCATGGATGATTTCTAACCCAGTTTGCACCTTTTTTTCTCACCTAAGCCTGGGCGTCGTCGTCGCGTCGCGTCAGTCGTCGTCATCCTTGTTACGACAGTCACTATACCTCGTTGACTTCTTCCTGGTGGGGCTCGGAGAATGACATTGGTGTGTATTCTCTTTTTTTGCATATTATAAGAGGCTTCTCACATTTCATTTCGTATGGTAAACACCACCCCCAGTGTTTAAAAAGCATCCCTTGATAATTTTGTATTTTCCTTTTTTTTTTTTGCTGATACATATTCCTAAGCTTTTTCACTCCTCGTACCTATACGGTTTCTCATTATGCGAATAAAATAATTTATTGTGTCCCTTTCTGTCTAACGATTGAGGGAGCTTTCTATCATAAATTTTTGTGTTTTTTTTTCCTTGTGCGCGGTTCTGAAAATTCCCATCTAAAGAGAATGCACAAACAGCAGCAACCCATAAAAGTTGTGAATATATAATGAGAGAACGAGCAGTAAGACGCCTACGTAAGTGCTTGAGTGAGATGGGGAAAAATACGACGCCCTCTCTGAAGAATGAGCATTTTGCTCTGCTGAACTATAGGAGCTAAAGCCAGCATCAGAGCTTCCGCCAACTCCCTCCCCCCCTCGACCGATGAGCACCCTCAAAAATCAGCGGTGCTGCTCGTCGTTGCTTACTTTTGTGTCTCCGGCTCCGATTATTTTGTTGTTGATCTCACGTGCAAAAAAAAAAAAAAAATGTTAAATGAACGAGCGAGAGAGAGGGAAGCCCCAAAATGTTGCTGCCATTAAACGCGAAGGAAATAAAGAGAAAAGGGATGAAATGGTACAAAAGGGTTGCGCGCGACAACATCTCAGGGGAAACAAGAAAGAAAAATATATATTAGAAGAAGCAGGTAATAATGGCAAGAACGTATAACGAAAATTTCATAATGAAGATGGCGCCCATTATCCCAGTACACACATTGGCTAGGTGGCCCAGCAGCGCCCTGATGGAAAAGTTTTGGGTGGTTGGGTTGGGGGTGGCGCGCGCGATACAATGAGCAAAAAAAGGGTTTCCACACATACATGTACGAGGGAACAAATGAAAGAGCCTCCTCTGATGCTCCTATACCCCGCATTCATATACCTAGCACTATATAAAGATTTTTTTTTCGAGCTTGCTTCAAATAGGAACATTTTTTAATTGTTATAACCTCCCAAATTGGATTCTTATCTTTTGCTCCTTCTCTGTTTCACTTGGGTATTTCTATGGCAAACAAATTTAAGTATATGTCATGTGCAACGATGTACAAGAGGACGTTCCAAGAGTAGGTATATCAGCACTTCAGCAGGATGCTAACGGGCTGCATATGAAAACTGATTTTTGATGGGTGGCAAACGGAAGTTTGTTTATTAATTCTGTCCCTTTTATGGTGCTTTTTGACTTTCTCTCTCTTACTCGCTCTCTCTCTCTCTCTCCCTCTATCTGTCTGTGTCTTTCTCTCTGGGCATCTTTTTTTGCTGATTTGTATATGGAGAAATTCATTGGGGGGGTTGGGGATTTTTTTTAAGGGCGTGTAGTAAAAAAAAATTTCACAGGAAATGACAAAATGACTTGAAATTGGCCATGGCTACGATTCGATATTTGAAATGGAAGTGAGATTGATACCGTTCAATTGGAGATGATGCCATATTAAAATGGTCAGCTGTCGGTTGTAAGATTCAGGTAAACAGAAATAGGTATGGGATGTCTGTCTTTTGACATTTAAAGTCGGCGTTGCATCAGAAAGAAGATTTTGAGATTCAAACTTAATATTAGTACCTATACAAAAAAAAAAATTCAAAAATACTGTTAACAAGAATTAAGGAAAGAATCAAGTCAAGTGAACTGAAATCGTGCAAGGTGTTGAGGTACCATCTAGTGGTTTCTTTTTAAATCATAGGGTATTTTGACATTGACAGCTGTTTTTAGCTTAAAGTCTAGACTGAAAGTCAGTATCATACCTCCGCGGAACAAAATGGGGAAATACGTTGGGAAATATTGAAAACTTATTTCCAAAGTGAGTGCTGTGTAGTCCAAACAGTGCGTTTTTTGAAAAGAAGATTTGGCCGAAATGAAGCTAAAAGTTCGTGAGTCTGCGGGAACGATGAGTGTTGTCCACTAACATAGGACAACACTCATCGTTCCCGTGAATGTGGGTGCTGTAGCCGAGAGCTTGAGCCTTAATTCACGAACATCAGCGCACGCCAACGATCTCAACAGCTCAACATTTCACGTACTAGCCTGAGCAGAATTCTGCACAAAGATCCCGATCGGTCCAATTGGCTCAGCAATTGAAGGCGTACGAATCCGCTTTGTTATTGCTTCGCAGTTTGAGCCTTAGAGCAGCTTGAATTGGACAACGATTTTGGGCGAAAAATCATATTTTCTGACGAGGCGCAGTCTCAACTCGGCGGCGGCTACGTTAACAAACAAAATTTCCGCATCTAGGGCTCTCGGAAAACCCGCACGTTATTGTCGAGAAGCCCATGCACC
The DNA here is from genome assembly GCA_955612985.1 of Cheilosia scutellata. Lineage (NCBI taxonomy): Eukaryota > Metazoa > Arthropoda > Insecta > Diptera > Syrphidae > Cheilosia > Cheilosia scutellata. The sequence continues at coordinate 7,755,725 of OY015315.1, read as the reverse complement.
CACAGAGAGTGACAGAGTCTGGTGCGGATTGTGGAGTAGTGGCATCATTGGACAACAACATTTCGGTCAACGATGGGCGTTACAAAGCCATGTTAACCGTCTTTTTTTTTACTGAAATTGAAGACATGGATTTGGACGACGCGTCATGCCACACAGCCCATACTACAATCGATCTTTTGCGCACCAAATTCCACAAATCGTTTTATCAGCCGTCTTGGCCACCTCGGAGCTGCGATTTGACCCCTTTGGAGTTTTTTTTTTTTGTGGGGAACCGTGAAGGACCGGTGTTTTGCCAACAATCCGGAAACGATTCAAGCACTTAAGGCCAATATCATCCAAGCTACAGCCCCAAACCATCAACAAGGACTTGGAAAATTGGAGTGACAGAATGCGCTACTGCGAGGCAGCCATTTGAACGACTTTGTGTTTCATAATTAATGGGAATGTTTGCTCTTACTAATAAAGCCATAAGACATGGAAAAAATGCAATTTTGTTCATTTTATTGCATTTACCCTTTACAAACCTACTAGATAGGCACTTTAAAAAAGAAAATCGGAGCTAGAGCCGGGGAAAAAACATCTACTGTCGAAATAGGTGAATATTTTGCGGCAAGATTTTGTTCATTCCCTGGAGTCAGATCACGTAAGAGAAAAGCAATTTTTTATTCTCATTATTATTTTAAGGGTATAGGTATGTACCCACCTACATTATCGACAATTCGGATTAAGAAATATGACTTTGGCAGCATAGAAGATACCCCATGGCGGTTAATAGGTATACATCTAGTTAGCTACAGTAAAATACGTATCACCATTGAAAAAAAAAGTGTCAAGTGTCCGTGTCGCGGTGCAGCACTCCTACCCAATATGGATAAGAAATTTAAATAATCGAACAACTTATTTTTTTTCCATACACGTACACATATAGAAACAAAGAACAAAAAGCAATATGTACTAGCATACACCATTCATTCTCCCAGCTGGCCCAGTAGTAACATTAAAGAAAGGGACAACGACGACGATGACGATGGCAAAGACGACGAAGACCAGGACAACACATTACCCTTAAGGAGTTGAATTATGTTAATCTCGTTTTGTAATGACATATCTCGTGCATTGGCAAAAAAAAAACTCCTCGTCTCTTTGTACATATGTATATTCCTTGGAAAAAAAAAAAACCCTCAAGAAAGGACCTGGATCGAGTATGGGTAAGGTAACTAGATGGGGGGCTAGCATAATAAAAAAAAAATAAACTAATATATATATGTGTAGTATATATCACCCTTGAAGTTTTCGTTGTTCCTTCTTTATTTCTTGTCTTCCTCTGATTTATCAGAAATGAAGTAAAAAATCGCAAGGGGGGTGGTGTGCACACATATAATCATCATCCACCCCTTGTGAAATATGTATTTTTTTTTTCTGTTGTTTTTTCTTTCGCCCTCGTCTTTTTAATAAGATGAAGAGCGCAGAGCAGAAGATGATGATACAGAAGAAGGCGAAAAAAGCAAAAAAAAAAAAATAAAAAATAAAGAAAACCAAAATGAATAAACGAACGGAGATACCACACGTCCTTTTTAGGAATAATCGTATGCATGACTGATTTTGGTTTAAAGGGGGAGGTCGGCAGTAGACGTGTGTATACATTTTTTCTACCTCTTAGCGACATATGCAGGCCCAGGCACCTCGCTGTTGTTCCCCATCCCCAAGCGCTGGCTGCTCCAGAACTACCACATCCACCCACTGTGGGTGACTTCTAAAACGGCGATAGGATTTTGAGCGACGACGACGACGACGCCGAGGCGATTGGATAAGTGAAGTGAGAGCACATGGTACATTTTATTCGCTATTTCTCTCAAAATGTTGTTTCCCATCTTCAGCTGGTTTGTTACCGTTTGAGTGAGGGTGGCAAGGACGATTTTTTTTTCGTGTGCTTTTTTAATTCATATCCCTAGCGAAAGGGGTGATTTTTATTTTTTTTACCAAGAATACACATCGATATATGGTGGCTTGTGTGTGTTCTTCGTTATTTGGAAGATTGCTACATTAATGCGATGCGTTATGGATCCCCCCCCCCGCACGATTTTTGTGGATGTGTGAGTGTTTCAGTATAGAAAAGGAAATAAAATCCTAGATGAATTTATGGTAAAAATGAAGAAAGCCCGAAATCGATAATAAAGAATAAGTGTCCACAAAGGGTCAGGTTTCTTTATGGGAAAGCTGGACGAGAGGGTAGGTATGTATAGCTTTGTTTTTGGATTTCTTAAAAAATGAAATATTATGGTACATACCTACAACCATGCAGTATCAGTACAAAATTAAGAGGCGGCGCGAAAATTTGGAACACGAAGAAGGTTGCACAGAACACGTAATCAAGAGTATCGAATGGAATCGGTTTTGCGATGAAGTAGGGAGGTATACCTAATCGATGAAATAGGCACACAAATTGGAAGACTGCGATGGGTGGTGAGTTGTCGAGTGCGTAAAATAATATCTAAGGTTAATTTCGATGGATTTGAGCACAAGTTTTGAAATGTAAATAATGGACGGTTTTTTTTTAAAGACTATTGAAATGTTGTTTTTTTTTTATTAGTAAATTGAGTTTGAATCAAAAATCTTTATTAATTTAATGACGAACTTAAATTTATTTATATTGCGGTCTTCGATATATATCTACTTAAGGTGAAGGTTGTTAGCAAGGTCCATTAGGTTTCAATAACGACCTTAGACACATGGTCCCATCGGCGGGCTTTAAAAAAACCATCATGTCGGTCGACTTTTTCGAGCAGTCGAGGATCTATCTAATCAATAACGCGCTGAATATTGCCTTCCAAAGCCTTAACAAACCGCCTTAACAAATTCCTTAGAAAATCCCCATAATAGACAGTTCAGAGGTACCTGGGCACTTGCTAAAACTACACACATTCTACTCAAAAAATGGCAAATTTTACTTGTTCGTAAATCCATTGAATCAAAAGTGAGCCTTGTCACAATTTTCCTATATATGAAACAATGAGTTATTTTCGAAACAAGATCGATAAGCGAGCGTTCTCTTGGCTTTAAACCATAGTTTAAAGTTATCCCTACTGGAAGAGGTCGAAAAAGGGCATTAATTTGAGTTTATACATAATATTAATCTGCTTAGAGTCAACATTAAAAAAAAACAAGTACCTAACAATGTGCATATCTACAAATCATGCAAAATGTTAGAGGTCTAATGGGAGGTAGCACAACTACTTTCCCATTTTCCATATCAACCTGACGACGGTAAAAAGAAGTCCTCCTACAAAATTCCATTCGTATAGGTCGACAGACGAACATGAAGGTATCAACGTACCACTTGGCAGAAAAACCGATCTGAGTGCAGTCTTAGAGGAGCAACGTACGTCCTTGGAAAGCAAAGAAGGTACTACGGGCTTAACACGAAGGGACATTAAAAAATTGGCTTTTGAGTTGGCTTGTCGAAACAATTTGGAGCACCCGTTTAAAAATGAAATGGCTGGCCGTAAATGGCTACATGGATTTCTAACCCGACATAAGGACATCATTTGCCAGAATGATTGGTTTTGGTGTCATCTTTTTTTGACTTACTCTTTATGTATGAGGAAAACTTCTTTTCGGCAAACAGGATTTACAGTAGATCAATCTGGGCTGTCCGTTGTCCAGTTTAAGCAACCCCAAATTATCGCAGCCAATGGAAAAAAGCAGATTGATGCACTGACATCAGCCGAAAGGGGGCGTCTTATAACAAACATATTTATGTATAAATGCAGCTGGACACTTTGTTCCTCCAATGACAATCTTCCCCAGAGCAAGAACGGATGATAGGCCCAGCAGTAGATAGATAGCTATATTTTATTTGTTTATAAGCTTTTCTTTTACAAGTAGTATCTTTTTTAATATGAATTATTTAATGGAGTATCTATACGTATAAAATTTCTCATAAAAGTTAAATTTAGTTTTTAACTCATTTTTAGATAACAATAGAAGAATTATGTTGAGTACTTAATATGAAACCTGGATTTATTTATTCATTTGAAATAAATGCACTAGTCCAAGCCTCCAAAGTCCTCAAATGTTCCAAAACTCTTCAATCCTTTTTATAGGCTTATTTATTTCACCTTTCCCCCTTCTTAAGAAAAAATGATCAGATATAGGGGCAGGGAAATCAGGTATCTCATGTAAGATCACAGCATCACCATACAAAGCTGAACTGGAGATATCTAAAGCAACACAGAAGAAAAAGGATCTGGCTTAAAAAGCCGCAAATATATTCGAATAACCATCAACAATGAATAAAACGCTGAAAAAGTCTAAGAAAGTAATGACATTGCGCCAACATCGCCCTGCAAAGCTCAAATGAAAATATATAAATCAATGCAGCAGAAAAAGAAGCAGGCTTATAAAGGAGTAACTAATTTTGATCTACCATCAACGAGCGGCCTTCAAACGAAGACGATGACAGATTCGTCTTTTTATCAGACTGTGATGATGACATTTGGCTTCACTCAGATTCTTCAACTGACTTCCTCCCATCTATACAATTCAAAGAGGTGCGTCATAAGGCCCTTTATTATTTCATTTCTTCTTTTGGGGCGTTACTGCACTTCTTATAGTGTCATAAAGCCCACAAAAAATTCATAGAAGATTAAATTTAGGTATACTTCATTTGGAAATTTGAAAACAAACTGCAAGTGCACATACTTACATTGCCACAATGAATTTTTCTGCAAATAAAACAGGAACAAATTAGTATTGTTGTATATTCATATAAATATATTTTTAAGTTTATTCAGTTAAATCGTTAAAATGAGATTTGTTAAATGGACAAAAAACGCACCAGCCTGTCGAGTCTTGAGTCCCTTTAAAAGCGACTAAACGCGTCAGAAGAAGATTATAACTCATGGGGCGGGCACAAGTTGAAAAAAAAACGACCTAAAATCAAGAACATCAGTGTCATTTCAAGCTTATTCGGCCACGAAAGTATGGTAAACTCGGAAAATCTTATTTTTAAGCTTACTAAAAAATCTCAAAATGAGATTAAAAATATGAGATTTTTTTTAACTTTCTCGTATACGTAGTAAGAGAAAGATATTGTTTTCGTACAAAATTTCGAACTCGAGATTTTGATCAATTCTGATATTACGATGATAGGGGAACTCAAAAAAGTGGGTCTCGCAATTCTGTCCGTCCGTATGTCTGTCTGTCCCACCCCTGGGGAATCTAAACGCTTGGACGGATTTGCTTCAAACTTCGTATTTAGAGTTTGTGGGTTTCCCGCTAGGGACATTTTTTTTTTATGCTAGCCCTAATATTAACGGTACCTCCCATATAAAAATTTTACGAAATATTACGAAATATGTCTAAATTTAGATTTTTTCGAAAACGGCTCTAACGATTTGAACCAAAATTGATAGTTGAGTTAATGTAAGCATGCTTAACATGACTGCATACCCAGTTTTTCGCTAAAAAGTCCAACAACGGCAGTTTTGAAAATTGGCTTTTTCTCGAAAACAGTAAAAAACGATTTAAAAAAAAACTTATTTTTAAGGTACTATTGTCATTCTTAACTTGATAGCAAACTCAGTTTTTCCCTAAAAAGACTGCGTCCTTTGATATCCACCCAAATCCCTAATAATAGTACTTTAAAAAATTGCTCATATCTCAAAAACGCCATTTTCGATTATGATAAAAATGTTACTTTCAGGTAATGCTTAAATCCATAGTAATATCATTTGCTCAGTTTTGAGCTAAACAGTTGCAAAACAGTGTTTTTTGAACCATGAATGCGTCCTTCGATTTCCACCCCAATCGCTAAAAATGGTACTTTAAAAACTGCTCATATCTCGAAAACGCCATTTTCAATTTGAATGAAAATGTAACTGCTAGGTAATGTTTATATCCTGAATAATACGTCGTACTCAGTTTTGCGCTAAACAGTTTAATAACAGTGCTTTTCGAATCCAAATTTGTAACATTTGTCAGCATAATTTTACAAAAAACCGCTCTAACGATTTTGATCAAAATACATATTTAGGACAACATAAGCATTCTAAACATGATCACGTACTTAGTTTTTCTCAGAAAACTCGAATATAGCCGTTTTATGAATATTTCTCAAAAATGACTACCCAAATTCCGACAATTGAGACCACTTTTTTAAATAATCAAAAATGGGAATACGAAATTCATCGCCTACTTGCCTCCTTTAAGTGTCAGTTGTTCGGGGTGAAATTTGAAAGTAAGTAATAAAGTGTTGTAGTTAATACGTATGTTTATGTAGTATGTATTACTTTTTATATTTTAATAAACAAGGGTTGAGTTACTAAACCTGAGTACATCTTAAGTGGGTATGATTTTGAACGTAAAATTTGCTGAAATAACTCTGAGATTCTGCGAGATTCGCAATAAACGAGAAAGTTTCGTGCGACCCAGTCGTGCACATTTTTTGGTCTTGTTTTATGAATTTTTGAGCTTAATTTAAGTTGACAATGGTCCAAAACGTAGCCTTTGTATTCTTAAAATAAAAACGAACATTCTTAAAGTAATCCCGAAACAGGATTGAAGTAAGATTTATAAGCTTACTAAAAATCTAAATAGAAGATTTTTTGGTCTTGTTTTAAGAACTTTCGAGCGATAATCCCAAAACAGGATTGAAGTAAGATTTATAAGCTTAATATTAAAAAGAAGATGTTTTGGTTTTGAAAAAACGAGCTCCAAATAAGATTTTTTTAACTTGGAATAAGATTTTCCGAGATTACCATACTTTCGTCAACAAACAGGCTTGAAATGACACTGATATTTTCGATTTTACGCCATTTTTTTCTGAGTGTACCAATTTAAAATATTACAAAATATCAACGGCAACATTGTGAGTGTTGTAAAGAACAATATAAACCAATTTTTAAGGTCAGAAATCTGTTCATCAATTGTGTTTGAAAAAACAAAAAAATCTAAAATGGTCATTTAGGATGCATTTCGCTATGATCCCAAAGTCACACACCGGCAGTCTTGCCATGGTCCTAAATCACTACATCAAATTTATTCTGAGTTTTACAGTTCCTCTACCGCTGACTGTTGCTGTAAAATTATGTATTTTTATAACTCTTTTTTTATTTGAATCCTCGAGAAATGTTTATTTGTGGATTGAAATAGTAGATACATGTGCGTGTCGCAAACATTTGTGCGGGTTTTTGAAAAATGTTTTAAATGCGGAAAGTGGACAGACAAGGTAGCCTGGAATGAAGGAAAATTCTTACATAGTGGTGATGAGTACCGATGCCAATGGATCGTTGATTTTGTTGTAAAATTTAATTTTCAGAAAATAATGAATCTTAAAAAAAATTGTTCACGCGCTAATCTTGCACACCCTATACACTCCCCCTTTTCATCTCTATCGAAATAGCAAAACAAGATCAATGAAATAGGCTCACATTCCATCCGTACGAGACTAAGTACATATTCGATATAGCGAACGGTATATCTGTATCTTAATATACAGCCTCGCCCGGCCCGTGCATATATGAAGGATAGAAAGGAGTGCGTTAAGGGTTGACTGAATATATTATTGAAGTTTGCACTTCTCTACATAAGGGAGGATATGTGAAAAATTAAAAAAAAAAAAAGAAAACTCGGGAAAATATAGAGGACAACAAAAGAAATGAATTTCCCTGTGGTAGGTGTTAGAAGAAGGATACACACAGCCAGTCACCCACCCAGCCAGCCAGCCAGCAACCTGCAGAGTATGTTGTGTTCATATATCTATGTGTAGTGCTTTTCCCCGAAAGGACAAACGATATGGAAATTTGAGTTCAAATGAGAATGGCTGTTTGGCTCATGATAAAATTTGAAATCCCTTTTTCTTGCATACCTTAATAGGATGGAATAAAAGGGGTTTTCCGAAAAAATGAAAAGAAAATTTCAAGAAAAAAAAAAAATAAAAATAAGTATGTACAATCTCATTTGTATATCATCTTAATATGTGCACACACGTCCATACATAAATATATGTGTGAAAAATGTTCTTTTCTTTTTCGGAAATCGGATGGGCGTTTCTCTCTCGAAGTCGCATTGGTTGGAGTTTGGAGCACCGCGTTGCTGTGGACTTTTCTTTCTTCTTCGTTTTTTTTTTTAATCTATGTTTTAGAGGATGTAGCAGTAGGTACTTTGTAAATTTCTTTCTTGTATGCAATGAAAGGCTTTACCCTCTCTATCCCTGAATATTATGCCGAAACAAAAAGTCAAGTTGATTGGGTGATGATTTTTTAAATGTCTGAAAGTTTTATTGAAATTTCGTAGATTTTTTATATTTTTATAAAAATATAATCAGTATATTTGAACCATCCCCTAAAATTCGACAAAAATTGTCAGAGTCAATCCCAACTAGCGAGAATCGTTGTTACTCCTCGCGCTTCCCCACTCATCCCCTTAATGGCAATTTGCTAAAAAAAAAACTAGCACGTCTTAACCGATATATCCCAACTAGCGAGAATCGTTGTTACTCCTCGCGCTTCCCCACTCAACCCCTTAATGGCAATTTGCTAAAAAAAAAAACTAGCACATCTTAACCGATATAATCTAGGGCCTTATTTGAACGGGAATTAAAACGGGTTTCAAGCTATAGATAGATAGCCACCCTCATGACTCCGTTTCCAAAGTTAATCTTAATCTTTATTATTTTAAATATTTACCTCAGCATAACTGAAGTGGTCTTTTTTTATTAATAAATGTGATTCATTGATCGGTACCTACACACGTACCTATATAGGTTTTTTTTTAATTGACAAATGAATCAAGATAAGTGAAGCGGTTAAATTTGTGGGAATTGACATTTTTATGGCTTTTACTGTCCAGGCGTCTGGGGCGAAAAATCAACATCAGAAGTTAAACATTCAGAGCAGTTCGCAAGCTGCAGTTGCAAACGGTTGAATTTGTCTTCTTTTTTTTTCGTTAAATCCCCGCAGCACAGTCAATTGACAGTTATAATAAGGCAAAGCCGGACAGAAAGAACTCTGGTAATCAAATAGCAATTTGTAGCTTTCGTATTTATCTTCATAATTACCGAAAGATGGGGATGTGTGCGGCACAGAAAAGGGATGATGATAATTTCTCTCAAAATTTCAAATCGGGGAAAAAAAAACAAATAAGAAACTCCAGTTCGCTCGAATACGTGGGTACTGCCGGCATCTGTGCGTATAGTGAATTGTGAATCTTGAATCTCATGGGTGAAATATGAATTCCTTTGTGTACCTGTTGTGACTGATCTGTATTGATTCGGTTTTTTTTTTCGAAAGATAGGGTGTCGGCCCTATAGGTGATCATAGATAACTTCCGTCTTGCTTGGTATATTCCTCAGACAGCAGGTATACAGCGCACGCATAAACAATGGTGATGGTTGGAAGAGAGATGCCCAAGGGAAGAAGACAAAATACACAAAAGGACATACGATATAGGACAGGAGAGCGACTCAAGCTTCACTCAGCAAAATTATTTTCCCCTCGAAATTTGACAAGTTCTTCTTATAGTTTGTATTGGATTTTATTGTTTCTAGGTTGCCTATACAATACACCTATACACGGTCACTGATACAAATACTATGGAGATAAGGTGCTAAGGTTTTGCGTTGCATTTTCCGAATTACTGGTCTGTCCTCTGACATATTGTTGCTTTTGCTATGGTTTTACTTCTAATTCTATTTTTGGTTCTTCGAGGATATCAAAGGATTGTCTAAGGGCCAGATGTTTGGAATTGATGGTAACATACACAAGAGAATATCGAGATTTTTTTCAGACTATGTAATGTGAGTGAGGGAGAGAGAGGTTTTAAAATGTTCATTCATTAAATAAATGAGAAGAATTTCAGTGGAAAATTTAACGACTATTGGAATTTTGAAAACTCACAAACCAACCAGGTACGCATACGCGCCAGACTAATTGCTTATCTCTATCCATTCGAAGGGAACGGGAAATACAGGACGTGTAAAATAAAAATATAGATAAAGAGTGTAAATACAGGTGTGCAAACTGGAAGCAAAATTAAAAAAAAAAAAAAGAAACACGGACCTTTAGGTAGAAAGGTGCTGATTTAGTGTGTTTTTTTTTACAACCTTTTGTGAACTCTATATATATGTATTTATTTGGGTTTTGAAGAATAAAGACAGTCGCCTGTGCAAGCGGATTTTCTTATCCATATCGCATAATGAAAACATATTCAAATCGCGTTGCCTTATACTAAGACATGATAATGAACAGAGCAATAAAGGGGAGCGAACGGTTTTGATAATAATTTGAAACTGTTTACTTTCTTGTACGTATATGTGTTTTTGAATTAATTACGTATGTACTTGTTTTGTAGATTAAACGGAATTATAGACTGCTTAAAAAAAAAGCACGCAAAGTTGGTGTACATTTTGATTTTTCAAGAAGGAGATTTGGCAGCGAAGTCGTCAAAGATATGGCTAGGATGTATATTTAGAGGGAGCCTTTGACTCCAAGCCGGAGGGACAACAGACCAGCGGAAGACGGCTCTCTGAAATCAAGCCAAAAGAAATTACGCCAAAAAATTAAAGAGGAAAATGAGCCCAAAAACCTCCATACAAATTTGTGGCATTTTTTCCTAGGAACAATCGCCCAAATATTTTGACACAAATGCCGCTAATTTTGCCATTTTCCCAAAACTCTTTCGAGCATTTTTTCCATTTAAGAAAATTGAGAAAACGCCCAAAAAAGTGTTTTGGAAAAAACACAAAAAAACGTGAAATAAGACCTGAAAAGAAAAACGAAACTGTAACCCCCCTACTTGGGTTTACTGTCAGATTTGGGACCTTATTTCATTTTTTTGGGCGTAATTTCCATCAAACTTTTTGGCTTTTTTTCCAAAAATATGGCGTAATTTTCTAGCATTCTGGTGATTTTTTTTTTTTGCGTTTTTGCCAAAAATATTAAGCCGCAATTATTTTGGTCTTTTTTCCAAACCACTTTTTGGCGTAATTTCAGGGAGCCGAGGAAGACCTCGCTTTGGGTGGCGCACACGAGTGCAAGTAGAAGGCCCTCAACCAAATCTGAGTCTACGCAAATTAAGGAACGCGCTAAATGGAGAGATGTTTTAGTTAAGGTCTAGGTTAGGTTAGAGGGGCAGTTTGCAATATATGCAATTTTAACCCAGAAGCCATTGAGTCTCATTGTGATTACCCTTTTGTAGTAGAACCATTCGGATCTGTTTTTCTGATAAATCTAATAGAGGTATCGTTGCTAGATCTTCCAAGACGTCGAAGAACCGTGCACCCATACAAGAGTAGCGGCGTTCTTGGAGGGCTGGAGAAGGAGATGTTCCACAGATTCTATTTTCTCTTCATCTCTGCAACATCTGCAGAAGTCATTTGTGAAGATACATAGTATTTTGGCCATGTCCCCAATGATGTAGTGTCCGGTAATTACTCCGACGAGCACTCGGATTTGGTTTCTACCAAAAGGCTTTTATAAAAATCTATTTTTTTTACTTTTTTCCTCGGTCCAAAATAAAAATGTTTTGATGCAAAAAGTTTCTTCAAACAATTCTAATAGTGACTGCAAACAATTTTTTTCAAAAATCTCTTCGCTAATATTTTTTATGATTTTTTGAATGGGATGATCTCAGAAAAATTTTATATGAAAAGGAGAAAAAAGTGGATAAAATAGTCATTTTTAGCAATTTTCAAAAAATCATAAAAAATATTAGCGAAGAGATTTTTGAAAAATTTTTTTTGCTCTCACTATTAGAATTGTTTAGAGAAAGTTTTTGCATCAAAACATGTTTTTTTGATACCGAGGAAAAGATGCCTCTCAATTTTGGTGGTTCCCATTTTGGTATCCTATATCTTCAGGATGAGCTCAGTCTTGTTGGGGTTAACCGATAAATAGTTGTTCTCCGTCCACTTAAAGCTCTGATAACGCAGATTCCATCACTTGACTACACTAATTATTGTGTCCTGAAATCAGGACAACTATGTCATCTTTGTAGGCGACCACGACCACCTTGATGCTCCTGTTGACGAGTAATTTAAGAAGTTTGTTTATTGAAATAAAACCCCACCTTGAGGTCCACCCTTGAATTGTCAGTAAGTAAGCAAGAAACCAGATTTAACATTTCCACTTCCCTTGTGAGAGACTTTCACGCCGAACGACTAAATTGCAAAGGTTTCCAATTAGGTACAGTTGATGTTTGCCCTGATGGTAATTCTAGTGAAAAAAAGAACGTAAGGTGTCACATGTAGGACCCATGTGCACGAATAGCTGCATATTAATTCGCACTTATCTTATATCCCACTGTGAGAAAGGAAATGAAAACATATTTGCGTTCTAACTTTCTTATTGCGATAAAAATAGGTTTACAAAAAATATATATATATATATCCTATCCACCCGTAGATAGGTCCAACTTCGCCAACTTTCATGATCCGTTCTCGACTGCCACAATGTTTTTCACGTCTTTAAATATAAGCAATTTATTATAATTTTATTTTGCATTCGCAAAAAGTCTACCCCTATAGAATTCGACAGACTTTTAACAGGGTACCTAGTACCTACCCTTGATCAGTCTAAATTATATATTCTCTCATTGTCAGTCGTATTATTATTTTAGAGCCCCTTAAATATGCACTAAATATGCAATTTAAATGATCAAATAATTCCGTTTAGAGATACAGAGACGCTTAAGGCGGTCCACCATATCGTCACCGCCACCCTCTTGTGACGATAATCAAAGCGCTTCCTGTCTCCCGCATAATTCTCGTTAAATCGCTGCTTCTTCACTATATTAGTTCCCACCACACAAGTAAATATATGTTGGACAAAAAAAAGATGAACCAAAAGATTTTAAATAATTGTCACCATTTGGGTCATGATGAATGTGGCCTTTTGTGTGTGTGTGTGTTTTGTTATTTTCTCGGTGTGTGCCCATGCCCAACTATCAAATATGCCATAGACGGACCACCATAAACTGTATAAGTATACCAATACCCACTGATTATGAATGACGATAGTATAAGTGTCAACTTTGGAATTTATTCTGTTCATTCTCTTATTCCGAGTTTCATTAGCATCTTTCTTTCGTTTGGGAATTTGCATGCGTAGGGGGACAGATATTAGATGCCGATGTACAAAGATACATCAATCTATCTCGCATGTTATCTATCTATAGTTATGGGTTTTCCTTCTTTTCTATCAATCTAGGTACCTATGTGTCTATCTATCCAAGTGGCCGTTGTGGTTTATCAATCATTAGTTTGTACGTGATCCTTTGGGATTGTATTTTGTATTTTTTTTTTTGTTTTCTTAAATAAAAGATAAAGAAAATTCGAGAAAAAAAATGCAGCAACTATTAACAAGCAATGAAAGGTGAGAAATGGGGAAAATAAATGACATTCGACGGCGAGTATACCTACGATACGGATTGAGGTTGATTTTGTCTGCACAACGGTTCACATAGTATACCTTGTAGGTTAAATGGTTTCGGTCTTTTTTGTCTTCTCGCACTCTTTTATTAGTAGATAGGTTCTTACTTCTGATGTGCAACTGGAATACGAAATGATTAATCTATTAATGTTTTTCCCTTGTGTGCATCAGGAGGAAAAATCAAAAGATTTTAACATTTTTATTCATCAAAATGCTGATGCAGTGAATTAAAAAAAAAAGTCCAATTCCTTTTATCTTACGATGAGAGGGGTTTTCCTTTGCTACCTGATGTAGGTGTTAGTCATCGAATGCACATTTTTGAGATCACTTCTGCTGGATGCTGTCTACAAATTTAACTGAAATATATGATCCAACATGAGGGATGATGCTAGCGATGACTAGACCGGACATACGGGTGGGAACCCTACTCACTTTGTTTTGAGAAGAAGTGAATAATGTCTCAAACAATCAAGTCAGTTAAATTGGAACTATATAACTCGGATTAGTGGAAGGGTAAAGATTGATACAGTTCGGACCTCTATAGAGTTAGGGTGGGAGGGTGACTGAAACAGTCATATTATAGCCTTTGATTGTCCCTCAGTGGGTTATACATGTTGTTATGAAGGCAGAGAAGCAATGAACCAACTAAAAACAGACCGATTGAAGCAATCTATCTTCGAATCTATCCTTTCCAGGTAATACCATAGACGCCAACCGGTCTACAGTAACCCATCACCTAGTCCAAGATATACCGGAAGAGATAGTGAAGACCCGAAATATAAACAGCTTCCTTCCGTATAAGTCCCCGGGACCTGATAATATAACACCAGTGGAGATTCAAAAGGCCCTTGAAATATTGAACCCTTGGCTAGAAGTGATTCTCCGCTCATGCCTTCGGCTACAGTCCAACCTCAGGACAAGGCAGTTTTTATACCAAAGAGCGGCAAGGCTTCCCATGTCTCTCCAAAGGACTTTAGGCCGATCAGTCTCTCTTCGTTTCTTTTAAGAACCCTAGGAAGAGTCATCGACATTTATATTCGAAAGAAACTAAAAGCAAACGTACCCAACCGACTTATCGAAAGGGTTTCTCGGTAGAGACAGATTTACACTCGCTAATAGGCAATATTAACAGGCAGTTCTCGATAGTATCCTTTTTAGATATCGAAGGTGCCTTCAACAATGTCAAAAAAGACCTCCGCAGACTGGAGGTTGACAACTGCCTACAACTGATATAGAAAACATGCTAAACAGTAGAATGATTTTGTCCGAAGTGGGGAGTTGACAAACCAAGACACCCCAGGGAGGCCTACTTTCCAAACTACTTTGGATCTTAGTAGTGGTCGAGGTACTAACCATTCTGGAAAATGAGGGGTGCAAAGTTATAGCCTATGCGGACGATATTGCCATTGCTATTTCTGACAAATTTCCTAATACCATAAGAGATCGAATGGACGGATTCGGTTGGACTTGATGTCAACCCCTCCAAGACAGAACTAATACTCTTCACAAAGAAATACCAAGTTCCTAATATAGCTCCAACTAAACTTAGAGACCAAGAGTTAAAATTCACAAAAAAACGCCAAATATTTAGGTATAATTCTAGACAGTAAACTGAGCTGGAAACTAAACATCCAGGAAGGTGTAAGAAAGGCCACAATACCCATGTATGCTTGCAAAAAAGCTTAAGGCACTATGTAGATGGGGCTTGCAACCTAAAGTAACAACGTACACGTTCTTCATCCTTGATTGGAACGCTTTACCGATGGAGATTAGCACAAAAATATGGTCAACGGGTGAGAATTTTTTTCTGAAACCACCTTGGAATTGGGTCAGTATATTATTGGTTTACACCCATGTCTCAAGCCTGTTAACAAGTACACCACAAAACACATTTGAAATGACGTTCATAAACGATATGCCTCTATAATTTTCAACATTATTAATGTCTCCTTTTTTGTGATTTTGTGATGTTTTGTGTCATTTTTGAATCACACAGGAACATCCTCTTTTGAAAACACTTCATTGAAAAAAAATTGTAGTTTTCCAATAAAGGCAGGGGTGGCGTTCTTGAAATATTCGTATGGAATTCCGTCTTCGCATGTAGCCTTTCCATTTTTTGCTTTGTGAAGAAAAAGCTGTACTTCGGCTACGTTGATTTCGCTATCCTCGGAATTTTTTGCTCAAACTAAAAAGAAATGTTTGTTCTTCAAACAATTCTAATAGGGACTGGGAACATTTTTTTTCAAAAATCTCTTCGCTAATATTTTTTATGATTTTTTGAAAATTGCTAAAAATGACTATTTTAGCCAATTTTTCCTCCTTTTCATACACAATTTTTCTGAGATCATCCCATTCAAAGCATTTTTTTTTAGACCGAGGAAAAAAGTCAAAAAAGTAGACTTTTACAAAAATTCTAAATTTTAGAATTTAAATTTAAAGTTAAGGAATATTTTGTATCATTCAAACGGAATTTAAATGACCTTTCCATTGATGCCAAAATTTACATGAAGCAAGTTCAAATTATGAGTAGAATTAACTTTAGTTTTGTCAAAATACTTATGTAGATGGTTTTCGAACTCAGTTTGTCAAAACAGCATCGCACATATGAATTTATGCATAAATCGACTTCCATGACAGCTTGTCACAATTTATGAGCCTTGAGTTTCGCCCACATATTATTTGAAATTTAAAATTACTTTGCATTAATTTTTAATTACCAACAAATGTAAATCATCATCGAAGACAACAAACTTGGGATGAAATTACAAATTACCATAACACACCTCATTTTCTCGGCCGTGCGCGCACGCGTTCACATCTCATTTTGTGTCATGTTATCAATTTAACGACAAATGGCTAGGCATGCTCTATCCACGTGCCGTGTGTGGTATAAACTATACACACAGATACTCTTGTGAGGCAGTCTCTATTATTTATTAACCATACGTCGGGATTCCGAACAAGCCGATAAACAAATGATTTGGTTTTGCTGCCTTGAGTATTGAGTGTGATTAAGGTTTTTTTTTATGTGTTTCGTCTCAGCCTCAGATTCAGGTAAACACATAAAGAGGAGATAAAAGAGACTATACCTATACGTTTAAAAAACTTTACTCCCTTTCACATAGAGAGTGGGAAATTCATAATTTTATGTTAATTCATTCGTTTGGTTTAAAAAAAAAACAAGAAGGAAATTTGATCCTTACCCATTGCTGAGGGCCACTGAGGTTTTTGAAAACCAATAGAACTGTGTTTATATTTGCAATACGGTTTGTTTGTCTCTTGCTGCTTTTATAGGGTGTCTGAGTAGTAGGGTGGGTCGAAAAATTAAATTTCGTCCGAACGTTTTGGAATAGTAACCAAAAAGTGACCCCAAGCTTTAAATTTTTTTTACATATTTTTAAACATCCATGTATAGTTCTGGTATCCCTGCAAAATTCGATCGTTTGTATAGGGTGATGAAGGAGAAAGCTCTCTGCTGCATCAAGGTGGATAACGACCCTACCGAAACCTTTGATGTAAAAAGCGGATTTAGAGAAGTTGACTACGTGACAACATCATACATTTGAAAGAATTGTCCGAGACTCACAGGCCAAAACACAAGGCACGATCTTTCAAAAGTCTGTGCAATTACTTGCATACGCCGATAATACTGACATATTTGGTAGAACTAGTAGTACAGAAACGGAGGCAGTTAAAATGGGTCTAGCGGTAAACGAGAGCAAACATATAGTTCTGCTGTTATCAGGGACACCTAACATCGACGGATCGGACAAAACCTTACAATTTAGACCTATAACTTTGAGGTAGTGAGAGACTTTGTATAGGTACGAGTAGCACGGCCTATTTAAAGCGGATGTAGCTATCCTCCTTCGAGAGAAAGATTATTTGTTAGATTTTCGGTCCCGTTTACGTTGACGGAGAAGACTCCTATAGCAGTTCAGCGACATCGACCTAGTCAAAAATTGCAATAGCAAAGAGATAGCGCAGTCGAGGAAGACCTCGCGCACAAGTTGAAGGGGACCTCAACCAACTTCGAGTACGCAACTGGTAGTTAGCCAAAAAGACTGTGCTAACTGTAGAGCCGCTTACGCCTAGTAAGAAAGTTTTCAATATAAAACAGCAGCTTCCAAGTAAACTGAAAGCAATAATTGAAGAAGGGCAATATAGTCCCAGGCAAGTCTTTAATGTGAACGAAACGGGACTGTACTGTAAACGATTGCCAACACGAACTTTTGCTTCGAACGATGTAAGCACAGTATAAGATGGCAAAATATAGGTTAACACTTCTACTAGGTGGAAATGTTTTCGGCGAATTTAAACTGAAGCCTCTCTTAATATACAATTCTCTGAATCCATGGGCTTTAAAAAACATAGACAAAAATAGTCTTCCGGTCATTTGGAGATCCAATAAAAAACACTTGGGTAATTTTATCAATGTTACGGCTAAGGAATACTGCTCTAAAAATAATCTCTCAGAAAGGGTTCTTCTAATCCTTGACAATGCTCCCGGCCATCCGCACTCTCTTGACGATATTGATGAAAATGTTAAAGTAGTTTTTCTTCCTCCGAATACTACAACCCATGGACCAAGGTAATTGCATCTTTTAAGGCGTATTATTTGCGTCGAACTTTTAAGCAGGGGTGGAATTCTGTAAAAAACGAAACGAAATCCGCTTTCGTTTTCACTAAACCTGTCTCTATCATATCTGTGGCAATAGACAGAGACTGCTATTGTCGAAACGATATCGTTCTATCGTTTTCGTCTTACATAATCTGGGGCCAGATTATTCATTCCCTTGACATGTCCTTAGATAACGAAGAAAAACAAACATGCATAAAGGAAATTTGGCAGAAGTATAATATTCATCAGGCTTTTAGAAACATAGCCGACTCCTGGAAATATGTAACAATTTCTAACAGGAAAAAAATTTGGCGAAAGATTTGGCCAGAATGAATTCAATCTCCACCTAGTGCTTTTGTCGATACAAAACGATGACGGAACTAATCCTATCAGAAATACTTCGTGCATGGCGAAGGAAATTGGATTTTCTGATCTTATTGAAGACGACATAACTGATTTAATTCAAGTTCAAGAAAAACCACTTTCCACTGACGAACTAATTTCAATTTTAGGAGCTTCAGAAGAGACGGATACGAGCCCTGACAACGCTGATAAGGAAATATTTAAGTCAAAACAGATAGCAGAATTTTTAGATTGGATGGAAAAGGACTTAAACACATATTGAAACATGATCCAGATCAAGAGAGAAGCGAGAATGTCCCATTTTTTGTTTCTGAAAATATATCATGCTACAATGATTTATACAAAAAAATGAAGTTAGGCACAAATTTGTAAGACAAGTTCTTCTACTAATACTACACAGAAGCGGAGTAAGAAGTACAAGATGCTGAACTTCAGTTTCAAGTCAAGCGTCAAGCGAAGATGACAATATAATTGCCTGTACTGGGGAAAACACAAATTTTCAAAATCAATGCGCGCGTAGAAGGAAGGTTCTTGAAAATGGGTCAACCTTTTATCACTATTCCAATCCAAAAAAAAAAATTAATTTGTTCTTACATCGATGACCCACCCTAGTGCAGAATTCGATACCGGCTTCATTTACATCAAATACGAGTAGGGGGAAAATAATCTATACGAATCTGTAAACAGTGGAACTTTGTTTTAAGATCACACTCAAAAATAGATACACGGCTACAACTACTGTTATCACCAAACTTACAAAGTAGATAAGTGTCTAAGGTAACAGGTTCAATGAATTCAGCGTTTGTATATTTTTCCGGCCCATAACTCATAACCTTCAAACAGTAAAAACATAACGAAAGCAAATCAAAAACACTTTTCATATACCTTAACCGATGAAATATCATTCCGAAAATATTTTGCCACTACTATACGCACCCTCCCATCTCAGCGTGTACGTCTGTACTGTGTTCCGGTCACAACATGGCGTGCGACTCACGCAATCCGAGGATCGCATGCAGATCTCATATCAAAACGTTTTCATTTCCATTCAGCAATCGGTCTCATTAAATTTCGATTCTCTGCCCCACTCGACGCCGATTTGTAAAACACGTGTATTAGCACATCATAATTATTATGAAATACAGAAGTAAGTATAGGCATGGTATGGTGTAGTAGCTGGCCAAAGCCATCCAGCCACCAGCCACCAGCCGCCATGTCATGTCCGTGTCAACATACAGTGAATAAAATACCTACTTTGCGCGATGAGTAATACGAGTGTGGCTGGGTATATGGTGTGGTAGGTAGGGGGCTACTTGGGCACTCTATACAAGCAAGCCGGGGATCATGGTGGGCTGAGTTTGTTAAATACCCATCGACAAGGAATTTACGCTTTAAATGTTTTGCCGATAAAACTGCGATAAGGTGCACGCAAAGTCCGCAAGCCACGCCGAGAGCATGCCTAAGCGTGACCTGAAATAAAGCACATGAGGGTGAGACTGAAAACTGAAGACAGAAATCCATTGCTACAGAAACAGATTATGTTAATGTTGAGTACGTTCCTTACTAAGGATGTGTTTTGGATTTAATTTAGTCTGAAGGAATATAGTGTTATATATAGTTTTCACAGGCCTCTCTCTACGGATCAGAAAAGTGACGTTTATATTATACTTGCGTCGCAGAATAAGATTGCGAAAAAGTTTTCTTTTTTGGAACGAAATTGGTGGGGTTTGAGCAGTTTGAGTTCTGATGAGTTGCTCACCATTTCTCCCAAGCATTCCATAAAACCGGGTTACGGGTTGTTATTTAGATGTATGGGGCCACTAAAACATTCCGTTAAATCTAGCTGCCTTCAGCTAAATTTACAAGGAACCAAACTTCTACTCATATGATGCATCACTGTATAGAGTATAGAGAGACAAAAACGCACTCTTAAAAAATATGAAACTATAAAATGAGGCCTCCCCCAGTTTTGCCGCCGGTAAACTCACTTGTTTGGCTTTTGTTGTGTGGACTTTTCGTTTGCAGTTTCTCCAGAGAAACATAACAATAAAAAAAAAAAAAAAACAGACACACACACAAAACTAATCCGCTCAAGAAATATTTCCTGTGCAACCTTGAGTTGCGTTTTATTCTTATGATTTTCTAGAATCAATGCCCAGTTCGTGTTACCTACCCCCCCTTGAAGAAAATACAAAATCGATTCTCACGTGAATACTTCAGAAAAAAAAACCTCTGGAAGGACATTGATATGTAGGTTATTGGGGGTGCAAAACTGACCCACATTTCAAACCAGCCGTTCGCCGTCTAAGTGTATGTTAGAAAAAAAAAAAAAAAAACACACGCATTGACTGGCATGCTATAGCCTTTAACCTTTCCTTACCCTACTCGAAAAAAAAAGAATCTAAAAAAACATATATATCGAACGTCAGTAAGGACATCGAACTTTCGACCATTCCGAGTATTGTGATATGGCAGAGAAGGAGGACGACGAATAGGCTTCGATTTTTTTTTTCTTCTTTCAAGTCTGGATGTTCATATATAGATATATGTTCCATTATATATGTACATGTTGGTGGAACTTTAACTTTTGGACGAAGGTTAGTTTCCGGTGTAGGCACATGTACATGCATTCTACATTTGGCCTTTGCTGGCACTTTCCACTTTCGATTCGGTGGTTGCGTTGTTTGGGTCTCACTCGTCTTTGTTGTCATCGTCTGTCTGCTGTCTAGGAGGATGTTGGCCTCTCACGATGTAATATCGTTTGTAGGTGTATACCAATAGCATGAATGAATGAACTATACCTAGTCATGGTCTCCCTATACACAAGAGAAACATTATGTTTTTTGTATTTGTATATAATTTCGTATAGAGTTCCTGTTTTTCTAACGAAACGAAACATGAATAAGCCATCTGACGGATGTGTAATGTTCGGTTAAAAGATTAGTTATTCGCTTTCTTTATCTAATCTTTTTGAGGGACACTTGCAGGCTTTGTGGGTGATTATCCCTAAGCGTGCGAAAAGGGTCCCTTGCCCAATCGTTTTGGGTTGATAAGTATAGGAGATGAAGATATTTTAATGTATACCTAAGTGCAAAAAAAAAAAGCACAGCGAGATATTGGAATTTTTGAAAGCACTTACTGAGTTATACCTAGACGTCTATTTAGAGCGCATTTCTAGTCACTATTGGAGCAATAGGGTGTCAAATGTGACAGAGAGTCAAAATCGTATACCTATCCACACATGGAGGAGGTTCTATTTTTTATTTTTCGGAAGCCGTTTCAGAAACATAGGTACCTATCTAGGCATATACATTTTAACAGGATCCACTGAAAGGACGGTCGAAGTCGACGTAAACCGATTTCGAGTAAAGCTACAATATATACATAGGTATTAGATTAGATTAGGTTAAAAATCGGCAGAGCCTTCACCGGCCCTGGCACTGCAGCTTCTCTAAAGTAGCCTATTGTGCCTTCCCTGGTGAGGTCTTAGAGCCGGCTCCCTGAAATTACGCCAAAAAATTAAAGCGGAAAAAGAGTCCGAAAACCTCCATACAAATTTGTGGCATTTTTGCCTAGGAACAATCGCCCAAATATTTTGACACAAATGCCGCTAATTTTGTCATTTTTTCCAAAACACTTTCGGGAATTTTTTCATTTAAGAAAATTAAGAAAACGCCCAAAAAAGTGTTTTGGAAAAAACACCAAAAAACGTGAAATAAGACCTCAAACGAAAAACGAAATCGTAAGGGGGGCAGAAAGCCCCCCCTGCAACCCCCTGATTGGGTTTACTGTCAGATTTGGGACCTTATTTCATTTTATTTTTAGGCGTAATTTCCATTTAACTTTTTGGCTTTTTTTTCAACAGAAAATTATTTTGTTGGCCAATGAAAGTTTCCAGAACCAGCTTCGATTTTAATACAGATGAGCCCAGAGCTTTAAGAGCAGCTTGGCTGTCTGAGAAGATAAATATGGTAGACACCCTAGGCCTAGCTTCTGATGGCAACCATTCGTTTGTATGAGTTTCTATTTTTGGGACGAATACTAATACGATTAGTATTAGAACTTAAATTAATTTATTCTAGTGCAGTGGTTAATGGCAAGGACTTTAACCTGGAATATGGACGAGTGCTTGCTTGAGGCTGACTGAAAAGTTCGCTTGATGCGCTTCTCCATAAATACCAGATCCAGTCCTTGAATCCATCTGGGAACCGTTTGTGTATCTACCAGACTAGGTCAAGTCGCGATGGATTAGGTTTGTATTTTTCCCAGTCTTCCCTTGGCGGTATGACACACACAGAAACAAGAGGCTAAACGCTTTTTCAGGCTCCATATCGTCAATCAGAGACAGGTGACCTCCATGGTCAGTCTTGCTTCCATTTGAATGTGTACTTGAATAGGTACAAGGCCTAGGATGATGGATTCCCAAGACAAGTTAAATAGTCGAGCTTATAAGAACCTTGTTCAACCTGTTACGGTTCGGCTGTGGTAAGAATTTCAGGAAATTCCCAATACTGTCCGGGTTTTGACCCCATATCTAGTTTTTTTTTTAAAGTTGTATGCATACCCAACTATTTTTTTTTTTTTGCACGAAATTACAATACCCATCAATCTGGAAAAACGACTCTTATACACATTAGGATACGATATACGGACATGTGAGTTCTCTAACTTGATTAAATGCGCACAGGAGCACCAAGGGTTTCATTGTAATATACATAATCATTTGCACACCCAAAAAGGACACACACGGGATCAAGCAAAACACTCGATTCTCGATCGCCAGTGCCGCAGTTGTATAGGGAGAACAAGATGAAAGGACAGAAATTATATATTTTGTTTATTGTGAGATGATTTTGAAAAGAAGCCGCGAGCGGATGTGAACCAGTTTCGTTAAAAAAAAATAATAAACCTACATGGACTTTCAAAAAGCTATGTATACTCTAAGGCTATAAATACCGAAGAGGGTCCATTGTAGGATAAGACAATATATGCTATGGAAACATTGAATTTATTGGACTGGACTGTGCGGCGAATAAAGGGATTCTCTCAGAGTTACACACACACACAGAGACAAGAGGGTAATAGCGCACCTATAGAACTTAGGACTAGGTGCGTAGCGTTTTTCTCCTTTTCAGAGGTTTTTTTTTTATCAGTTTCGCGGGTATGATTGACACTTGAATGGCTGAAAAACAAAATATATGCAGATTATCACCGTCGTAATCGTTGCCATGTCGCATCGTCTATATAGGGCGTACTGGCAGCAGTATAAAGTTGAACAGTAAAGTACTTTAAAAATCACACAATTTCTTTTTGCTTATTTTTCTGTGACGAGAGAATTTTTAACGATTGTTTCAATGTTTCTTCATCCGTACCGGGTGTTCAATGAATTCAATTTGTAATGAAAAGATTTCTAAACAAAAGACTACGCAAATACCTGAAGCTGACGAGATCTATCCATTCATACCTATTTTTCAAAAAAAAAAAAAAAAACATACAGGCAACTGTCTGTGTTGATGGCAAGATATCTGTTGCCCTATAATAGGAAAATTGGAAAATTAATTCGTGTTATAGAAACTTCGAGTTATGGAGGCCAAAAGTTGAATACGCAGACAGAGTTCTCAATAAAAGTCTAAAGCCCAATACACACGGAGCAACTGGAAAAAAACTAAACCGGTTGGCAACTCGGGTTGGAGACCAGTTACGGACTCAGCGGTGACTTGAGACTCCACACACGGGGAAACTCATCACCAATCAAAATCTCTAGTGCGTTCAGTTGTCGTCATGTTTTTCAACCTCCCCCACCAGCAACTAGAAACTGAAATCAATAGGCAACCCGACATGCAAATCAACAGAAGACTGGTTACAAACTGGTTTTTGTGAATCGCAAACGAGTTTTCAAGCAGTTGCGTCGTATGCATCGACAAACTAGAAACTGAAGTCAGTAGGCAACCCGACATGCAAATCAACAGAAGACTGGTCGCAAACTGGGTTTTTTGAATCGCAAACGAGTTTTCAACCAGTTGCGTCGTGTGCATCGACAAACTAGTAACTGAAGTCAGTAGGCAACCCGACATGCAAATCAACAGACGACTGGTTACAAACTGGTTTTTATGAATCTCAAACGAGGTTTCAACCAGTGGCGTCGTGTTCATCGTCCCATTTGATTATGACTCAAAGCAAACTAGTTGCCAACTCGCATCGCTGATCATTTTTTTTCCAGTTGCTCCGTGTGTATTGGGCTTTAGACTCTCTCTCAGACTATAGACCCCGCCCGTAATGAACTATGGAAACTAATCAAACCAGCGGTCAGCGTATGCGCATGGCTACATATTTCGGAAGATTAGAATTCAGGCACAATGTCCGAAAGAGTGAGCATGGTCCATCTAAGCATTGGAGTTTGGAGGCGTGGGAAAAACGTCTCACATGGCAGAGAATGTAAAGTGTTCGATACTCAACAATGTCATTTTCAGCAGCAAACTAAGATTGGGGACGTCAAGATAAACCCGGAAGGACCTGCTGGCCTACAAATTGTTGGCCGAAAATACAACAAATAAATAAAAGACAGCTAAGGGCCTATGCGGAGACACTGTTGTGGACGGTGATCCGGCGGAGGTTGTTTCTACCTTTGGCTACGAAATGGGGCAGCACAACTTCTACAAGTATATTTTTTTGTTTAACGCCTTGGGGATCGTAAATTCCTACAGTGATTTCGTAAAAAAAAAATCTACTCATCTGTATGGATTTGAAATGTCATTTTTAAATTCATACAACAATTTCACTCTACCCTATTGGATATGGTACATAATAGACAAAACAATAACTGGTACGCAAAAAAAGGAAAAAAAAATGTATTTTTGTAAAGTCTGCTCTATACCTCCGACCCTCCCTAACTTTTGATTGTTTAGATATTTCGATGGTGTGTGCGACACCCAAATACTCGCACATGTATAGTGTACTAATGATAATAATTTTGCAAAATGAAACACTGACTCAACATAGAAAAATGTAGAACAATAGAGGTTCAGCTTAGATGTATAACGAGCAAGTAAGAGGGTAAAGAGCGAGAGCCTTAAAAATAAAAGGACTCATTTGTTAAAAATGTGACACCTGGTTGGAAAATATCGGATAGGAATGAGAGATAGGGAAAAATTGAACGACATTGAGATTTTTTTTTTTAATTATAATTTCAGAATATGTATAGATTAGTGTATCTGTGTTGGTTTGTAAATTTGTATCATTAAAAGTACGAGGGGAAACGAATCGTTTTTTGTATAATTTTCGAAATGTCATGACAGTTTTAGAAAAATATTCCTTGATCTCTTAGTAAATCTTGGAAGGCTCCCTGAAATCACGCCAAAAGAAATTACGCCAAAAAGTGTTTTTTGGAAAAAAGACCAAAATAATTGCAGCGTAATATTTCTGTCAAAATCGCCAAAAAATAAAAAAGAAAATGCCAGGAAATTACGCCATATTTTTGGAAAATAAGCCAAAAAGTTAAATGGAAATTACGCCAAAAAAAAAATTAAATAAGGTCCCAAATCTGACAGTAAACCCAAGCAGGGGGGTTGCAGTAATATACGGTTTCGTTTTTCGTTTGGGGTGAAATAACATTTTTTGGTGTTTTTCCAAAATATTTTTTTGGGCGTTTTCTCAATATTCTTAAATGGAAAAATGCCCGAAAGATATTTGGAAAAAATGGCAAAATTAGCGGCATTTGTGTCAAAATATTTGGGCGATTGTTCCTAGGCAAAAATGCCACAAATTTGTATGGAGGTTTTTGGGCTCTTTTTCCGCTTTAATTTTTTGGCGTAATTTCAGGGAGCCACCTTGGAAAGCTAAGTTCTTATTAACCGAGTGGGCAGTAGATACTAGAAAAGCAAGCTTAATTTTTTATTTCATATACAGTGAGCGTCAAATGTGAGTGAACGCCTTGAAGTTTGGATACAATTTTGTTTAAATATTTATAAAGTATTTTTTGCATGAAATGTGTTTAATTATTGTTATTTCGTAATAAATCTTTTTACAGATTGGTTAGTTTTTTAGACCTGCTTTCAGACCCTAAAGAAAATTCAAAGAAGCATCGGTATTTGTTCACTTTCGACGCTCACTGTATGTAGGTAGACATATTGCAATAGGTGCTTGGTGGTCAGGGTTGAGGGTCCTGAGAAAGCTTCTCAATTCAATTCCGTTAGAAATTTTTCTAATATATCTACTTATGAGCATTGAGCAGTCAGAAATCGATAGATCCTTTGCACATGGAAATGCGGTCCCTGAAACAATTACATATATCTCTTCCTAACAAATGATAAGATGCACAGGTACCTAAAAGGTTAATTTCTATTTGTTTGGACCGCAAACGGGTGAAGTAAACTCAAAAGTAGACACGGAAAAACAACAGAAGCATGAAAACCGATGCCTTAGGTAGGTGATTAGATACCTACCTATACGATCACAGGTTCACAGGTCCATTTACATTTAAACGCACAATGTGAGGTATTATATAATCTTCTCAAACACTATACTCTCCCGACAAGTTGAACAAACAAATTGGTGGAAATGAAAAAAAGGGACGATTTGCATAAGCATTTCAAGGATATATGTTTCCCTAAACGCATATATTGCAGGAACACCGTTCATGTAATAAATAAAATGTTATCTGACATCGACATGCTATACCAGGTAGTCGCAAGAAAAGATTGTTATGACCAATTGTAGGTATATAGATTATACACATTGCACAAGGATAAAGAGTGAATGAGCAGATGAATGAGTTTTTAGGGTAAACCTGCTGCAAAAGCAATAGGATTAGCTTTTTCTAATGAATGACATGACATGTGTTTGGACAGTATGAAAAAATGTATCTAAATGTTCTGATAAGTTGTAAGTTGAATATCATAGGGAAGATGATAGGTTGAAAGGCTCGTATTATACGTAGGGAAATACGAAGCTAGACGAGACAAGTGGCCAAAACTCCTCTGGTAGAGCTGAATGTAATCCGAAAACTAAGATCCAATCCTGGGCTGAATTATAGTGTCATCCGTACCGTGCTATGATCAACCTGGCGGGGGGTCCAAAAATAGCTCAGTCGCTAACGATGGGACCTCTGGTACTAAACAGCCGTATAGGAGATCTGCGGGCGCGGATCAACCTTTCTCTACTCCGATCGCCTGTATCACATCTCCGCACCCACATTAGTGGGGACGCATGACGCTCAGGTTAGCAACTTACCAAGCGATGCGACATTGGAAAGGCAAAACCTATTAGAAGAAAACAAAAAAAACTGAGAGATTCTTCTATTTTACCGGAGCCCAAAGAAGACGAATTGGAGCCCGGATCAGGGATGGCATGACACCGGAGGAAGCTAGAAAAACCATGCGTGAAGAAATCATGCTTAAAAGAGTACAGAGTCAAGCTACAGCGACAAACCCTCCACCTCCAAAAAAAAAAAAAAAAACACAGACCCCACCCAGGGCCACAGAAACGCACAGGACAAAAAGAGATCCCAAAAAACAAGGTGCACCGAGTAAAGTTGGGAAAGACACCTCTCTATACGAGTAAACCTCGCTCAGGCTCCAATAGAGGACCAAAGGGAGGAAAAAAGTAGAAGCAGGAATCCGGACGAACCTTCGGGCAGCCATGTAACAGCAGGACCTACAACATCACGGCCGTCCTATAGGGCAACAAATTCAACAAGTGAAAAGATGCCTTCTGACTGAGGTGGACAAAGCCGACAACAACTACTGTCGCCTCAAATTTGTTGCATTCACACAAAGGGATGATGATTGGCTATCTATCACGACACAGACACCAAAGAATGGCTCATGTCGACGGTAAAGAAATTAAAGCCATGGCCAGAAGCCAAACTCCTTACAATTCAGGGAAGTGGAATGCCCAAATTATACACTTGATTTCTCCCAGAAGATGAGAACATGCCCAAGGAAGTCTTCCTGTCGCGGATTGCAAAAAAAAACCCTGGCATATCCACAACAGGCTGGCGCATCCTCAGGATTTCTAAACTCTAAGGAATGGAGCGGAGGAGAAACAATTACTTTTTCTGATGACGAAAAATCAAAGAAACTATTAGATGGCCCACCCTTTACTGTGCAATTTAAGTCTGACCCAGTCGGGTCAGTAAGTTGGGAGCTAGTCAAACACGCAGCATGATGCCCCCCATAAGTTTCGGGTATTATTTCATTTAGGGCGTTAATGCACTTCTTATAGTGTCATAAAGCCCCGAGGGTTATATGACACTTTTAAGAGGGTTATATGATACTTTTAAGAGTGTCATAACGCCCTGGGGCGTTATGACATGTATCTACCCCAATAATATAGAATTCGCGACATTCCCACACAAAGTTCACAATGAGGAACCATAGAAAGGGTTATTGAATGTCCTTAAAATGGTCATTAACTCACTATTTAAGAAGATTTTTTCCCAAATCTTCTTAGGTATGATGCCTGTGCAAAAGGTATGTTCACGAATCCTGAAAACGGCTTGAGACTTCCAGAAAATCTGGCTCACCGCCATTATACCAAAAAGGATGTTACTTTTGTAAATCAAATCACTATGGTTGCAGTGAAATTTTTTCTTAGGCAGCTGACTTACCCCATTGCGTATCCATAAGATCATAAAGCCGGCTGCTTCATCAAATGTATAATCCTCAGTGAAACAAAGTTGCAATGCAATAAGATCTTTCACATTCAACACCTATAATTGGACATAGAAGTCTCACACTTAGAAATCACACTATCCGCGACTGACTAAAAGCCAAGCAAAGAAACGAACATGACCAAAAATCTACTACATCTGGGTAATTAATCAAATTAGTTACTCAAAAAAGGCCCTGTCATTAATGTCATTCGTCGAAAACAATACCCAGTGATCTGTTATTGTCACAGGACGCCTATTTCAAATGACAATCAAAGAGTGAGAGAGGTTATCTTACACGAGTATACTCATATGGTAGGGGTAGCATAAAAAAAAAACAGTAGAAAACACATTATGTACAGATTTGGCCGGGAATCCCACACATACCCGCTAACAAAAGATGCTAACATGAAACGCGAACTTGCAAAAAAAAAAAAACTACCGAAAACCAAACAAATAAAAATATAGCGCCTGTCGCAGTCGTCAACCAATCAACCAAGGCTCACTCATGTGTATGCCGAATGGGGAAAAGGGTATTCAAATTTCCACCCAAACCACCCCCTATTTTGAGTCGGTGCTTATTTTGTTGTAGGTATCTTAATTTCATGCGATTTAATTTTTTTATTCAGCCAATTCTTACTTTTCTTTGCGGAAATATTTTACATGTTTTAATTTTCCCGAACGA
This sequence comes from Cheilosia scutellata, assembly GCA_955612985.1. Lineage (NCBI taxonomy): Eukaryota > Metazoa > Arthropoda > Insecta > Diptera > Syrphidae > Cheilosia > Cheilosia scutellata. The sequence goes on along the minus strand of OY015315.1, from coordinate 7,725,981 downwards.
CTTTAACGGTAGTACTATAGAAAAGTAAATGTGATATTAACAAAAAAAGAAATAAAAATTTACACCAACATATAAACACGTACTCCCCTTGAATGTTAACCGAATACTGTTTACCATTTTCGCGTTTGTGCTTTTGATCTGGTTTGTCGTTTTGCGGGTGTAGGTAGGTTTTTGTTGTTTTCTTTCAGCACAGCGACAGCACAGAACAAAAAGGAAATAAAGAGTTACCTTCAATTTCTTGGGAGGGATTCATCGAATATGATTAAATAAAATTCATAAAAAAGCTATACCTAATATATGAATAAAAACAAAAATCATTGAAATCGTAAAACCAAAAAAAAATTCAAGCAAAAATTCAAGTTTGTGAGGGAGACACAGTCGAATAAATCAAAAAGGAATTGCATGCACGGCAAAGGAAGGAAATTCAAAGAGACCGGCTGGCTCTTTTGTCTTCGCTTAACGCACACCAATCCAAATTCAATGTAGTTGTGTGTGGAAGTGGAATACAGAACAGAATTCTCTGGCAAAAAGAAGAGGGAATTCTCTTTTGTCGTCAAAGAGCGCAACCGATGAAATGAAATATTTTCGTTTCTAATTTGAATCTTGTTGTCAAAGAGCATTTGGAAAGAGAGTTCTGCAATTATAGCAGAAAATAAAATTCGTACATGCAAATTTCAAAAATAGTACGATTAAATAATGTTTATTGGAATTTGTGTTTGATAGATAGATAGATAGATAGATTTTATTTAGCTATTTCTAACATTATTAATTTTTGTAGTTATAGTTAGATCTTACAAAATTAATAACTAGTGACTTAAATGTAAGCAAATTGTTCACTGACTTAATGTCATTAGGTAGTTGATTAAACATTTTTAAACCTTTATAAAAAAGCATATTCTGTGTTCTATGGTTTATAAAAAAATTTAAATTAAAATTATTATTGTTTCTTAAGCTATATGGCTGGGAGTCTGCTCTAATAGTCAATTTATTTTTTAAATATTTTGGTAATATATTATTTTTAATCTAATAAATATAAACAATTCCTAGCATTACAATTCTTTGGTTCACACTTGGCCATTTCAAGGTTTCTAACATATAATTAATGTGTGTATAACTATTACATTTGAGAATACATCTCATAGCCTTATTTTGTAATTTTTGCAATTTATGTTTAATTCCATCAGGACATAACAACAGAATGGTGGAACAATATTCAAAATATGGACCAATTATTACATTATATATTTTTATAGCAGTTAATATATGTAGATACATTTTTTCTAATTCTTCTTAGGAATCCTATTTTATTAGCAATTTTATTTATTAAATAGACAAAGTGTGACTTAAAGTTTAGTTTATTATCAATTTGTATACCCAAGTATTTTGTTTCTTCAACTATTTCAAAGCTTTCAAATTTACCATTTAAAATCACAACTTTAGTTTTATTTTCATTTAATTTTAATTTGTTTATTTGAAGATATTTTTTAATATTTTTAATGTCCTCAGCTAATTTAATTTTACATAAATCAATGTTTTTCTCTATAACAAATAATAGTCCATCGTCAGCAAATAGTATTAGATTTCCGTTTTTGAGTGATTTATTCAGTAAGAACAGTAAGGGTCCTAGTATAGTGGCCTCCTTGTGGCACTCCTACATTAACATCAATTGGCTCCGATAAAGTGTTGTTGAATTTTACCTGTTGTTTTCGTCCAGTAAGATATGATTTAAACCAGTTAAGTACGCTTCCAATTTTTGTATCAATATACTTTTATAGGCTGTTTCAAAGGCTCTTTGAAGATCGAGGAACACAGCAGCAATTATATACTTGTCGTGAATTGACTCTTTCCACTTCGATATCACAAGGTTCAGGGCAGATTCACATGAATGTTTCCATTCACAATTGATAAGGTGCCCTTTTTGACGGATAAATATCATATTTTTAAGTTTTTGCTTGCATTTTTTTATAAAAACAATTGACTTAAATGTGAATTTGTAGCATGAATTTTAGATACTGACACTTTACGATAAATTCACTGAATGCGCCCAATGAACTTGTCACATTGACAGATGAGCTAAAATTCAAATTTGTTGACATAATTAGATCCAACGTGCATTCCGAGTCTTGGTATTTTTTTGTGATAACTCTTAAAGAAGGCATATTTAAATAAAATATTATTTCAGCAAGACAAAAGCGAAGCAGAGTACAATTAGTCGTCTGCAACAATACGTTTCAGAAAATACTTGCTTGAAATCTAATTGTAAGGTATTGTTCTGCAAAATTTTCGACAGACAGATTTTTCTGAAAGGAAGTTTCAAGTTCAACAACATATAAAATGCAGTCGACATAAACAGAGGTAGTTGGCATCGGAACAACGATTAGAAACATCTACAACACAATCCTTTCTCACGGATTCAATTTAACTGCACCAAATCGCGTATGTGATATTGACGAAAATATTTTGTCAATCTTTGAAGAATTTATTATTCGAATCGACAATTTTTCATAAAACTTTTCGTTTTATTAAAAATTTAATATTCAAAATCAATAAATTGACAAACTGAAATCGTTGACTGAACTAAATCCCGTAGGTGATATTGAAGAAAATATTATATTCATTTTTAGGAGAATCAGTTATTCAAATCAACAATTTTTTATAACATATTTTTAGAATATTATGGGTTTTTAATCAATTTGAAGAAGTTTCTTTAAAATGTTATTGTTCGCTGTTGCGCTCGAAGTGATAAGTTTTATTCTAGAAAGTGAATTGCCAAAGTTAAGTCGGGAAAAGGAAATTATAAATTAAAGGAAAGCAATTAAATAAGTGCAAACGCTTGGAGGTGTTTCTCAAACACACTTGTATAAGGAAAATAGAAATATTTTTCAAAATTTCGTCTATGATCCTTTAACATATGTATGAGTTAAATGAGTTTAAAAAAATGCACTTTTAATTATATTATTTTTCCCAAAAAGCAACCGTGGGTCAACCGTGGGTTTTGTGCGGAGGTGATGCAACAAGAAAAAGAGCATTCAGCCAATGATCACCATAAATGAACCGTAAGTACGTCATTGTATTTTCCAATGACATAAAGTATAAACAAATTTTAATATTTTCAATTTGTTTAATTTTTCCAAATATAGCTAGGACCTTGTAGGACCTTTATCCAAACCTGCTTTCATCAATTCTAAATATGACAAGAACCATCTTCAAGTATATTCACTTATAAATATGTATGTAAAATGTCAACTTTATAATTTACGTAATGCTAAGATAATGAAAAAAAATGTTTTTGACTTTAAAAAGTGTTTCTTTGTTGTTTTATTGTCAGTTTGGAAAAAAAAGCGATAACTGACGAAAAAATTCATTAATTTGAATAAATAAGTAAGTTAATTGGAAGAAAAACGATGCGTAAAATTTAAGAATATTTATTCAATATCAATAAAGTGAAGTGTTGAAATGAAGAATTGAATTTCAATTTAAAGAAAGAATACGTAAAAATGAAGAAAATTTCTTCAATTTAAAGAGTACGATGCGTCGAATTGAAGAATGTATTTTCAATTTGAAGAATAATTTTTTAAAATGAAGAACATGATAGAATGATGAAATATAAAAATTTTTTGTGGATTTAACACCACAACGAAAAATTTTATGAATTTTTTTCAAAATGACAATATTTATTAAATATAACAAAATATTTGTCAAAACAACGGACAGGAGGTGTTGACCTTATATTGATCGCCATTTCTTCAAATCTACCTACTTTTTTGTCAATATCACTACCAAATTTGGTTCAGTGGGGGGAAGAAACTTGTTTCCCGAAGAATTGTGTAAGGCTATGGTTTACGCCGATATTCCTTTGTGAAAATTAAAAAATGTACAATTTAAAGCCTTCTTGGAGAAAAATATACTAAAGAAATATGTAGTACCCGACTAGTCATCAATTCGCAAAAACTACGTTAAAAAGTTGTACGTAGATGTCATTGGTCAAATGAAATCTGCGTTAAAGGGCAAAAATATATTTATATCGATTGACGAAACAGCCGATGTAACAGGACGACATGTCGCAAATGTCATTGCCGGTGTTCTTTCGCCCAACGAAGCGGGACTATTTTGATGACTCCATCAAAGCACTAGGCGATGATTTTAATCGAAAAAGTGTTCTGCTGTTTTTGACAGATGCTGCTCCATATATGTATAACGAAAGCAGCAGCAGCAATAAACATCTTTTATCCAAAAGTGCTGATTTTGACCTGCTTGGCGCTCATGGCCTTCATAGGGTTGCGAAACAGATAAGATCAAGTTACGGAGAAGTCGACAACTTTATAAAGAAAATTTGTTTAAAAGCGCCGTCGCGAGTGGCTTTATTTAAGCAAATGTAACCAGAGTTAAGTCTTCCACTTCAAACAATTGTAACAACTTGGATTTAGGCTGTGCAATATTAGGTATGCAGAAAATTTCGAAAAAATTAAGCGGATTATCAACAAACTTGATGAGGAAGATGCTATGGCTATCTTTAAGGCCAAAAATTTGCATATAAAAAATGATCTAATTTTCATTTCGTCTAACTACAGTTTTATTACAACTGCAATAGAGAAATTGGAAACAGCGGGCTTGCCACTAGTCGAGCAGATTGAAATTGTACAAAACGCAGTAGAAAGAATTGAAAAAAATTAAAGGCGAAAAAATTAGTCTGAACATGAAAAATGTACTAGAAAAAAAATAAAGGCATGAAAACAATAAAATTTATCTCAAGCATGCTTTCTACTCAAAATGCCAAACACTGTAGGCGAAGAGTACACATTTGGGGAAATCCGGTCCTTCAAATATGCGCCTCTTACATCCTGGGTACTGTATGTACTTGTATGTTCTTTGTTATTTTGCAATAAATCAATTAAAACAAATCCAAATATCTCGTTACTGTATTTTTTTGTGGATTTTTTTTTTATTATATATTTATTTTTAGGGCATATTTTGGGGTTTTTCGCTTCATGGTTATGATCATGAAAATCTGAGCCCTGATGATTACACTAATCAGATAGGTATCTACTATTTTTGTTTATTTAATAATTTTGCACCGCCGTCATCTTCTACCTATGGGTATAAATTTATAGGAACAGAAGGGCGATAAGCTAGTCCAAAAAGGTTTTGCAACAAAAGGTGCTTCAGGGGAAATTATAGATATGAGAAATTTACAAAATAACTTAATCATTCTTGGGGACAGGAATATTGACTTGGAGGACAAAAAAAAAACTATGTTCTAAAATACAAAGAAATGATAGCTTCAAAGGGCTTATTCAATGTGACAAACGGCTATACCAGAGTTGATCCAAATTTGGGAAGTTGCACGCTTATTGACCACATACTAATCAATCTGCCAGAGCATAAAACTTTTTCAGCAGTGGTAGAAACTGATATTTCCGACCATTATAGCACCTTTTACGGAGTCTATGAGAAATCTTTAAGTCAAGAGCACACCGAATTACAACAACCAACCCTGAGCGTGATTAAAGTAAAGTAAATAAGTTGATTAGAAATATGGATTAGACGTCAGTTTTGTTTGGCGTAGGGAGGTGCAACGCAATCACACATTGACAAGCTGCAAAACATACAAGACAGGGCTAGGAGTTAGGAGACTGCTTTCAAGTTCCAAGTAGCAGTGATCTTCAAATACTCAAGGTGAAGCATATCTACGAGATGAGTGTGGCGTTGGAGCACTTTGGCGAAACAATCTTCAGCATACCTATCGGTCACCCAACATCACACCAGAAGACAAGCGGAGGTTCAACGAATATGGTAGAAGAAGTATGATGTATACCTACCGTCCCGACCTTACTCAACAATCTCCCTCAAGACTAAAGAAAGCTAAGAGTAGTCAGCGAAAGAAAAAGGCAAATTAAAACAGTATTTTCTCGAATCTAAAAAAAAAATCTAAAACTTAAAACTTGTAATGCACTTAATACATTTATGACGAAAATTAATTTAACTGCAACTAATAATAGCCAAATTCATTTTTCACAATCTCCTGCAGATAAGCCCGGCTCCCTGAAATTACGCCAATAGAAATTAGGTACGCCAAAAAATTAAAGTGCAAATAGAGCCCAAAAACCTCCATACAAATTTGTGTCATTTTTTCCTAGGAACAATCGCCCAAATATTTTGACACAAATGCCGCTAATTTTTCCATTTTTTCCAAAACTCTTTCGTGCATTTTTTCCATTTAAGAAAATTGAGAAAACGCCCAAAAAAGTGTTTTGGAAAAAACGTGAAATAAGACCCCAAACGAAATACGAATCCGTATGCAACCCCCCTGCTTGGGTTTTTACTGTCAGATTTGGGGCCTTAATTCATTTTTATTTTGGACGTATTTTCCATTTAACTTTTTGGCTTTTTTTTTTTTTAAATATGGCGTAATTTCCTGGCATTCTGGTGAATTTTCTTTTTTATTTATATTACGCGCGCCGCAATTATTTTGGTCTTTTTTCGAAAACACTTTCTGGCGTAACTTCAGGGAGCCATTTTTATTGATAGTGAAGTGACGATTTAATATTTGTGGAAATGTAAATCTAAGCAGTTTGCCACAAAAAGGAATCACTCTCTTGAGTCTAAGTAAGACCTCGACGAGTAGGTATCTATGTCAAAATATGACAAAATAAAAAATTGTCATGGATAATCTGACAATGACAAATCTGTTCTTGTATTTAATTGACAATAATGTCAATGTAAAATGTAAAATTTTCACATGTTAATGTTTATGAAATATGACACTTTTCTCATAAATATGTGCTTATGGCGCTCACAGTCCGGGTGAACCACGGCCTCAACCAACTGGCCTCTCCAGTACCTCGGTCCCTAGCTAGCTTCCAGTTACGCACACTAAGTTGGTTGAGGTCGCTCACCAAATGTGCGCGCCACCTAAAGTGGGGTCTTCCTCTGCTTCGTTATCCCTGAGCGGTGGAATCATCCGGCTGGTGCGTTGTTATCCATATACGCTCTACGTATGACCCAGTCATCTCAGTCGTCGTATTTTGATCTTTTTCGATATATAGCCCGTAAAGTTCGTCGTTCAATCTCTTCCTCGATACAAACTGGACCGAAAATCACTCGAAGAATCTTGCTCTCAAAGTGTGCCACGAGTTTTTCATTAGCTTTCGACAAGGATAAGGTCCATGTTCTATCTGCAATTTGACTCCAGTGAACGACTTCGGAGTTACAATTTCTAGATTTATTTTTAGCATACTAAGAAAGTACGAAATCTGATTATGGACGTTACCAAAAATCAATTTTAATCTGGCACCTAAAGGAAAGACTTCGCGCCTTTTCAAAATATCTGTAGATACCCACAATTTTCCAATTTTTTGAATCTTTACTTTAGGTAATTGATTAAAATTTCGGAAAGTCGATAATACAACTATTAAAAGTTCTTAATTTCTGGAGCAAAATAATTTAAAGCCTTAAATATTAGAAAGTTTTTGTGGCCTTGCCTTATACCGGCCTAAATTTTTGCAAGATACCTTCCAAGAGTCAGGAAAAATTCCCATTTTAACACATTTCTTTACTATAGTAGTGAGTGAGACCGGACGCAGTAAATAAAAAATTATCCTCTCCGGACCACATTGGCTACATGAAATTTTGCCCAAATGAAAAATGGCACCAAACTAAAAATGAAAAATCACCCCAAAATTGGAGATATTTTTCATAATGAAATAATACCCCAATTTCAAATATTAAAGAAGGCCCCAAATCTGACAGTAAACCCAAGCAGGGGGGCATCATGCCTCCCCCAATAGGTTTTTTCATTTGGGGTCTTATTTCATTTCTTCTTTTGGGGTCTTATTTCATAATGAAATTTTACCCCAAACTGAAAAATGAAAAAAGACCCCAAAATATGAATTTTACGCAATTTTCTGTTGTTGTTGCCTTTCATGTAAATTTTTGGGGTGATTTTTCATTTTCAGTTTGGGGCCATTTTTCATTGGGGCCAAATTTCATGTAGCCGACCACATTTGGCCAACATTTTCAACAAAACTAAAAATCTGACCTCAACAGGCCCAAGACACAATTTTCAATTTTCAAAATTAGGTACAGGTACCTTACTCCATATAAATGCAAGCGTCTTCTTTCAAATATGCATTTTTGAATTGAATTCATCATCCCCTCTACAATTTCTCACATATGTAGGTATCTAAAATTATAGTCTACCATTTAGTTGCGATTGCAATCACCACTGCAACGATGTGCATTGTGCTGCTGTTTTCTCGCGTCTGTTCCTTCGACATTGGACTAATTTTCAAGTTCCCACTTGGGACCAATTAGAATCGCCAGACCTGTATCTGCTGTCCCTTTGCTTCGCCTTACCATTTTGTGTGTACTCTTTGTTGTTGCTATAGTTCGAAGATGCCACCATGATCTGTTTGCAGTACCACATGTGACAACAAAGATGGTCGATTGTCATAAGATCGGAAACTGTGGCAAAATGGGAAACAAACTGCAGTAAAAGAAGAATACCAAAAAAGACAAGGAGGCAGGACTTGCGTGTGATTTAGGTCTACAGCGATTAAATGTTAAGGCGCGCACCATATGCTAAGATACTGGGAAAATATTTTAGCCAATCAGATAAGCAAGTCACTGTTTAATTAGTGAGCAATTGCCTCTCACCAATGATTGCTTATTCTGCGCCGTTTTTTCTTCCCCACAAAAAAAAAAAAAGACACCAAAAACACCAACATCAATTAAACCCTTGTGAAACCACATCAAGCATCCAACAAATCAGAGAAAAGGATTCTAGTACCTAAACTGTGCAGCTTTTTTCTGTCTTGCGCTAAATACAGCAGGCTGCAATAGAAGTAAATGCTAGGAAGACGAAAAAAAGTATTAATTATCACCACCCACCACCGACAGCAGTTTTCCCTAGTACATACAGAAGGAAGTCTTTAATTAGTCCAATCAGAGAGTGGATGCGCACGAAAATACATAGATACATACTTGTATATATACCTATCTGGTGGATGTGGTGGTGTTGGCGCTTTTCATCGACACTTGTGCGAAATCTAACAAATTGCGAATGAAGCGGTATACCTATATACTATATAGAAATACTCTAGGGATGTGAAGCCGTGACGTACCCACCCACAACAGATATAACTGGACCTCGTGTAATATACAGAAAATCATATTATAACCTTTTAGCATGAGCTCTTTGTTTAGGCCTACTGTCCACGTAGCTGTGCTTCATACGCACGCTTTCGTCAATTGCTGCTTGGTGTACCTACGCTTGCTTGCAGCTGCCATATAAACAAACGAAGATCTGTCCACGGAGCGGCAAAGTCGCATTTTCGCTACCGTGCGTATGAAGCGCAGCTACGTGGACAGTAGGCCTTAGTTTCAAATTAAAGGCGTTAAGTAAAGTTCACCAAATGCAACATATTTTCAGCACCAGGTTGATACCCTTCGATGACTGACATTCAAAAGCCCTAATTTCGACTGCCTGTGAGAAATATCAGTTAAAAACTTCAAGTGGACGCAAGCGAAAAACTAATATTTCAGCGGCTTTACTACTTTTTAGCCAAGTGGTAATTGTCATCAACTCAACATCTCTCTGATAGTTTTTGTTCCACAGCCTTTAACCCGAGAACCACTGATCCAATTTAAACTCTATTTTTTAGTTCATAGATATATTCTCTATTGACTACCGAGGTTTTAGTAGGGTGCGTTAACTTAGCACCCCACATTAAAAAAAAACAAAATTAAATAAGAAATACTAAATAAACATAACTTTTAAAATTTTTTATCAGGAACTCTAGAACTCTTGTCCAGCTATTCAGAACTCTAAAAAAAATATACCTATACTTTTTAGTAAGGTTCCGTTTCTCTATGGAGGAACCTTATTGCTTTTTAAACGGGGTGCTAAGTTCACGCACATCCCGTTTTAGTAGATAATTTGCAATGCTCAGATTATAGGTTATAGGTAAGAAGATACATTTGAGCAGAGGTGATGGTCAAAGTAATTAAATTTCGTCCTTATAATCCATTCACCCAGCCCTAACTCAAGAATGACTTATCGGATATAAAAACATAGCAAACAATTTTAAAAGCGTGCAGTAGCGCAGTGGTTAGTGTGCTCGACTACTGTGCAAGGGATCCATGGTTCGATCCCCCGAAAAACAAAAAAAAATACATCTTAAGGTTTTTTTCTACTACGCCATCTCTCGAGCACGTCTGACAAACATCCAAGAGTATGACTGTCCTGAAAAAGGTACCCGCGTGTTGCTCCACCTATTTATTTATTTAAACAATTTTTAGTAGATCCGTTTACTTACTTTTAAGCGGTTGAAATTGCGGATAGGAGTGGAGGTACATCGCTTCATGGCTATAGAACAAAAAGAGCACACTGGCAATTTTAACGTTAATTCGTCTACATTTTTCCATTTTCCAATTCTGACCACCTTTCAGAAGTAGTCCGATTTTCGATCATGATATTCGCCTTTTGAATTTCTCCGGACCAAAAAATGTTGAGGCTAAGGAGTGTCTGACGGAAATACACTACCATCAAAGAAAACCGAATACTATCGTAGGCCGTAGGGTAGGTGAGACTTTTAGAGGATTAAAGGGGTCACGGGGAGTAAAGGGGGTCTCACGAACCGTTAGCCGTATGAACTTGAAAGTTTGGATGTTGATAGATAAGTCAAAATTATTACATGCTTCATTCATCGTTTTTCAAAATTCGTCCTATAAGAGTTGAAAAAATGAGGTACAAAATTTTCTATTTCGACCTCACTACGCTCACTACTTGCCATTATACACATAAGTCTATGTAGGTCATTTCAAGAAATGATTTTAATTGTCAGGCAATACTTCACCGAGTATTTTGAGCTAACATTCATCTTTCTGGTCCATCCAGAGGGCGAGATATTTATCAATAAACACATAACCACAACAAAATTAAAATTCTCATACAGTACCTACATGCGAACGTCTGAGATTTGATTAAGCAATTCAACCGTATCTATATTATGAATACAGACAATCACCCATATAGTTCGACTGGGCATAAATACACCATACACATACGCGTATATTTATTTAATGCCATTGTCACCAATTAAGCGCCCATTTAGCCTCCCTCTTAAACAAAATAGCAAAACTGAGAAGCTTCGGCTTCCTCATTTCATTGAGTGCCAACATCCTCGAATATCTTACAATTACTCTCATTTTCAATTAACTCGGAAATAAATAGCTGCGCGTTGTGCCCAGATTTATTTATCCAAGGATGGAGAACACATAAAAATTAAAACATCACTAGAGACGGGAATGAATCTCAACACATGTCACATTATACCAGTATTAAAGCTATCAGCGTAGTTATTCTTATTATTGCTCCGATCGTTATTATTATTTTTACCATCATGATTGCAACGACCAGCCTATATAGAGTGGTTCGCGTCACGTTGTGTGCCACAAACGACGGCAACCGACAACGTCGTTGTCGTCGTCAACGAGATGGTGGAAATTAACTCAAGCAACTTAAATCACTGAAAACTGAGCACAGCACTGAGCAATGAGAACTCAGGTCTATGCCTTAGAGAGAGCCCCCATTATAATTGCAACTGGCTTGGCCTGCCACTGCCACTGGCATGGCACACACATGAGGGTATACGTTTGGGTGACACTCATGAGTGGCATCAAATCGTTTTTAATTCTTAAATTGGTTTAGATTGTATTTAATTATGGCAAATGCGAGAAAGAGAGACAAGCCATAACAGACCAGCGGACCAACGGACCAACGGACCAACAGACCAACCGACCGACCCCTTAATTCAAATGATTCCATTCCGCTATTCATTACACTATTCATCAATTTACGACATACACTCACAAGAGCCTATACGAAATAGTGAGCGTCCGAGAGTGCCGGTCAGGTCAAGAGAACAAAATTAAACAATATTATTAATAATAATAAAGGGTCCCATCGCATCCCATTCCAAACCAATCCCAAGATCGAATGACACTTTGTGGTGGATTTACTTCCGCCCGTGTTTCGTTTATTCTGTGCGATGATGTGTAATTTGAGGGGACCCGTGAAGATTGGCTTTGCTTATTGTTTTATGAGCTTGCATTTAAGCACGCACGGTCATTGAATTAGCACGAAATTTAAGAGCGCTTTAATTTTATCTGCTTGCTGTGAATCGGAAAACGAGTATGAAGCTGAGTTGTCAAATATTTTTTGTCACATTTGTTGTCATCTGAGATAAAGTTTAGTTGCAAGGGTATGTGTTAGTTGGACTTTGGTATTAAATTCCTCAACATTTTCGATCTAACATTTCTCTAATATTAAAAAATGTTGTATAAAGCTTCTGCCGCAAATCACTGGTTCAAAGATTGATAAAAAACATACCTGGGAATATTGCATTACTTTTTTTTAATTTTAATGAATTAATTCAATGCACTGGAAAAATTAAATCCAGTGCTAATGAAAGTTCGATAACACTAGCACTCAAATAATCAATGTTAATGAAATCTCACTTGCATTAAGAGTGAAAATTTCAATGCTAATGAAATTTCACTTGCATGAGCAGTGAAAATTTCAATGCTACTAAAATTTCAGTTCCATTTCATCAATCTCAAGGCTTTACGTATATTAATAAATTGAATTGAATTGAATTGAATGAGCAGTGAACATTTCAATGCTAATGAAATTTCACTTGCATTAGTTCAATGCTACTTAAATTTCAATTTCATTAACTAATTACAAAGTTTCTTTTAGATTTGAAGTATACATTTATGTACATTCTAAATAAAACTGAATTTAAAATTTAGAAAATTTATATAACACTTTATTTACTCTCATTATCACGAAACGGAGGTTCGGTCTTCTTTCTCTTCTCGAACCTGGGGGCTGGGATTCGATGATCCTCTTGGCTTATTGACAAATCGCTCGATGGATACGATTACGTATTTTGGATTTTTGGACTACATCCGATCTTTTCATTTTAATGAATTTAATGCAAGTTAATTTTCATTAGAAGTACAAGTCAACTTTCATTAGCATTGAAATTTTCAGTGCTAGTGCAAACGAACTTTCATTAGCATTGAAATTTTGTATGGTAGTGCAAAATCAATTTTAGTGCTTAAGTGGTCTGATATAAAAGAACATTTTATTTTGCGGTTGATTATTTTGTTATTTTATTACAGAAAGATTGATACTTACAAAACTAAAAAAAATCCTATTATAATGACTAAAGATTTATGACTATCGAACGCGGTCTTTTCCGTTTTGGTGTCTATTTTTTGGTCAAATCTTATTAAATGATTTTTTGAAAAGCCAACTGACCACTTTCTGGCACAAAGCCAAAAGAAGAGGCAAACTTTTTGACTTAGATCCTGAAATGATAATATATTTGAAATTATTTCTACTACATTATGATGTGTTCAGGCCATCACCTAATCACCTGCATCTCATATAAAAATATGAAAATTCTAAAAAAAATCTAGCGATTCGCAATTTTGTTCTGTTCGAGTTCCCCAGAGATTCACAGGCGATGCATGCATGGTCTGCGGATGGAAGAATCGCCGTAAGAGAAATATGTTGGCCCTAGAATTTCTGTGAAAATCATAGATCCGAGATTATCGTGAATTAGAAACTGTGCATTACGGCGATTGTCGATAGAAGAATCGTCAGAGGTTCGTCAAAATCCCTTCTTAAGAACAAGAACAAGCTAAACTTAAAACCGCGAGTGTTGAACACGAAGAAAATAGCAACATTATAATGTTCTGTCGGAATGACTGTGACTGAACGAGTCTCATAGGTCTTCCATGAGCTCCTCAGAAAAAGGACATACAGCGGATGAATCCATATGATTGTATCAACGGTGTTGTCAACAGTCGAAATCGCAGATACCTTGCGTGAGTTACTCTGACACATTTGGAGCAAAGATCAGTAGGATTTTTCACCAGAACAATGACTTTCGGATCTACACGTGGAATGTTTGAACCCTGAACAGACCGCGTGCAGCCGAACAATTAGCGGAGGCCCTAGACTGCAACAATATCACCGCGTTGAGATGGGCCCGGCAAAAGAAGGATAAAAAACTTTGACATCTATCCGTATCAAGGCTAAATTCGGCAACATCAGCCTGATATGAGCTCACGCCCCCATAGAAGATAAAGGCGATGCACCCAAAGAATCTTTCTACGAGCTAATCGACAAAACAAGTGAGTAATGTCCTAAGTACTACCTTAAAATCGTCTTTTAACGCCAAAATACGAAAGGAGGACATCTTTGGTAGCACAATCGGAAAGCAGAGCCTACACGACACCACGTCTGGAAACGGACTTTGGCTAATTGACTTTTCTGCGGGACGTAATGTTACTATAGCTAGGACACGGTTTCCTCACCTCAACATTCACAAGGAGGTCACCAGATCAACAAACCGTCAATCAAATTGACCACGTTGCGATCGATGCAAGGCACTCCTCTAGTATTCTAGATTTTTCAACTTTCCGAGCCAAGGTACGTACGCGGATATTCCAGACAACCACAACAACGAGGAAATACTGTGAGGAGACTCAACGTTGAACGGCTACAAACGCAACAAACAGCGAGAAATTTTGCCGATTGCGTCAACTTCTCGAAAAGTCCTATGCAGCCAGCATCAAGTGCTGAAGACCAATGGCATCGATGCCAAAAATCCATCAGAAAAGCCGCAACAGATGTGTTAGGTTTCACCCGACCACCACCACCACGAAACCCTTGGTTTGTTGAAGAGTGCCGGCAAGCACATGCAGCAAAGCAACTGGCCTAACGGCGCTGCAGAGAAGGACGAGAGCAGCTCGTCTCCAAGATTTGGTCAGAGGAAAGTTTGCCTGATGAATGGAGCCTCAGAAAGGAGACCCTCTAAACTGCGCCAACTATAGAGGCATCAGTCTGCCGTACTGTGTGAACGCCTGAAACCATTTGTCAACGAACTGATTGGACACTATCAGTGTCGTTTTAGACCCGTTTAAAAATTATGCAGCTAAATGCACCTAAAATTTGCCTATGCTTTGACTGAGAGCGGATATATCCTATTTTTAGTCTTATTGTAAACACAACTCATATTTCTAAAAAAAGTAACTTTCCTGTGGTTGAGTATCCGACCCAAATCCCAGCATTTAACACTTGCCTACAACTTTGAAGCATTAAATGCCTCTCTTTGAAATCGACAGCACAATTCAACTTCGTGACATAGAAAAGTTAAAATAAACCAACAACCTCAAGTGTGTGACCTCGACCAAATGGGCAAAATGGGCAGAAGGAACCCTTAAAAAAAGAACAGCAATAACAACTCACCCTTTATCCTTGGTCAAAAGTGACAAAAAGTCACCAATCTTCGACTAGACATGTACGCCGGTTATCTGACCTTTTTACACCCAAAGTGATGTATGTGTTTATTTTGCTTCCTTCTTCTACGAGTTCACATGTCTGTCTGGATGGATGCATGAATGAGTGAACTGGTCCATTATAGCCCATCACCGTTATTATTGTTATCATCTTGCCGTATTTGTTTAGACCAACGTATATATACAGCTCATAAATTCTGTGTGCCCTCGCGCGCCCTGGACAGGTATAGGTACTTTTGAGTGTTATTTTTTTTTTTTAAATATTTTCCGTCCTTCGTGCGTGTCTGTAAGGTCAATAAAAAAAAGCCAAACCAAACGAGAAAAGAAATAAAAAAAAATTAAAACACATCACAGGAAGATGTACTACCATATGACTTCCTGGATACCATAAGGGGTGGCTACCTTGGTCTCCGCCAAAAAATGTAGAAAAAAAAGAAAGAAAAAAAAAACAGTTTAGGGGTCAGGGTCATGCCAAATGAAATGGCTTATCAAGCCAGCAGCCAGCCAGCTGGATAGACGCACACATCCAAGTCAATAAAAATAGGACACGATGGACGAAGGCGTGAATATCAGTGAAAGTCCATAAAAGGAGAGCACATCCTGCTTGAATCTACTTTTTTTTTTTTTAATTTTTTTGTATTTATATTGATTTTTTTTCCCTTGAATCAGGGGTAGAACGAGAATATTTTGCACAAGATGGGGACAACAAACGCATTCAAATACAACAATAATACACATAGACACTTGGCTTGGGGTAGCTCTGTCTATATGGGTTCCTTTGACCCATAGCATGTAGTTTAAAGATTCAAGTTGGTTTCATTGACTATTTTCCAGTCACTTCGAGGGAAATCACCTGCATAGTCACACCACAGGACATCACACTTTGAACACACAGATGTTTCATAAAATATTTATATTATTAGCGGTGATGGCGACGCACCGCGGGTGTAGGTATATGTACCTGTGCGCTAAGCTGAGATCGGTTTCGGTCAAATGCCTTCTGCGATACACCGAAAAGCGATATTACAATTTTATATGGGTATAACCATAACTTTAAATGATCTTAGCCAAGATGTGTATGTGTGTGTGTGAGTTAGAGTCAATATGTCTAACAACATCCGAGGAAGCAGGCGACACGATCATGTTTTCGAGTAGATTCATTCGGGGTTTTTTTTTTCTTTCTTCTTTTTAGTGCTTGCTGATGACGATTGCGAGCTGAGGAATAATGCAACATGCGAATGTTTGCGTTCAATATATTCTGATCTCTGATGCCATTCGAGTGGGTTTGGAGTGCGTATGAAGTGTAAGTGTACCGAGCAACATTGTAAGGCTTGGATTTGCATATATGTACTACGAGAGGGATTTTATAATAAAATTGCATCTACATGATAATATGATATGTATAGGGGAGGACGGGGACAAAAAATAACTTTTCATTAGATAAATTTGATACCTCCCTTAACGTTTTCTCAATTAGTATCGGTTCACTGTGTATGTACAAGTTCTAAATATACGAATGCTTATACTAGTTCAAATCGAGAAAAATGTTTAATGGTAAAAAAAAAATTCACTCACCATTTTAAAATATACAGCAACTTCTAGTATTGGCTGAAAACAGAAAAATTAAATTTTAAAATATGTTTACAGTTTACTCGAGAACTGCTTTAAAAATGTTAATAAGGGTTGGGGTCGAAATTCTGGCGAGGTCAAAATTCTTTTTTCAAAATTCTGATATACAAAATTCTGCTTTCAAAATTCTGCTTTTCAGAATTCTTTTTTTCAGAATTCTTTTTTTCAAAATTCTGCTTTTCAAAATACTGCTTTACAAAATTCTGCAAATAATAAAAAAAAGGGGGTTGGGGTCGAAATTCTGGCGAGGTCAAAATTCTTTTTTCAAAATTCTGCTTTCAAAATTCTGATTTACAAAATTCTGCTTTCAAAATTCTGCTTTTCAGAATTCCGCTTTTCAAAATTCTGCAAATAATAAAAAAGGGGGCTAGGGTCGAAATTCTGGCGAGGTCAAAATTCTTTTATCAAAATTCTGATTTACAAAATTCTGCTTTTCAGAATTCCGCTTTTCAAAATTCTGCAAATAATAAAAAAAGGGGGTTGGGGTCGAAATTCTGGCGAGGTCAAAATTATTTTTTAAAATTCTGCTTTTCAGAATTCTTTTTTTTTCAAAATTCTGCAAATAATAAAAAAAGGTTTGGAAAATGTTCAAAAGTGCGCGCTTTTGAAATTGAATTCGAAATTAACAGAGCTTGAAAGTGAATTCAAAAAAATATGATTGGAACGAAGTATATTTTGTCGCCAAATAATTCGGGTCCCAAGCAAAATTTCCAAAATCCCAGAAATTGATTTTATTATTATCTCTTCCCCTTTCCCACCAATTGGAATTAGAAGTTGGAAAAATATGGAGTATTTGACTAAGGAAATACTTCTGTTTTTAGATTTGAGTTTAGTCAACTTCTTTTTTCAACAGTTTCATGTGCCAGAAAATCAGCCGATAATAATTATTCAGCGCAAATGACACATGGCCTTAAAACATGGATGTAGCTACCGCAATAGTAGGTACGCGCATTTTGGTCCTAGTTTTGTACTCTTTTTTAGATCCTATTTTGTCCGGGAAAGTTTGCGATTTTCATGCTCGATAACTACTTTCTTCAAATTATTTCTGGCAACCCTAGCGTGGATGGATATATGTATTAAATACAAAATATTATATATACAAAAATTATATATTACAAAAATATTTTTTTGTACATTAAGTAGATCCGTTAAAGCATCTCGCCAAGTATTTGTTAGACAAAGTTTACTGAGTTTTAAGACCGATATAAGAAATTCTGTGGAAATTTATTTAGAAACATCGCATACAATTTTGAATACTTTGTCTTTATTTCGGTAAAAATTTGACTCTGAATATTTTTCTTGTTAAAATATCCTAGTAGAATTAAAACATCTTAGCATTATTATTTAGTTTAGTAAATTGATCATCCGAAAATATTGTGCGGCAGCTGCATCTATGGATTCCATCGCCAAGAAACTGCAGTGCTCCAAAAAGATGGTCTATGGCGCAATAAAAGTTTTCTATGGTACAGGTAGTAATATAGAAAACCCCAAAAGAGTAGGGCAGATCCTTTTCTTACCAGTAAAGAAATTCTGTCAAATGTATCGGGACAACTAAGTCAGGAAATTACATCCAGAACCGACTATTAGAAGCAGGTCTGTGGGGATGCATCGCTTGTAAAAAAAACACACACGTTTCAAAAAAAAAAAAAAAATGAATGTTGGAATTTGCGAAGGAACATGCACCCCTCTCTTTCTTGGAAAAAAGTGCTTTGGATTTAATATGTTTGGATCTGATGGAAAAAAATATGTAAGGCGGCCAAAAAATCAGGAACTCATCCCTATTTCATAAATACACCATACAAATTTTCAAGCATGGTGGTGGAAATGTGATGGTATGGGGACCCTTTTTCCTGGCGCGATGTTGGTCCTATGTATAAGGATATACTAGCAAATGTTATGGAGCCATATGCTTTTGACCATTTGCCAGTGTCTTTTATTTGCCAACAAGACAATGATCCTAAACACACTTATGGTTTCTGGGAGAAAAAAATAGATGTTTTGAGATAGTCAGCGCAAAGTCCCGACCTCAATCCAATTATGAGAATTTGTGGGCTGATGTGGAAAGAAGTTTGGGAAAGAAAACATAGAAAAACATAGAAATATCACCGTTGAACCATGTCAAAAGTTGGTAGCCAGTTTACCAAACTGGTGTGCTGCTGTCATTGCAAATAGCGGACATCCCACAAAATATTAATCCAATTTTATAATTTTTAAGAGTTGAACCTAAAAACTTAATCTATATTTATATAAAAATGGTGGCAAAAATGTATAGTAATTCATCAATTGAGAACGGCTGGACCGATTTGGCTCAACTTTTTTTTTTTTTCAGTTGCTCGTAATTTTGGGAAAACCCTCCGGAAAAGTCGGGAAATTGAAAAAATCGAAAATTGATTTTTTGTATGGAATTTTGTGTGCAATTGTTTCGGAATGGATTTTCGAATGGAAAATGATATAAAAGCCGGAAAATTCGTTGTAAAGTTTCGAAAATTCGGATAATTGTGAAATTCATTGAGATAAAAGACGTTTTGCGTGGATTTTGGGTGGAGAAGTTAACTTGCTGGCGCTGGACAGTGGCCAAATTCCCGTTGATGTTTCAACTGGATTGATATCGTTCCCGGATATTGTTTGCGAGTTCACACCAAAGTGTTCCCCGGAATTGCACAAAATTATAAAAATCTCGATTGGATTAGTGAACGGGCAAAATTATAGTAGCGAAGAATAAGGACGTCGATAGCTCGAATTTCTTTATTCAAAGTCAAATCGCTGCAGAACTGCATTCGTACAAATCGGTTGACAGCGTAACCAACGAGGATGAAGCGACCAACTAACCGACGGAATTTTTGAACTCGCTTGATGTGCCAGGAACTCCACCACATAATTTACAGCTGAAGTTGGAATCGATCATAATCATGTTGCGGAATCTGAATACGCGGTTATCCTTCAAGAAACTGATGAACAATGTGATTCAAGCGACAAATTGAAAGGAAAGGAAGTCCTTATCCCACGAATTTCGATTATTCCAACTGATTCCAATTCAAGCGGATTGGCTTTTGCGATGACAATCAATAATAATCGCAAGACCAATCTTTGGAAGTCTGTGGGATTAATCCCGAATTTGCCTGTTTTTCGCACGGTCAGCTGTTCGCGTGTTGGCAAACCGTCTTCGTTGTTTGTTTTCGCGCCGGAAAACAAATCGAAAAACATTGTTTATCACATCGCTCTCTACTGATTTCGATTCAACTATCTGTGTTTACAAAAAAAAAACGCCAATTTGAAGTCGTTAAATTGGGGCGAGACGAAGTTCGCCGGGTCCGCTAGTTTTTTTATATTTATTTTTGAATTTAAATTAAATTTACATTTTTTTGTTTCTAATTATGGTTCCACACAAAAACATCTTCTGTCCTTTCTTTAAATTTGTATTTATTTATTTTTTTTTTTTCATTTTTATTTTATATTACATATTTATATTTAATAAGGTTGTATTGAAATCAGCGGTTTAAATCATCAGACAAAATTATTTGTTTCTAATTTGGTTTTAAAAAAAGTTTTATTTTTTGAGACCCCACGAGATTTTCTAGATATTTACTGTTTTTGATGAAAATCTAATTTTCAAATGCAGCATTATTCACAGTTCCTTCGAACCGTTTTAAAATTTAGAATTTTTAAACTTATATTGGAAGTATGTAGCATTTAATATGGGTGCTAATGTGGAAAATTAGAAATATTCGTCAGGAAAAGACGTCTTGTAGAAGAACCACTGAAGACAGACGGATGGAATTACGACTTCTTTTTGCTCAGAATTTGATTAACAGTCTTAGATCTTAAAGTTTCATATCTTTGACAATTTGAATATCTACCGTTTCGCTTAGAAACAGTCATTTAAAAAAAAAATATATGCGCCTTTTTGACTGCATCCTCTTTCCAGACACAAATTGCACCTGCCCAAGAGGAGAAATTAAGAAGTAATAATAATCCCGCAATATGCTTGAGATACGAGTAGGTATTATATGCCCGTAATCACAGGCAATCCCCAATCCAAGATTGAATACCAAAAACTGGTATCTTCTTCAACTTTTTCGCCTTGAACTCGATTTCTATTAATTGTGATTGATTTAAACTCAGCTTCTTTGTTCGATAAAGTGTCAGAATATTCATAAACAACAACTAAAAAAAGGGACAAACAACAAGAAAGCAAAAAATAATAATAATAAAAATAACGCAAAAAAAAAAAAATAATCGAATCAAGGCGAGTAAAATTGTTCGTCTGCTTCTCCTTGGTGTGGTTGAAAAAAAAGTTTAAAACCAGATTATTGCAACATTTTCCATATTGCACGAGGAGAATATTATTCAATGATATGCAATCGTAAGTTTCTTGGTCTTGGTCGATTCCAACCGCAGCCCGCTGTATCCAGCTTATGATAGGTACAATACCGAATACTGAATAATGCCCCCGAGGCGTGATTTGATGGTCACTGGTCTTCTTGTGGTCATAAATATATTCTTTCGGGTTTGTGCAGGAGGCAACCGTTGAGCCGATGCCTATGCCTCCTATCCCCGGCGATAATTGTTTTACATATCCAGGCCGACACAAGAGGCAACCAACGCAAGCAAGATAACAAACACAAATAACAAAAAAAAAAAAAAAAAAAAAAACAGCTAAGGAAATCGAACCAAAAATGAGCTAAAAGGAATCGACGGCTATAACGAATGGCGACGTCGTCGACCAAGGCGATCAATATGACGACGACCACTAGGCACTAAGACTTGGACTCTGTGCTGTGTGTGCAGTGCGCTGCTTAGGAGGAGGAAATTGCCCTGCCACAAGCAGAATGGAATCAAAAATTCACGCAGAACTGCAAAACTGTTACGGAGGCTTATTCCTTTTTGAAAAGATGTTTCTACACTTTTTGTTCGCCTTTGTTGCCTTCGCTGTTGCTGCGGTTGTGGCTGCTCCTCTTTAGACAATTTGCGTTTCGAACAAAGCGTAGGTAAGCGCGCACAGGCACCAGGCATAGTACTGTACTGCACTGCACTGCACTGTGTAGTACGTAGACGACGAGGACCCTTAATTTGCTTTTGTTTTTGTGTATGGTGGCTTGGCAAATCTTATAATTGTCCTCCGCGCAGAAATGTACCTGCTAACTTCAGTTGTGGTATAGAGAGCTATGTCTTAGAGTTAACATTGAAGTGAACTTGAATTAAAGAAGATGATGATTTTGATGACGATGATTAGGGAGACAGAGAGCGAGAAAGGCCAGGAGGAGCAGACAGCAGAGCAGCTCAACTCAATTGAAGCAACGAATAGATGTACGATGCGGTTCCGTATAAAGAATCTTCTCTCCCCACATGAAATTATGTTTAATAGCAATTATCGCCGGCGGCTAGTTGTTGCGATACCGCGCTATGAGAGCCAAATATGGTTGGCTACACCTATGGTCAGCTCAAGAGATCATGATTTTAGATCTGGTCTTGATTATAGGATTAGGCTTTGTTCTCTCCGTTTTCGGTATGGTACTATTAAATGCTAGGAAATGATAATAACAGCTCTGGCCGCATATATACCCAAAGTACAGGAGGATAATTGAGAATTTTTGCCTCCTCTTCGGTGAAGACGAGGAACAAGGATCGGCTGTAGAGAATAAAATTCATGTCCAGCGAGATAGATAGATTTTGAGTGAGATCTGAACGAGAGAAACACATTTTCGGCATGAAATCTGCACTTCTCCTTTCTATTCACTGTCTCTACGTTGTGATGTGGTTTTTACCTCACCCGGGGTATACTCGCGTCGGGTCCAGGGTTGCCTAACACTAACTTTGGAGATTAATACACCTTTATTAGTCGTCTCGTCCTTCACAAGAATTGATCTTATATAATCGGACTACTTAACAATACTTTTTTTTTATTAACTACGTTTATAACGACTACGGACACGGAGGCTGAGGTCTGAGGAGGATTGGATTGCTCACAATGCTCAACTCAGGAGAAAAAGGAAGCGGATAGCATTGGAAAACTCACAACACAATGCTCCACGGAACGGAAGCAAGATCAGATTCGAAAACTCACAATGCACGATCACGGAAGGGAAGCAGTATTGAATTGGAAAGCTCACAGTACACGATCACGCAAGGGAATAGGAGGAAACCGGATTGGTCAAACTCACAATACTCGGTACTAAATTCTACGGCCAATTCTGCCAGCAGAACGTTAGCCACTTTAAAGGATAGTGCAAGTCTCTAGAGAGAACAGGTTTCAGCGCTTGAGGTATTCCACCGAGAGCTGAGTGTGAAAGGGAGTGTGAATTATAAGCACCAAGCAAAATTCACCATGGGTGTTGTTGTTGTGAAACGCAATTCAGCTGATATGTATCTATTTGTGCAGGTTTCTGGTTTGCGGCAATCGGTGGCGGCGGTAGTTCTTGGCACTGGTGCCGGCCGTGCTATGTGTTGTCCAGTGGCGGCAATCAGTGGCATTGGTGGTCGTGATGGGGGTGGTGACGTGATGCTGGTTGTTCTTGATGCGTGTGGTGGAGAGATGTTGACTGTTTTGGCGGCGAGAAGTAGAGGCGTGATGTTGGGTACCCAGGGGTGGCAATCAGTGGTACTGGTTATGGTGTTGGTTTTTGTAACGGGTCGTTACAGTGTGACGTGATTTTCATTCTCAAAATCAAGTGGACATACGCTATAGCGACACTCAGCAAAGTGTTTTTTTTTTTTTTTTTTTGAAGAGTTGATGGACTGAGCTTGTTGTAGGGGTTTGTTGGTGGAGACCATGGTCTACCCCGGCCACAAAGCGCGCGCCGTCTAAAGTAGATTAAGTGTAGGTCAGAGTTTGAAGTCTCTTATAATGTATTCAGCGTCTGTTTTGCCTACGCGGTGAAGGGCGCACTTAAAACTGTGTCATACTATAGGTCAGAAAATATGTTGGGCAACAGTAGAGTCCTGTATAAAGTTGATAAAGTCTGACCTTAAATCCCTTTAGAGTTGCTAAAGGAACATTGACCGGGTCATTGAAAATTATTTCCACCTAATACTTTACTTTGCCATATTGTTGATGCTTTTGTAGAGGGGTGTTAGGCATGGGTCAATGTCAAATTTACCTTTGGAACTATACGATGGTGGTCTTATCGTACTGCGTGGATCTAGTGGGTATACAATACTCTAATGGAAGTCCTACTGATACCAAAGCTTGAGTCAAAAACGAACCAAATTTCTAAAAGACCTGTCAAGTGGACTAATAAGAAAAATTACACTACGCCGAATTAAAATATAAATCCACCCTAATCGTTTTTAGCGTTTTTTTTTTTTAACCGTACATTTCACAGATCTACCTTCCACGTGGACCGCATGCATTCCATACCTTCATAGTTCATAAACAACCTGAATAGCATCACCAACATTCAATGTCCAACCACCCCATCGCAAACATAAATATTTAACCCAATTTGATGTTTAAGCTATCGTGAAGTCATCGGTCATTATCAGAGATGATGATGTTTGATGGTCATACCATGCACACATTATTACACTTACTTATCTGAGGGAATCAAATCAACATATGTGTATAAATTCCAATTATGAAATTAGTGTAAGTTTCTCCCTACACCACGGACGCTGTTGCCCGCCCTGTTGCTGCTGGTCAGCTAATGCAGTTGATCCTGTTTGGCTGACTGACCAAACAAACAACCCCTTCCGCCAACACACAAAATAATCCATGTTAATGGTGATGTTGTGATGTCGATTCGAAGGAGTGGTCATACTTGGTCAGCCAGGGAAAGTGATTTTTGCTTGTAACTTGTTCGCATGAGAAGGGTCAGTGCGAGGCGCGTGTGTGAAAGTACTGCAATAAACCGTTTTTAGAAAGAAGAAGCAATTAATCCGGCAACATACACGCATTCTGGTACGTGCTGTGGGGTCAGGCCAAATTCTACTTTATCAGCAAACAAAAAATAAAACCTATTCTTGGTGGTAATTAAGGGTTTGTTCCCTTTGTTGGGGAGTTACAATATAAATCTACGGAGGCAGGCAGCAACAGATGGAAATTTGCTCTCTGAATTTGATGATAATTCCCTGAATTGATTTAAAGTGGAACACGCGTTATCGGTTTCAAGTTGACATCTTTCACTCCTTGGAGTATGGTATTTTGAAAATTCTGAAGCAAATGTCATGAAGGATGACTATTGTCTTTCAGCTGTTTCAATGTTGTTTTTTTTAAGGAATCATTCGAGTGGTAAAATAGCGTATTGATTTGAAACACACTTTACTTATATGCCAATGGCACCTACAGATACAGAGATGTAGAATATATTAGAAAGGATTGGATACTCAAAGAAGACGCCTGAGTCTTGTTGTGGCACTTAACAAAACTAAAATCAATTTCTGCCACTATAGTCTTCCGCAGAAATCTATGCATATGTATAGGGCTATAAGAGAGTGCAACTCATGCTGGCTCCTGCATGCGTAAAGTGGTTTTATTTTCAAAAATATGGATTATGGCCTTACATCTTTTGTGTATTATTTCTGGAGAATATAGATCCCTTTCAACTTTTAACCATCCACCCATCCTGCAAATGAGGTGTGAAAAGAGTGAGTGTTGACGAATCGCACTCTCACTTTATTTATATAATAAAATAAAATGTCTTTAGAATAGAGAAATTGAGGTCTTCTGGAAATATATCCCCAGGAAGCGAGTTCCAAAGTTTGCTTGTCGTGTAACAGAAATTGTTTTGGAAAGTTGATGTCCTCGCGGTTGTCAAGTGTACTGTATGGTCATGAGCATTAGCAGCCTGTCTTGTGGGGCGCCCAAAAGTTGCATTTCGAGGGATAATGTCTTTGAGTTCCTCGGAACATCTACCATGGAAGTACCTATAGAACAAGCATAGGTCAGCGACTTGTCTTCTGTGCACCAACGGTTGTAGATTTGATGTGAGTGTAGGGTCTCCAATAAGTCTCCAATAAGTCGAACTGTTCGTCTCTGTATGCTGTCAAGTAGGTTAAGTGAATGTTTCGGGGCCGAGCTCCATATATGGGAACAGTATATCAGGCCTGGTCTAACCTGTGCTTTGTAGAGAAGAAGAAGTTGCTTGGGGTTAAAGTACCTCTTTGCTCTAAATAGGCAATGAAAACCAATGGTCTTTAAAGTTTTCTTTTGGGTCTTGAAATAGGTCTAAAAACCAACAAAGTTTATTAACTAAATAAGAATAACAGAACTTATTTTATTTCGACTGCATAAAAAGATTCATAGATTTATGTGTATGCATGTATTTAAAAAAAAAAATGGTTTTCAAAACTTCGAAGGCTGTATGTTCTTGAGATGAGATATTGCTTGCTTGAGATTTTTAAATTTATATAAAAATAATACCGGCATAAATAAATAAATATTTTTAAAATAATCGAAAATTAAATAAGACCAAAAAAAAAACTAATAAAACCCCTTTTCCAAAAAACTGCCTGTATATTTTCTGTGCCTTATTACATTTCGATTTTGGGGCATTAGTTTTTGAAAAATTAAATTTATCTGTGATCAGTGAAATTAGACCATGATCACAGATCTGCAAGCAAGGTGTTCTGGCCGTCTGAAGGAAGGAGTCAAATCCAAAGATGGTACACTTCTTTCCAATGAGGAGGACATCTTGCGCAGATGAACCGGACACTTTTCTGAATTGCTCAATCCAATCCAGGGCATTGAGGATGACAGATCCATCGCCTTAAGCATGGCGGAAAATAGAGGAAGTCACTTTTGCGATCAAATCGCTAAAAGCTGGCAAATCTACCGGAGTGGATGAAATCCGGCCAGAAATGCTTAAGGCCTTAGGTGAAGAGGGAGTTAAATAAATGGCTCTCTCGTGTTATGCCCCTTTTCAGGCGTATATCTCTTTTAAGTCTCCCCGGAAAAGTCTTTGCCAAGGTGCTGGAAACTCGTTGGTAGAGGCACGATTAGGAGATGAGCAGTGCGGTTTTCGTCACGCTGGCTGTGTTCGGGTAAACGGCGTTAAATCAATACGTTGGAGTTCGCCAGGGGTGCGTCTTATCTCCTCTCCTTTTCATTACTTATATGGACTGGGTGTTATAGCGCAGTCATGGCGAAGAACGTTTCAAATTTAGAAGGATCAATGCTTAGATTTCCTGTAGAATTGGTCAGGCTGGGTCAATTTTGAAACAGCTTGGTTATTCTGTTATTAGGAGGAATGAAGTTGGTGTCAAAGCTAAGTTGTCAGTCTTTAATGAGGTTTGGGTAATGACCGAAAGAATAAAATCGCGGATACAAGCTGCCGTTGTATTGCTGGTTTGACCCATAGAGATTGCATTAGAAATACCAGAATACGTGAGGAACTCAATGTCAAGCAGCTACTTCTCCGGACGGAGCGGTCCATGCTTCGGTGGTTTGGTCATGTTAAATGCATGTTCCCATCCAGGATTACACGACGACGTGCTATGGAATCCGTACCATCGGGCAGGCGTCCTCTAGGTAGACCCAAGATGAGATGGTTAGATCAAGTTCAAAAGGTGTCTGACGCGTCGCTTTGTGAGTTTTTTAGCAGTCACTATGCAAATTATTCAATTTTTTTATTTCAAGGTAAGTGGAGTGTTTTTTTTCTATTTTTTTCTGTAGACTAATTTTATTAATAATTAGTTACTAATCTTTTTTGTTTTTGATATTAGTAAACAAAAATTCTTAAACTCAGGGCTCTGGGTAGAACGAGATAGGGCTGATTGGGATGTCAAACCCAAGCCACTCATGAAAAATAAAAAAACAAAAATATTTAAAGAGTCAAAAACTTCAAATCCAAGGTGCTAAGGGAAAATACGCCACCAGTTACGAGGACGAGGAGTGTCTATATTGCAAGGACCTATACTCAATATCGCCGGAAGGATGGTGTTCCTGCATTGTGTGCAAAAAAATGGGCCCATACTCTTGTGCAAGCATTGATAGTGACAATGAAGCGACGTTTGCGAGAGTAAAGCATATCCCATTCTATCCCATATACCGGGACAGAACGGGAAAAAAGGGGGGTTTTTTATTATAAAAAAAAACATATAAACCTGAAAACATGTTTAGATACAAATAAAAGTTGAAGTCAGGATCATGACGTTAACTAGAACGACTAAAATCTAGAATGGTAAAAATCTCGAAAATGAATTTGATAAATCTCGAATGCAGAAATCTCGAATGGGTAAAAATCTAGAAAGTACAGAAAGACTCTATCTCGAAAAAAATCTCGAAAATAAAAAGTAAATTCGAGATTTTTGTTATTAATAAACTGATAGTTAATTTAACGTGAAGATTATTATATAAGATCATTATTAGTGAAGCTCATTAACAAAGTGAAGTACTTTTAATGATGATTTCCTACAAAACGGGTAATGTGATTTACTGCAAAATTAAAATTAAAATTATTAAAAATATTAATAACTAAAAACATTAAAGAATACCCACGCAAAATGTACTCCCCAATGGTAATTTTTATTTTGGTGCGTTTTATTTTAATTAAATTCGCAGCCGATTTGGAGGACCGGCAACTATTTACAAGAAATTCCTTCCAAGCTCATCAAATAAGGACCACCCTAATGTATCTGTATATGAATTGTTGGCGTCTTATTTTTTGATGTTTTGATGACGGGAAATGCCAGAAAAATGAATTTCAATTCCCAATATCCATCTCGAATTCGAAAGTGGTATCCCACCGTTACCAGCTGAGGGTGGTAGTGACGCATTTATATATATATAGACAATGACAACAAGACGGATCCATTTTCTTTGTTTTTCTTTGGCTTTATTCACACTCGTTCTCTTTTCTTCGCTGCCTCTGTTTATATTGCTTGGGATCCAATCACATTTAAAAAGGAAATGGATAAAAAAAATCCCTGTTTCAAAGAAAGATGCGATGGCGTTGACTTAAGTATGTATATATATTATAATATCTCTATACTCATGCATACACATATGTATATATATTTATTAGATAATAGTCTAATTTTGCAAAAGCAACACACATATGCGATTGAAAAGTATTTGAAATGAGCCATAGAAGGGGTTGTTAGTTGGCGAAAAAAAAAACCGTCCTCTAAAGTATTTGCCACATTGAACTTTTTCTATGGAGACCCTTTTTGCTCTAACGCTCACGAGGGGTGTGAGAGGTGGTTTCGAAAATGACAATTTCGTCGTTGTCGTTCATACTCTAAGAAAAATTGCAAAAATCGAAAAAATGAAAATGAAAAAAAAAAAAACATTGTTTGTTTTGTCGGTTGGCAAGGGGTGTCGTGGCACACTGCTGATCAAACCTATCTATGTATTCTATTCCAATCCATCTATCGACTGAGTGAGACCGACAGGCAGGCAGCATTAAAATGGAAATGAAATTCAATCTATATCCTTGACAGGATTTCGCATGCAGGGTGCTGTTTTTTTTTTTTTTAGAATTCCGTCGGCATCAGCGCAGATTGTTGTATATGGAAAGGGAATGAGTATTAGTACAAGTAAAAAATGCTACGACACGTACGTAATCACTTTTTTTCGCTAACTCCTTCTAACTGTGTGTTTGTGGCCTCTTTTGCAACCTCTTATCCTATAGGTATGATGCCAAAATGTTAAAAATTTAAAAAAAGGGGTATTGTCCTTCATCACGAAGCCAATAGATTGGGCGTGGGCGGGTGACGACGCACGGCGCGAACGTGGATATATGGTGGGTATTTTTTACTTTCTTATCTGTTTTGCCCTTTCTTCCATTTTGGTTCGGGTGTCTTTTGCCCTAGACAGATTTTGGAACGCATATATATACATATACACATGGGTGCGCGCGCGAAAAAATAAAGGGTGAGTAAATGGATATTGATCAGAAATCGAAAATTTTTCTTGGTGAGATAGGGGTGCCATTACAGATGAAATGGTTATTCCTATAGCCCTCCGTCTATTTAGTTTAATTGGTTTACGTTTTTCTCATATATATATATTTTTTTTTTCTCGGTAAAGACGCGCACTTGCACTTAACTCGGGCGACGCACGTTTGACTGAGCGCAAAAGAAAAACACGTCCTAGGAGTTGGAGTTTCATTTATTTTTAATCAAGCGTTCCCACACTTTACATAAACGCAATTCCTAATAGCTGTAGTTACCTACTCCAACTGCATCAGCTACTAAGAAGAATCAACGAAGTTCACCGCCCGCTTTTTAGAACTTTAGAACAACTGAAAATACAGGTTCTATGGAGTTTATATTTTTTGAATATTCCATCTCCCATTTTTCAACTTTTACAATACATTACATTTTTATCTATATAGATACCCTACTTATTAATGTAAACTAAATATAAGGTCTAACAATAAATTTCTTCAAGTTTTTCTGCTACCTTGATGAATCTGTATCTGGGCCACAGACGTCCTTCGCGGAGTAAACATTTTTTTTGTGCTCATATTGTACCATCAAATTAAAACTCCCGATTTTGAAATTTATCATCTCGAAACATGCGAAACCCGTCCTTTAAATTTCTTCCTTCTTATATGATGTATAAATCTCCTGAAAGCATTTTGTTGCACGCAATCTTCTCAATCAATTAGATACAAACATCCGTCTCTCTCCCATTAGAAAAAATTGCATAATTTCTATATAGCTACACCAAATGAAGCCAAGCCAAAACAAGAAATGAAACCAAAACCACCAACACGATGATGTTGATGACGACGAGCGGACGCAACGTTCGTATCGTAATTAAAACGTTTTCAAATTGCCTGCAGCTGTTATCCCACCGAATCATAGGTTCATTCAGTTAGAGGACGACCGGTGTATTCCTCTTATGCCACCGAACTTCTTTTAAATATAATTAAAAAATTGAAGGAACAAAAAATAAAAAATAAAAAAAATTAGAGAAAGGTTTAAATTAATGCTGATGTATTAGTGATAGGATGATTTCGAGACATATAAGACGATGATGATGGTGGTGGTGCCGGTAGTGGTGATTTTCTTAATTACTATAATGCCCTCACTTTAATTCATGTGTACGGGTCAGATGCAGACCCCAACGCTAAAAGTTCGCTCCAATGAGAGAGATATAATTGTGCCACTATCCTACACCACATGTAAGTATCGTATATGTGTGTTCGTCAAATCGACTGGTGTGCGATGGCAAGTGGTTTCTTTTTCAACATTTCCAAGGAAAATTTTCGAATCGATTCATAAGAGGCAATTAGACGTGATTAGCAGCGGGGCAATAGCATCCAGCAAAAATTATCAAGGGCTTATAATTTCGATTATGTATTTGGTTGGGCTTTTCGCGCGCTCAAGAGATACAGAGATACTTGAACCCTCTGATGGTGTGGCGGTTAGTGGTCGTCGTCGTGTGGAGATGGCTGTGCTGGGTGTTGTTGTTTGCCAAGTCATTGATTAGTGTGTCTGTTCTTGGAACGATCAATGGATGGGTGAGGACAGTAATTAAAAGCTGCCTGAAATTAGAAACCCAAATTGGAGCTTCAATCAATTAAAAAAAAAAAGAATGTAGAACTTCTACATAGGCGGCCGAAGATACGCAATTGCAGACAGCATACAAAGTACCTACTAAGTAATGGCGATCATATCAACTGTTTCCCAATAATCTCAATTATATTCAATGTGCACGAAAGTATATACCTACGGACGAGTGTCACTTCGTTTGCATCGCTCACCCCAAAACGAGAAACACAAAAGAGGAAGAGGAAACCCTAAAAAGGTTTTTTTTTGGTAAAACCTAAATAATTGGAAACTTTCGGCCCAAAAACTTGTCTTATCACACCCCTAAACATCCAAGAACCTAAATTATTGGTAAGATTCGGTCAAGCCTGAATACAAAGTCATACTTTGCATAAGTACCTATACAATGACTTTGGCGCCACAATTTTTTTCAAATAAAAAAACAAAACACTTACAATAGGTTGCTATATACCAGTTTTAAAAGCTAGAAATCTGAAATCTAAATCAAATCAAAATTTTTAAATTAGATGCGTGGCCTTAGCCTAACTAAGAAGAGCGACGATATAGGAACTACGACCTTCATCTGCCGCATGGGTTCAAGTTGGATTTTCCCATAGTTTATATAGGACAGGGTCTCTGATCCAGCAGTGGGATACATGAGCTCCCTGAAATTACGCCCAAAATAATTGCGGCGTAATATTTTTGGCAAAAACGCAAAAAAATAAAAAAAGAAAATTCACCAGAATGCCAGGAAATTACGCCATATATTTGGAAAAAAAAAGCCAAAAAGTTAAATGGAAATCTGACAGTAAACCCAAGCAGGGGAGTTGCAAACGATTTCGTTTGAGGTCTTATTTCACGTTTTTTTGCATTTTTTCCAAAACACTTTTTTGGGGGTTTTCTCAATTTTCTTAAATGGAAAAAATGCCCGAAAGAGTTTTGGAAAAAATGGCAAAATTATCGGCATTTGTGTCAAAATATTTGGGCGATTGTTCCTAGGCAAAAATGCAACAAATTTGTATGGAGGTTTTTGGGCTTTTTTTTTCACTTTAATTTTTTGGCGTACCTAATTCCTTTTGGCGTAATTTCAGGAAGCCGGATACATGGACATTTCATGAATGGATCGAGGATCTACCACGGCTTAGGGTGTAGGTGCAGGGCTAACATACGCCCCCCACCCCCTTTTGCATACCAACATTTTGTTTGCCGCCCCCTCCCCCCTATAACAAACCACTATACCCCTTATTAAGTCAAAATTCAATAAAAGATAACATTCAATTGAAAAAATTTAAAATACTTTTTAATATTTTTAACAAGTTTGTTTTCCTGTAAGATTTGGTTTTGTACTGTTATCTGTGTCTCTCTCAGTTTTTGTATTCAACCCAAAATTTACTTTTAAAGGAAAAATGTCCGAACCCAAAGAAAAAAATAAATAAAAAAAGAAAATGTTCATATAATCAGTGTTGGCAAAAAATTTCGAAGCAAAGCAGGTCCTGCTTAAAATTTAAAATAACAAATGGTGGTTTGTACGACGTTAAAAAGTATAAACCTCGGTTTCAAAAATTAAAAGATAAAAATGTTGTCCCATTTTTGAACACTTGTCCACCCTAGAAAACTACCGATGTCCCCCATTTCGTATTTTTTAATCTGGTAACCCTACTTATAGATGCTGGTAGACCACGTTACACTTTACTACTAGAGACAAAGTATTTCTGTTTGTATGCTGCGCTTAAGTTCTTCCGCAATGGGTTGGTGATGAAATCTCCTTTTCCAAAATTCCCTTTCCAAAATCCCCTGTGCTCAAATTCCTTACTCCAAAAGACCCTAAGAGAAAATCCCCCATTTTTAGATTTGGTGTTATTAATTCTGTCGCCGCGACACCTAAAAATGGTGTTAAAAAGTGAGATACGATCGGGGGGGCAAGCTGCCCCCTCCAACCCCCTGCTTTTGGGAGATTTTGCCATAGGGGATTTCGTTCTGCGAGATTTTGGAAAAAGAGAAAAAAAAAAACAGAGATTATGTCCAATAAGGGATTTTGTAAAAGGGGATAACGTAGGGATACCGGACATCTCAATAACTCTCTAAATCCTGTTCGAAGCGCTTAAATAACTAGGAGTACTCACATTCCTAGTAGTACTCACATTTGACAGTAATTTTAAATCAAACCCTTTATAAAATATTAACAACAGCCCCAAACCCACCGCACCACCACCCTTAATTAAAATCTAAAATATTTGTCAAACAGCACTTAAGCCAGATTGAATTGCGTGCGAAAATGTGACGAGCCCACACTTTTTCCGGTTCATAAAAACCGAAACGAAAATCCCTGAAATGGAAACAACGAATTAAAAAAATTAAATCTCAGCACCTCCAATCGGACTAAGATTTTAATTTATTCACAGCTATCGCGCTGTTTGGTAATCCATTGAAACGACCTAAGACAAATAAAAATCTGTTATTAAACTGACTCCATGACGGGGTTTATAATGCGGCAAATGAGCACAACTACAATCGTAATTAATTTTTCTTCCTTTTCCTGAGACTTTTTCCAACCGGGAAAAAAAAAATCAAATTAAAAAAAAAAAACAGTAAAAACATCAAGATTCAGGGTGCGACAGATTGTCAACATTAACCAAGTGTCCTGCCGCAGAAAGAAAAACACTCTTATCCGTTGAATTCAGAAATGGAAAAAACAAAAGAAGATCCCACTGACGACTGACCGGCCGGCAGCCAGGCGCAGGGGAGAATAAAAAAAGGGAAAACGACGTTATTGCATTGCGGAACGAATTAATTACGGATTATGAGGTTAGTCGTGTGGATGAATTTTCTTTTTTTACTTTTTACAACATCCCCTCTAAGGGAATCTTGATGGTGGTGGAAAATTCCTCTTGTCCAGAAGAGGAAAAAATAAAAACAAACCTCTGAAATGACGTCTTCCGGATTGAGTTTGCTTTTTTTTTTTGTTTTGCTTATTTCGTCCTTTTGGCGACCAACACTGGAGTAACCTTTTTGATATGGTTTTCCATGCTATTGTAATTAAACGGATTTTACAGCGCCAATTCCGATGTAGATTTTTCATTATCGGGTTGAATTTAATTTGACGACGGTTGAGTGGGGTTCCTACAACAATTGACCTTCATTTGAGTTTATTGCTTTCGAAGCGATTAAATCTCGGCGCGGATTTACGTTTTCCTTTTTTCTTTTTGATTGTATTTTAATTTGGAAAATAGACTCAGCGGGGGGTGGAAGGACTTTGTGTAAGAAAATATGCTCTTAGGTGAATTAAAAAAAAAAACCGCTTTTGGTGTATAATAATAGGAGTGGCGAACTTTGTGAATTTACATAATAATGTTTACCGAAAACATTGAAGGTTTCTCATATAGAAATCGATATGAAAAACGACGAAAGGATACGGATGTACCCTTGTCAACAACAACTCATTTATCTATCTATATTGTCACAGGTATATGTAGTTACACGCGTGTGAAATCACTTGAAGCGATGTGGCGATAAGTGATAGTCAACATTCATAATTGGTCATGTAATAAAGGTGTCGACTGTTGATTAAGTGAATGTCCCTTCCCTACTTTCGTAATTGAGTTGTTGAACAATCAGCAAATTAAATATCAAGTTATCCCTTTTCATAATTCCAAAACTGTGTTATCTTACTGTCTGAATGGACGAACAATGAAACCTTGTAGTGGAGTCACAGTCGGTGCTGAGGACATGGAAAAACCATTTCTGCAGCGACTGTTAAACGGCAAAGACGACACAAATTTCGCTGTCAGGCAGAATGAACCAGTCAAGCTGGGCCAAAACATCCGTCCACTTGACCAAAATGAAGTCAGGATAGCAATATCCAAACTGAAGTCCAACAAGGCTGCTGGACCGGATAGTTTAACTGCTGTAGAGAGCATACACCAACTCGTCTCCAAGATTTGGTCATCAGAGGAAAGTTTGCCTCTTGAATGGAGCTTCAGTATTGTTTGCCCTATCCATAAGAAATGAGACCCTCTAAACTGCGCCAACTACAGAGGCATCAGTCTCCTGTCTGCCGTACTGTGTGAACGTCTGAAACCATTTGTCAACGAACTGATTGAACCCTATCAGTGCGGTAAGTCCACAACCGATCAAATATTCACACTACGGCAGATCCTGGAGAAAACTCAAGAAGTGCAAATCGATACTCACCATCTATTTATCGATTTTAAGGACAGCATTTATAGAGCTATATACAGAGCCATGATTAGTTTTGGCATCCCTGCCAAACTTGTCAGATTGTGCAGAATGACGATGGAGAACGTTCGCTGCTCCGTAAAGATCGGAAACTATCTCACCGAGACCTTTGATTCTTGAGAAACAGCGAGCTGTCGAACTGGTTTATTTGCATGTATCAGTACAGAAGCGGCAAAAATGGGTTTAGAGGAAGGCAATTGATTAGTAAGGCCTTGTCGAGGACTCTATATAAGACCCTCATTATCCCAGTCCTGCTTTATGGCGCAGAATCATATAAACGTTATCAAAAGCGGATGAAGATCTCCTTGGTCGCTTCGAACGCAAAATTCTTTGAGTGATTTTCGGGCTTTGGAGGAGGAGATTTAACAGCGAACTCTGCGAGCTGTACAGCGACATGGACCTGGTCAGAAAAGTACGGTACGTATCAATCGACTTAGATGGCTAGGACATGTAAAGCGAATGGACACCAACTGATTCCAACCCGGTGGGACAACGCATCAGAGGAAGGCCTCGCCTTAGGTGGCGCGCACAAGTGGAAGGGGACCTTAACCAACTTGGAGTGCGCAACTGGAGGCGGTTATCTAAAGATCGTGCTAACTGGAGAGCCGTCCCAGGTCCACCCCGGACTGTAGCGCCATCTAAGTAAGTAAGTAAGCTATTTCTTCGAATGTAACAAAATCGAGAGTTTCGGAGCCTCCAACACCTAAAACACAGTGGACTCTGCGGAATCATGGCAGGATGGCTAGTCCGATCACTTTGCAGAGATGTTAGATTTACAAGTACTCGTCATCATATGCACAACATAGCGTCCTAACCCGCATGGATAAACATTAGCTTAGACTCGTACCTGATGAATTCCAAGAATTTGTAATGAGCTGCCACATGGAGTTTACTTAAGTCCGAAAATTAGATTAGAAAGTGTACATATTCGAACCCCTTAACCAGAGTTGCTGAAGGCAAGGGGTACATCTACAATTAGCACGTAATAATGAGAAATCAGAAAAAGAAAACAAATAAGGTGGACGTATGTATAAACGTTCCGTTTCGTCTTGAAAATAGGGGGGAAACAAAATATCACACTACATGTCAAACAAACAAACAAACAGAGTGCTAATGCTATTTCCTTTATTCTTTCCCATTAGTAATCATTTTCTCATTTCGGAATGATATCATGGCAACATCGTTTCGTTGACAATACAGAAGCAAAGAAACACAAAAATGTACCTTTTCATTACACGGTCAAGATATTTTTTATTTAACTGTGTCGATTCTATTAGCACCTAATTAATAATACTGCCGGAGCCGCACTACGCTCTGCTCCCCATCACTTACCCTTTTCGTATTATACTATAGACGACAACGAATGGCTCATATATATATATATACGTACTTAGCCTCAAGTAATTATCACCGTCTAAAGTGATAGCAACAATATACACAGGAAAAGATACAATCTCTCCTCGCTCATATGTACCGAGTCTAATAATGAATAATTAGCATTATTTTGTGAAAAAGGTGAAGTAGAAGAAAACCATCACTTAGCTAGCTTGTTGATGAATGTATGTTTTGCCTTAAGATTTCCTTTTAATTGGATAGTAAATGGCTAAAAAAAAAATGAAATAAAACGACTTGACTGGTTGCGGACAGGGAAGCGAGGCGAGTTGAGGCGTCGCGACGCAATGGTTTGTTTGTTCAGAGTTGCGTCGACGTCGTTTGAGGAGGCTTCCTCAAATAAATGCTATTGCTTAAGTGAAAATCTATTCGTAACTTGGATGCTTGTTGCTTACTCTGTGAGCCAAGTTAATTGATTTGAGAAATAGAAAATGGTGATTTTTTGTTTCCATCTTTGGGTTGGAATAACAATCATTATTTAAGCAAAGAAAAAAAAAAAAAAGTTATGGAGGTGGATTTTTAAGTGCGGTCTGAGTCAGGTGATTTGGAAAAAGGTGATAGAAATAGGAGTGCATGCCCGAATTGAGACGTTTAAAAAAAAACTTTTGTATTTTTGGGGGTTGCACCGGGGACCCTAGTTCAGTGTAGCCTCAGCGCCCAATCGAATGAAATATATTGGTGAAGTTAAAGAACAAAAAAAAAACACTAAAACGCTTTTTAAGAAAATGGTAGAATGGTTTTTTGAAAAAAAAAGTGATTTTAAGAAGGCAATAGGAAACTTCTGTAATTTGCAATTTTTGGGGGTTGCACCGGGGACCCTAGTTCAGATTAGCCAAAACACTAAAAACGCGTTTTAAGAAAAAGGTAGAATAATTTTTTGAAAAAAAGTGATTTTAAGAAGGCAACTTCTGTAATTTGCTATTTTTGGGGGTTGCACCGGGGACCCTAGTTCAGTGTAGCCCACTCTAATGAAATACAGTGGTAAGATTAAAATCATAATAAAAAAAAACACTTAAAACGCTTTTTAACAAACATTTAAGAAAAAAGGTAGAATAGTTTTGCGATTTTGTGACTTTAAGAAGGCAATTTGATTCAACTACCTACTGAAAAAAAACTCGTGTAAATCTTCAAAAATGTCCGAGCTCGTCACCGAAACAAAAAGAGCTCGTTTCACTAGAAGGCCTTATATTTGAGTCAATCCGCCTCGGCCTTGTTAAACTTTTTGACACACTTCTACAGCGAGAACATGAGCAGATGATTTCGGATTTTATTTAAGAATATTCATTTTCGTGTGCACTGGACTATTTTTATTTCAACAGAGATTGCGATTAAATTTGCTTCATCCCAGTTATTCTGAAGTTTAGTGTTCTATAAAACAGTGGCTCCCTGAAATGACGCCAAAAGAAATTACGTCAAAAAATTAAAGTGGAAAAATAGCCCAAAAACCTCCATACAAATTTGTGGCATTTTTTTCTATGAACAATCGCCCAAATATTTTGACACAAATGCCGATAATTTTGCCATTTTTCCCAAACTCTTTCAGGCATTTTTTCCCATTTAAGAAAATTGAGAAAACGCCCAAAAAAGTATTCTGGAAAAAACACCAAAAAACGTTATTTCACCCCAAACGAAAAACGAAACCGTATATTACTGCAACCCCCCTGTTTGGGTTTACTGTCAGATTTGGGGCCTTATTTAATTTTTGTTTGTGCGTAATTTTCATTTAACTTTTTGGCTTTTTTTCCAAAAATATGGCGTAATTTCCTAGCATTCTGGTGAATTTTCTTTTTTATTTTTTGGCGTTTTTGCCAAAAATATTACGCAGCAATTATTTTGGTCTTTTCGTGATTTCTTTTGGCGTAATTTCAGGGAGCCCTTTGTTTAAGGTCACATTCATTAATGATATGAAAGCTGTAGTGTCAAGCTTATAGACTAACAAATATTTTTACATTAGATATAAAGTTCCCATAAAGTATATGGCAATCAGCAAAAGTTATTCCAATTTTTAAGCCGACAAAAAATGCTAGAATTTCGATAAGCTAGCGAAGTTATTTGACCAAAGATCAAAGTTATGAAATGCAAATTTCTAACCCTTCCAAAGTCCGATATGTAATACCCTAGCACTAGAGAAGTATGGCACATCATAATACGATTCGATTCACCAAATGCATTGCATCACCCACTTCAAAGAAAGTAAATTTGTTCTAAAAAAATTAGCATTGTTGCTGGTGTGCCTCAAGGTTCGGTGGTTGGTCTTTTACTTTTTTACAACCGATAATGTTCTATAGATCTCCATCATATTCGACGGTTACTAGTAACCTAAAAATAATGATTGTATAGACCTACCCAGAGATTTAAGACTTTACTTGCTTTCGAGATTTATTTCTTCAGTTTTGTCCTTAAATTTTTTAAAAATTCCCATTAGAAGATGTCGCGGGAGGCACTGACATGTAAAAACTTTTTTATATGTATTACCAAACAAAAAAATGTCTGAATGTCTGAATGTCGCAGTACATTGCATTGGAAAACACACAATTTTAACTCCAGTTTACTAAAAAAAAAAAGAAGCAATTTACTTTTTATCTACATAATATAAACTCTTTCTAATCTTCTCAGCCCTATACATGCTCACTTTTCGCACCCGCGCATCTACCAACTCCTCGTAATAATTCATGTTCATTTGATACTATAGGTATACATTACATACGTACGTACCTATACTCTCTTTTTTTTGAGAGCCAGAAAAAATAAAAAGAAGAATAAAACAACAACAAAAGGGCGAAGAAAAAGGAAACTCTTAATAAAATAGAATGTAATTGAAATTCCAGTATGTAAAGCAACAACGAATACCACGAAGCAACCGAAGACAACTACGAGGACGAGTGGTGCTATATAACGTACTAGTAGATTGATACCCCTAGTCGTCTCCCCCATTTATCTTATTCTCCAGTGCAACATCGTTTGTTCGTTACTCACATCTCTAGAAAGGCATTTATGTCACCTCCCGCTCCTTTAACTGTCACAGATATATTTTTTAGCTCCTTCTTCGTATTTTTTTTTTTTTTTTTCATTTGTCCCTGCTCTGCCACCCTCGGCTATAGAAATGCTGTTCTTTGCTTCTTTTTTCTTCTGTCATTGTTGCCATAATCCATGGATATGGAAATCGATTTTTTTAACTATTATTTGGATATTCAAAGGTGCCTACAGCTTCCTTACCACATAATCTCTTCATACATTCCTTTTTTTTGCGATTTGTTTGTCCTTATCTAATGGCAAAAGGGGTGACGAAAGAGAGATACATCAGAGAAAAGAAAAATGTAGATGAAAAAAAAAATATAGTTTATTACAAACTTTTCTACACATTTTCTTATTTTATTATTACTATTACTTTTTTTTTTTTATTTACATATCTTCAGCATCGTTTCGCCATCTTTGTGGAATAGAAAAGAGTAAAATTTGTAGACATCCTTTCATGCTCCTGCAACTAGGAGCATAGTAAAAGAGAAGAACTCATTATATATAAATTTAAGCACTACAAGAGCAGCAGTGTATATCTACAGTAAAGGAGCGCAGTGCAATGATACAAAAAAAAACAATTAAATTGTATTAGAGGTACACAGACAAAAAGAAAATTTAACAAAATGTAAGATTTTTCCTCCGTACGTGTATATGGGGCTATTATTTGGGAGATCCAGTGTGTACTTGGAATGACAAACAAAGAAGTCAGCTTCCTTCAATTCAATGAGGAAATTAGATGCAGATTTTTGTCTTTCACCTCTTATAGGAAAAAGAGTGTAAGCTCGCCCCCGTTCCCTGAGGAATAGAACAGACACCAACAACAACATATCCATAGATTGAAAGAGGAAACTGCCTGAAACCGATGAACAAAATGGAAAGGAAGTCGTCGTTGTAGGCACAAGGAGGCCCTTTTTGTGGATCGATTTTCTATCCATATCTCGTACATGCACAAGTTGAGACTCCAACGTATGCTGCTGCAGATATAGTGCATCATCGCAGCATAAAACGTGCGAAATATATGCGCATCGACGCGACGACATCGAGTGGTGATGGTACACTCTTCCTTTGGTCATGTGCAGCAGGCGGTGGGGGCAGCTTGGCCTCACTGATGATAGAAGCGGACACCACCAAATGCGAGTATCCATTGTGTTAGGATTTTCTTTGCTCGTTCGTTCGTTTTTTTTTTTTTTTTTTTTTTTAATGCTCCTTCTTTAAATGGCACGATGCGCATTTGCATGTGCAAATTGGAAATTAAGACAATGACTTGTGGTTGTGGCACTTGGATGGTGGAAAGTCCTTGTTGGGAATAAAGCAATGATGAACAAAGGCTCGCCTTAGAAGAAAATGAAAATCAAATTTTCTAAAAGAATCTAAGTGGCCTTAGGTATATGCATAGTTCCACATTAAAGCTCTTATATAGCTTATAGCATTTCTGTTCGAAGTGAAGTTGGTCACATGTAGTTGTATACATTATTATTTTCCTTTATTTAAATAAATTAAATGATAGCACATAGTTTTATATATTATATAAAGAGAAAAGCATGGCTTTATATTGCCGTCTGCCGATTGAATATATAATAAAAATTAATTATTATTATAGTGATAAATAAAAAATAATTCTGACTGTACCTATGTTTCAGTTTTTTTCTGTTTTTAATATTGTACAATTTTTACAAATTACATATTCAAAAAGCTATTGCGAGCAACTTCCAACCATAAAGACCGTTCAACAATTCTTTTGCTTCCTGGAAGGGTGAGAAAACTCTTGGAGAAGTACAGTTCCTAATTTCAAGAAGTATTGGACGTTCTGCGAGGAAATGGAAAACTCCTTCCGGCAAATTTAAATTGCTGTTCTTTGTAGATCCTGTCTTTGCGGTATTAAATTTAGGCCTAAAGTCTCAGTTCTGATTTTGAAGATTATGCTGAATTCGTAAGTTGTTAACCAATGAATGGTTTAGAATTCTGTATATGCTTTTAGAATTGGAGATTTGCGCCCTGTTCAGGCAGTTCTCATAAAAGCTTTCGTCTAAAATGTAAGTTACCAGTCGTTGACATTTTCAAGGGTTCAGTTTAGTTCCACACCAGTCACTAAAAGGCGTTAATTTACAGCGAAAAGCATATCTTAGTAGCTGGTTCTTTACCTGGTACCTTCAGAATGTAGTCAGCGTTTGCTTTCAGATTTTATAATATACTAGCGGACCCGGCAAACTTCGTCTCGCCCCAATTTAAAGCCTTCAGATAAACTCCAGGCAACGTACAGCTGACCGTGGGAATAAAAGGGAAATTCGAGATTAATCCCACAGACTTCCAACGATTGAATTATTGATTGTCATCGCAAAAGCCAATCGAACGGGGAACTGAATCCGCTAGAATTTGAATGGAAGATCAGTTGGAATAATCGAAATTCGTGGGATAAGGACTTCCTCTCCTTTGAATTTGCCCTTGATGATCGTTGCCTGTATCACATTGTTCATCAGTTTCTTGACGGACAATCGCGTACCGTTGCACAATTTCGGATGACTCAGATTCCGTAACATGAATATGATCGATCCCACCTTCAGCTTGTAAATTATGCGGTGGAGTTCCTGGCACATCAAGCGAGTTCAAAAATTCGACTTTTCCGGACTGTTTTCCTAAAATGTCTCCTTCTCCTAGCAATTACAAATAACTGCAAAAAAAATTTCAGCCAAATCGGTCCAGCTGTTCACAATTGATGAATTACTATACATTTTGCCACCATTTTTATATATAGATTTCGGGAATTCCTGATGCTACGTAAGGGTTAGGGACTGTTGTGGGTTCAAACTGTTTGATTTTTTTAAATCCGAAGATTTGATTTGGATGCTGTGTCAACATTTTTGTTGCAATAAAATTTTGACTGTTTTTGCCTTAACTATTTTATCCTCCGAAAATTGAGATTGTGGGTTGGTAGAAGACCTAGATATTTATATTTAAATAGGTTCACCAGCCAGTTGCCAACTCTCATTTTGTAATTTTCTGATGCACTTTGGATGTTGGAAAATCATTATTTTTGACTTTTCTGCGTTGATTTCCAGTTCCCAGCTATCAGTTTATTAATCGGCAGCTGCAGCGTATGAGGGTTTTATCAGTAAGGATCAGCATAGCTCTCCCATAGCAACACCACCAGGCAAGTATTCATGTACATCGTCAATAAGCAGCCTTGAGGAACACCAGTATCGGTCTCAAAAAAGTTAGACATCTCATTTCAATTCCAAACCGACGAGACGC
Organism: Cheilosia scutellata; assembly: GCA_955612985.1. Taxonomy (NCBI): domain Eukaryota; kingdom Metazoa; phylum Arthropoda; class Insecta; order Diptera; family Syrphidae; genus Cheilosia; species Cheilosia scutellata. The sequence continues at coordinate 7,682,646 of OY015315.1, read as the reverse complement.
TGAGGTATTACATATAAGTTTCTTATAAATTTTTAGGAACTTTGTTGATACACCTATTGAACTTGTCTTATAAATATAAGTGAATTTCTGTTGACGGTGTCGAAAACCGCCTTAAAATAAACAAAAAAAAGAGTACAACTATCTTTTCTTTGCTAAGAATCTATTGGCTATATTGTGACTAGAGAAAATATTTGGTCAATCGTCGAAAGTCCAGCTCGGAAACCCCCTTGAAAAACACTGAGCCGATTATTTCTTTCCACCCAGCTTATTAAACGGTGATATAGGATCTGAGCAAAAATGTTTCTCAAGCTACATAGAAAAGATATACCCCTATAATTTCATCCTTTTTGAAAATTGAGAAGGTTAGGAATTTCAGAAAAATATTTGGAACGTTTTCGTTTATAAAGACTTTATTAAAAAATATTAATAGCCAGTTCAAAAAATGTTTGTAAAACTCAATTGAAATTCCATCTAGTCCAGGAGCATTATTATTCTTCATATTTCGCAGAGAAATTTCTACCTCGGCCATACGCTCAGAGGAAAAACGAGCTAAAATCAAGAATATCAGTGTCAGATCAAGCTCGTTCGTTGACGAAAGTATGGTAATCTCGGAAAATCTTATTTTAAGTACGAAAATCTTATTTTGAGCTCGTTTTTTCAAGACCAAAAAATCTTACTTCAATCCGGTTTCGGGATTGATTTAAGCTCGAAAATTCTTAAATCAAGACCAAAAAATCTTACTTCAATCCTGTTTCGGGATTGATTTAAGAATGTGGTTCTTACATTATGCGATGCCTGAAAAAAATGTATTTTGGGTATTCAAGATCTAAACCTAAGATCTTAATAACCTACCATCTTATAATATACCTAACTGAAAAGGGATCATGACGTAATGTCGAATGACAAAAATCTCGAAGGCTAAAAATCTCGAAAAGTTTTTTTTTATCTCGAAAGCAAAAATCTCTAATCTACAAAGATCTCGAAAGACTATAGGTGCGTTTTTTTTTTGTTGCAATCCTATATGGGCTTAGATAAAACACAAAAAAAAAATGACTTACTGTGACTTGGCTCACTATGCTAGTTGACATTTGACTTTTCAGCTCTTCCATTTTTTTTACACCAACAAAATTTGGAGGCAGTCAATTAGTTTTTAAATTGATAAAAGACGAGAAAAAGTTAGTTATATTCATAATAAAATAGTTCACAAGTGATAAGAAATACATTTTAGTTTCAGATGCTTTGTTTATTGTTGGCAAGCTCTGCAGCAACAGCAAGTACCAGCTGTAAGAGCGATTTGCAGGACGTAATGGATGTGCTTGCACTTTTAGTGGATGGTTCAGGACGATTCAAGTTCCAGCTGCGAATCAGTGGCAGTGCACAACTCCTTACGTGCACTGTAGCATTTCAGCAGTCCCACTCCGGCCTCAGTGTCTCTTCCTAAATCCAAATTTGAGTTGCAATCTTTCTTGTCCATATTTTGATTGTTGATGTTTTTTTTCTCTCTTTTTTAGGGGAGGCTGGGGCACCGTTGTTAACATGCTGAGCAGTTTTGAACTGGGCCACTTTTGAACGGCAATATTTGTAATTGCTTTTGGCAGCGAATAAGCTACTACGAACTTTGTAATTTTTTAATAATAAACGAATTAACAGATGCAAACAAATTACAAAATATTTTACAAATGACTGAAGAAACTTTATAAAAACAAAAATCAGTTACATGTTCAGGAATTTAGGTGTTCTCGATGGTCCTGGAGCGTTGATTGGTGGTGGTAGCTTAGCTTTAATTTCAATGCCACTTACAGACCACTTGTTCAAACGTGGGCCGAAAGGCCAAGCGACAGAAAAATGTGCCAAAAAACATACCTTTATACGGTTCCAAATGAAGCTGTGCCTTAAAGATATATTTTAAACAAAAAGAAAAACTCACCATAAAATCGTTTTATGTAATTATTACCATTCACATGAGAGCGACAAACTACCTACGAACGAACGAATATTCGCAAGTTTTGACAGTCCGTTTACATGAACACTTTTCTAGGTCGAGGCAGTTCGCGATTTTCACCCATCAGTTTCTACCCGCAATGTCTAATTTGAGGTTAAGGTCAAACGAATATTTTATTCGCTTGTTTGTGGATGGCGAATTAAGTGATGTCAAGGGTCTTTTTGTTCGCGGCAAAAAGTTTTGAATTCGAAATTTCGTTATTTAAACTGTTTATAAACTTGTTTTCTTAATACATTTTGATTGGATAATTAATTATCCCCCTATTGGAATAATAAAATGCGCAATTTTCTGTTTATAAATGCATAAAAAGTGGTTTGTTCGCATTTCAATAATTCGTTCCTTCGCTCCCATGTGAATGATCCTTTACAAATAAAAAATTAATATATGCAATTTAAGCATAAAAACCGCCTCATGCGGCTGCTTCCAAGCGAAAGGATATCCGAAAGTCGTTGACGACTAAAGAAGACGGTATTACCAAGTTTAAATTTTGGTTAATATGTACTTTTAAATATTTTTTTAAATGTTGCCTTATTAGCAATGTTCAAATAGCCAACGTTCAAAGGTGCTCCAGTCTCCCCTATTTATTTTGGTTGTCAAATTAACGTCATTTATGACACAATCGATAGCACTTTCGATAACATTTAAAACAATCGTAGATTGGTAGCACAGTTTTTATCTGGGCTAAGGCATAAGCCCCCCCATACGCATCTCTCTTTTTAAAACAATTTTTAATATTAATTCGAGATTTTTTATTTTTCGAGATTTTTGTTATTCGAGATTATGCTTTCTAGATCTTTTTTCGAGATTCTTACATTCGAGATTTTTTTTTCGAGATATCGTGGTAAACCCCCTTTATGCGCTTCACCAGACCTAAAGCGCTTTATGAATTTTGTAAATTTTAACAAGGTTCCATTAACAAAGACCTTTTTATTCTAATTTTGGTAAGCTCTTTTGGTAAGAACTTTATTGGAGGTAACTTTGTCTCACATAGCTAATGAGGTGCAAATTTGTTATATACAAAGTCCTAACGTATTAAGGAGCAATTAAAATGTATGTGTTAATATCCGTTGGCACTACATGTTGCCTACTTTAAAAACTCCATCTCATAAGTTCTCTTTTTAACGAGGCAATTTTCGTTTCTTTCAATTAAGTCTTGCTTACTCCTGCTGCCCACCTTCATTTTTTTTTTAGGGCAAAGACCGATAACATTAACTCAAGATTCGAGCCGGAAACAAATCATTAACGCTTGCTTACTTTTTTTTGTGTGTTATCTCCACGTTGCGTACTCGCACAACAATACAAAACAAAAAGACGAACAACAAAAAAAGCTATGGAACTCAGTCTCAGACGCGCAAACCTATTACCACAGTCACATCCTCAAATATTTGGTCATTTTACCCGACAGAGGAAGAGGGAGATAATTAGTAGACTTATATGTATATGCCGGTTAACTACTATAATTGCTCGACTTCCATCAAACATCACACAGAATTATCGAAAAATTGGACGACGATGAACAGGCACACAGTTGTGTAGATGTAGACTGCTGTGTTGTCCGCCGGCCCGGCCGGCCGGTTGGGCGCGCTAATATGTTATTAGGTATACACAAGGGAAAAAATCCAAAATCCAACCTGGAACAGGAGAAGGGAATGGTTATTGTTTTTTCTCGTCGTGTCTCTTTTTTTTCGGAATTAAATTTCATCACTGCTGCTGTGGTTGTTGTTGTTGTTGTTAAATTAAAAAATTGGTCCGTGAGCGCGGGCATTAAATACGCCTTTTCATCTCCCTACGCCCGTCCGGCGGTGCTGGTGTTTAGATACTTGGCCAATTAAAATCGAATTTTCATCATACCAACCGGTGAAACAAACAGCGAGTGTATCGAGAAAAGTGGAATGAACTATAAGCTAAGAGCCAGCGCCAGAGCCACTGGTGCTGAAAGCTAAAGTCGCAGTGTGTGTTTGGGGTGGTGGCCCAGTAAAAGCGGAGCTAAACAAATTTAAACACATTAACGCTGTTTGCTCTGGTGCGAGGTGCGTGGTACAATCTAAGGTTTGCCTCCTGTCATCACAGCCTCGATTTTGACGATGATTATTGTCACCGCTCTTGCCTGAGACAGAGATTAGTATCTCCCTCCTCGGCACATTTTAGTTAATGAATGAATGCACACAAAAATTTTATCAAATAATTGCCTGCCTAGTTATGATAATTGGTGGAGCACGGATTCATCACACATCGAAATTAAATGAATGGCGCGCTGTTGAAATGATCATTTTCCAAAGCAGAAGAATAAATAATGACAAAAGTAATTAAATAGATTTGCCGAGGCAGAAAATTATGTGAGAATTAGGTTTAGCTGGGAGTGAGGTAACAATAATTATTGTAGATAGTCTCGTCATGCAATTAAAAGTGAAAATTAATGGGTTCGATAAGTACTCTCATATCCTGATACATTTAAATTTAGTTTTCACGACAGCTTTGGGTAGTTGAACAAGTTTTCAATAAAAACGTTTCACGAAAAAAATATAAAGCCTCAAAGACTCGAAAAGTTATTACTAAAAAAAATTAAAGTGGAAAAAGAGCCCAAAAACCTCCATACATGGCATTTTTTCCTAGGAAAAATATTTTGACACAGATGCCGCTAATTTTGCAATTTTTTCTAAAATTCTTTTGGGCATTTTTTCCATTTAAGAAAATTGAGAAAACGCCCAAAAAAGTGTTTTGGAAAAAACGTGAAATAAGACCCCAAACGAAATACGAATCCGTATGCAACCCCCCTGCTTGGGTTTACTGTCACATTTCGGACCTTATTTCATTGTTTTTTTTTGGCGTAATTTCCATTTAACTTTTTGGCTTTTTTTCCAAAAATATGGCTTAATTTCCTAGCATTCTGGTGAATTTTCTTTTTTATTTTTTTGCGTTTTTGCCAAAAATATTACGCCGCTATTATTTTGGTCTTTTTTTCAAAACACTTTTTAGCGTAATTTCAGGGAGCCAAGTTGTGGATTCAATCACCAAACTTTTTCCACTGGCTTTGTGCATTTTAGTTCATTTAAAAGAGCGCCCAATTCAAATCAAATCCCCTTAACTAGTTCTCGAAGTTCGCGTTTAGGTCCAAACACTGTAGGGCACATTTACAAATTATTGCACTTGGAAAACTTTTTTTGTGGGCATGACAACAACAACAATTAGATTATCCTGTTTCGACACCTTCATAGTTTTCGAATTTAGCTTCAATACAAAAATATCTACAAAGATAAAATTTAGCGAAGCAAATTAGAAAGGCAGTATCTTGTTTGTCAACCGGGTGATCATAGTCTTTCGAAAGCAGAGTAATATATAAAGGGATCCCTACGTTACCCTACGTTATCCCCTTTCCTTATTGAACGTAATCTCTCATTTTTTCTTCTCTTTTTCCAAAATCTCCCGGGACGAAATCCCCTATACCAAAATCTCCCACAAGCAAACTAAACTTTGCATATACCCAACCTTGCAGCACCTACTCCAAATCCTACAATGACCACACGAAGGGGGGTTGCAGGGGGGCAGCATGTCCCCCCATACGTATCTCATTTTTAACACCATTTTTAGGTGTCGCGGCGACAGAATTAAAAACACCAACTCTAAAAACGGTGGATTTTGTTCCTGGGGATTTTCTCTTAGGGGATTTTGGAAAAGGAGATTTCATCACCAACCCGGTTGAAATATTCGGATTTTGTTTCAAAAAAAGGTAATTCTTGCCTGGATTTGATCTTTACTCTAATGTATCCAACTGACTGAATGTGCCAGCTTTCCTGGATCCTTGCCAGCTAAAGCGAGCAAAATTGAACCTCTAGAAATAGGTGAGCATATTTGATGCAAATATTTTTGATACATGCTTAAAGAGTCAGCTTCTACATCCGGAAATTCTGCATATACTGCTTCAAAATTCACCACTTTGAAGTTCAGGCACTTTTCAAGCATTTTCCCAATGCTTCCGGAAAAACTATTGTGGTCCGTTATGGGTCCATCTTGACTTGCAAACAGATGACGAAGCGGTAGTTCATTTGCATTATTACGAAAACCATTGTAAAGGACGACCGAAATGTTTTTCTAACAATACAATTACGCCGTTCTTATGTCCTGTATTTACAGCAGAGCCATTACACCCAATTGCTACCAAAGACGTACGAAATTCAAAATGTCAGCTATATTTCTTTCTATAGTAACTGCTTTCGCCGACTCAATTGAAAGATGTCTGATGTACTCTGAATCTGGCTTCGATATAAGAGAGGTATGTTCTTCAGCAACAGTCTTTCGATGTGATATGTTGTCAGTCTTAGCGATGAATAATGTTTTATCTTTACGGTCGTCAAAATAAAGTGAGGATATGGGTTAACTATAAAACCTGCAGCTTCATATTCTAAGCCTAGACGAACCTTTTGACGCTCTCATCGTAATTTAATGCGACCTATTACTCTCGATGAATTTTCACTACTTATGACGTTTAAATCCAGTAACAGCTTTTATTTTTTAAAGGGTTTTGAGGGGCAAAATTCATTGACTTCAGTAGAAGGAGAAGCACTGCCAGACAAACTTTCCACTGTTGGTGGTAGTTTTCAATGTTCGTATTTTCGTTTCCTAAGATCCGCTCTTTTGAAGCGGAACCTATAAAGTTCGAGGATTTTTTGTAATCATATATCCTCATTTGCCAAATTCATGTCATTCGTTTCTGTTCCCTAAAAATCGACGTTGTCTTTCCACCTCCGCTCAATCGTATTTTTTTTTTTTTTTTTTTCAATAAATTAACTTGCTGTGGGTGTAATTTGCAACGCCTTCAAGGCTCTTCTAAAGAGTCGAAAAACTACAAAATAAATTACTTGTTTGGACTATTGTAAGCGATACAAAAGACCAACCAATCCAACGGAAGCATGTAAGTTAGTTTTATCATTCGAAACATAAAATCCTTCCTCCTTTAAGGTCACGTTCCAGATAACTTACATTCCTAACAAATAGCAAAAAAATAAATAACGCTCTCTCCCCCAATCGACCCCAACAAAATCTTATCTCTTCGGATTCCATGTAAAGACAAACAAAACAATTCTCCCCCAATCGGCATTGTTCCGGAAATTATCCCCGTCCAGGTGTTGATCCCAAATTACAACATAACACCAGTCTGTCAAACATTTCTCCCTCTTAATTGGTTTCCATGGTCTCTCGCTTTAAAATAATATCAACAAATCCCGTATCCGTAACCCTCTGCTAGAGCAAATAAAAAATGACATCAACGCTTAGGTCTTGATTATGAAAGCCAACCACCACCACCCACAATCAGTGTTAAAGAAGCCCCTCGCAAAAGGGTTAAACAATAGTGTTAATTGTTCAGAACAAACCCCTTTTCTGTGACTTCTAACGGTCGGTGGCGTGGCGTGCGGGGGGAAATGCTCAAATCATCTTTTACGCATTAGAGATGCAAATTACACAGCACAAAGTATGAACAACAATTTGCGTGATACTAAGCGACAATATCCTCATCATCGCATAATAAACGGGGACAGGGGCCTGACAGAATGACGACCGAATAAAAGAGAAACAATCCACTGTTGTGGAAAAAATTAAAGTCATACTTTTTCATTCGTCTATAAACGCGTGGGGGGAGCCACTGACACAATCCTAGAAAGGGTTGAAACTTTGAAACTCATTCAAAGGGTTAATTTTTATTACTCCTCTTCATTTGAATGTTTAATCATCATTAGGATCATCAACGGCCCTTCTAATATATTTATATCTGGCTGGCTGTGCGAAAGGGGTTGCTTGCCACCAACGACGACGACCGTGCTTGAGGTGATCTTCACGCCTCGCCATCATTTGTTCGGTGTGTTAATGATATTAATGACAATGGCGGGCGGGATGGGGATACACTGATGTCTCCATTAACTTCCCTTGTATTTTCTAAATAAGTGGGGCGAACCGAACTGCGATTTAATTACTTTGGGACTTCTGGGCTCTCGAACACAGAGCTGATATATAGAGTTGATATGCAAATGCAAATCAGTCCGTATAACGTGGGGGAGGTTCAATGGTTTAATTTGACAGATACTAATTGCTTAGCGGTTAATGCAAGTGAGCACATGATTTTTCAGCTCGTTACAGATTGCTTAACCATGAAACAATACCTGCGCTGGGCTGAGTTCGTTCTGACTCTGAGTTGCTGTATGCTTGCTCGTACAACGTATATTATGCGGTGCTTATAGAGCATGGAGTTTGTCCTCAATTTTCTCACGTTTCTGCTATTCTCTTCATGCATAATGGTGAGTAATTGGTGGAAATTTGATTTCAAGAAATTATGACAATTATTACGATTAGGCACAAAGGTAATGACTGTAGAGAGAAAGTTCGAACCATCGTACCTGCATTGTGGTACTGCGGAAGGTGTATGCGGGTTTGTTGGTTTAATTTGCGAAACCAATGTCAAACTATGATGACAGTGATTGATGGTGACAATTTGAATATACACATTTGTTTTTTTTTTTTGTCTTTAAAATATGTAGCTATCTGCAACTATTCACTTGGCTCAAATTTGGTTAAATCGGAAATTTCATATCGGGGCATATTCCATCATCATTTTTAGTGTCTTCCTAGTTCTTCAATTATTGAAATCAATGATAAGACGCTTGACAATTGTCCATACATTTTGATAAAATAAAATCACTGTACGTATTTTTAAAAAGATATGTCGAATGAATGCAAATTATTTGATTGCATAACTTTACCAGCCATAAAAGATACTACTTTACTCCACAACAATTCCACAATTCACCCTATGGCCTAATTTGGACACACATCTATAAATAATAAAAGAAATCATAGAAATCGGACGATTGGTTCTTGAGTTATGGAGGGACAAACAGATGGACGTTGGTCCATGGATGGACCTTTGGTCTATAAATTCCAAATTCTGATGGAGCACTCAGACACAACTACTGGTCCATTGTATTGCCAAACAGACACCTTACTTTATTGTACTTAGTTTTCCCGTCTTTCAAAGAAAGATGAGAAGGAGCTTCAGTTATGAAGAGCTTAGATGTTCGGCACTCACCACGTCAGCCCCAAAGATCCGCCACCTGATGCGAGCAAAGGGAGGATAACTACAGTCGTCCTCTTCACAAGCAGGACAGATGGTGGTGTCGCTCTAGCCAATACATTTAAGTGTTTGGAAAAAGCTTGGTGGCCCGAAAGGACACCCACAAGCAGTCTGCAGTCGATTCTCCTGAGAGAAAGGAGGAAAGACGCGGACCTTTTGCAGATATCCGGACGCAGTCGTTTGGTCTGTCTGCACCCAGCACAGTCACGCCACAGACACTCGTGTTCACGAGAAACCCAAGTATCAATGGATGACTTAACCATAGATGCAGGCAGACCCAACGCAGGTTCAGGTCCTGAGAGAGCCTCTTCTGAACCAAGTCTGGCGAGCCCATCCGGGATCTCATTTCCCAGGATACCAGTGTGACCTGGAACCGAAACAAGTATGACCGTGTTTAGTCTATCGACCAAGTTCAGAGAAAGCTTTAGTTCTAGCACTAACTTGGACGAGGAAAGAGGGTTGAGCAGCGCGTTTAGTACAGCTTGGCTATCACTGCAAACGCATATGCTTCTAGCCCTCCACCTGTTTGTCACAATATAGCGCATAGCCATAAGGATAGCGAAAATCTCCGCCTGGAAGACAGTCGCATGATTACCTAAGGGGTAGCGTAGTCTAATGTTCTCGCTTTCCACGAAGACTCCAGAACCAGACCACTGACCGGTTTTAGAGACATCCCTGGTTCAGAGTCAGGCCGAAGCCATTCCGTTGCCTGAGGAAAGTTGACGTGGTAATTTTGTCGCAATAGGATTTCTGGTGTCATTGCATCAGACGGCATATCCATAAGACAGGCAATCAACGTCGTGTACATTCGCATTGCTTTAATCCACAACACCAATTTATACCGTGATGTCTAGCCGCGTTGCACATGCTGTCAAAAGTCGCATTATCAAAAGCACCCTCAATATCGACGAAACAGTTTTATACAGTGAATAATATGCCGTAGGTGTTAGAACTAATTTAAGATCGTCAAAAAATATGTACTCGGAAATATAATTTTTTTTTACATAACTTCGCAATACTTTTCCCCATTTACTGATGTTCTTCCGGTCAATACACAAAAATAAACTCAGTCCTTCCTTAAAAGAAATTTTATTAGCATGCAAAAAACTAAGACAAGGAAATAGAAATTGCCTTCTCAACTCGTCAATGGGGTAATTGAATATTTCCATTGCAAGGGTCGTCCTCGTGATTTCCTCACCTCTGCCGGATATTTGGTTTGGAATCCATGGAAAAATACCTCCAACTATAACATTGTCCCTATTTTGTATACATCTAATCGGTTATAGAGGAAATTCAATAGAATCTTATTGAACTTGCCTCGTTATTCGCAGAACTAACACCATATACCGACACTAGAACCAGCACCCTTCTTACAGTGGAAGAGTTTGTCACGGAAGTGCTCCAACTTTGTCTGATGCCTTGCGTCCTTGCCAGAATCGATTTTCAACTAGACTAACTTTAAGCCGATTATTAACTGTAAATCGTGTGAATATGATTTTTAGGAACACGCACTTATTCGCATAGGGGCGAGTATGGCTATAGGGCTATACAAATGACGAATTTAATTATACATCAGTATCGAGCAATGTGTGCATTTAAATTTATTAACACGTTCTCGTTACCTACTTTCCCATAGCACGCTCACATTAATTACATTTGTTATGGGAAAAAGGGGTTGTATAGCACACAGTCCACCCCCACCCCCCTTTTCGCTATGCGACTGATGGCCATCATCCCGCCATCATCATCATCTCGACATCATAATAATCAGCATGATGAGAGAAGTAATTAGAGTTATTGCACGCAGCAGCGTGCATTTTACATTCGTATAGGGAAATAATGAAATGGGATTAGTCACGATGTTACGAATGTAAAGTGGATGATGATGGCGGTGGGGAAAATATCCATATACGCAGCCGAGCGCATTTGCAAAATGACCAGAGGGTTGGCGCAAACACCGTGCTTACGTGATAGGGGTTGGTGATGAGATTACATATATGTACTTCTAATTTACATTTGGAGTGCTCTGATGTGTGCATCAGCATTTCGGATTTCAATAGACAGCGCAGGCTGTCGTTGGTGGCGGCAATTGTACGAGTATATATTATGTAGCATTCGGGTTATTTGCATTTTGATTAAAAATTTCTTTTATAATGATGATGGTCTTTTTGTATGCAGAAAAGTTAACAGGGCATACAGTATAGGCAAACCTCAGCGGGGAAGTCTTGTGGAGAAATATACATATACCTATACCTACAGCGGGGGTGGAAAGTGAAATTCGATTATGGGCGGCTTTTCCGATTGCAGATATCCCTCGATCTACAAATTCACTATGGGTTGGTGATGAAATCTCCTTTTCCAAATAATCCCTTTTCCAAAATTCCTTTGCCAAAATTACCTTTCCAAAATTACCTTTCCAAAATCCTCTGTGCTGAAATCCCTTACTCCAAAAGACCATAAGAGAAAATCCCCACGGGACAAAATCCCCCATTTTCAGATTTGGTGTTATTAATTCGGGTTGGTGATGAAATCTCCTTTTCCAAAATCCCTTTTCCAAAATCCTTTTTCTAAAATCCCCTTTCCAAAATCCCCTGTGCTGAACTAACTTACTCCAAAAGACCTTAAGAGAAAATCCCTTATTTTTAGATTTGGTGTTATTATAATTCTGTCGCCGCCACACCTAAAAATTGTGGTAAAAAGTGACCTATGGGGCATGATGCCCCCCTACAAGCCCCCTGCTTGTGGTCACTGTAGGATTTGGAGTAGGTGCAAGGTTGGGTATATGCAAAGTTTAGTTTGCTTGCGGGAGAATTTGGCATAGGGGATTTCGATTTTGGAAAAAGAGAAGAAAAAACAAGAGAGATTATATCCAATAAGGGATTTTGGAAAAGGGGATAACGTAGGGATCCCTTCACTACAGCTTGAAAGACACACAGAAATTTGGCTTTGATTTCTGTCAAAAATCAATCAAATCCATACACAAATTAACAAAATTAGCCAACATAAAAATCGGTTTCTGTATTCCGAGTTCCCTTTAAAGTATTGACTCATATTGAAATCCCCCACGGGGGAGTATTTAGCTATAGATACAAATTAACAAAATTAGGCACTGACTGACGACGATGGTGCGAAAATCATACACGTTCCTGTATGCCGAACTTCCAGAAACACTCCACGCCCTCAAAATATGTAATATCTGGCCAAACAAATAATACCATCATCATTTTAATTGCTGCCGCATCCGTATGGTGGTTGAAGTTGAACTTCTTCTCGTGGCTTAATCTTTATCTTGCGCTCTCATCTCAAAATGAAATATGAACAAACGATGAAAGAAAATCTCGGACCAGTCGTCGGTCGTCGTAGATCATCCGTCATTCATAACACACTCGCGTCCATTTAGGTGAGTGAAAAACTACACCTCTGTCTGCCTACTTACCTACCTACTATCAACTACTTTGCGGCCGCCGCCGCTGAGTAGCAACTTGCCGCTTGCGACCAGCTATGCCGCCACCAGCCGAGTCGTCTTCCTCTTCCATCGAATCGACGGGCTTCGCCGCCGCTGTTATAAAAAGGTCCAACGTTTGTTTTGTAACATGGATAAATGTGTGAATATGTTTACTAGTGCCGAGGTCGGTCGGTGGTAGTTCGCAACATTCCACTGATGTGTTGTTAACCGATTAACGCAAACGATGGGTGTAATTAATACGCCCCAAACTTTCAACTGTTTGAATTCCTTATTAACAAGAAAATATTATGTGTACCTACATACATCTATATTTGTATATATTTTTATTTGTTCGAATGATGATGGTGTAGATGGCGCGTTGTGCATTCGATGGTAGAGATGTACGCGAACGATTTGGACCGAAGTTAACTTCAGGAACCACTAGTAGTCATCAGTCAATTTCCTCTTACTTTCACCAAAGCACATGTCAAATAATTTAAAACAATGTTTAAATTTCAATTAACAAAATTTATTCAACTCTAAAAGCGGTAAGATCTACCCTTAGAATTTCGTAAAATACTGAGACGCGTCTTGGAAGTTTTAGATCAGGTATAGGTACTATTTCCGAGCTTCAAGTAAATCCGACAAAAAATATATTCTTTGCCATAAAAATGTTTATACCTACCCCTTTTGGGTTTGCTCCTGAAATGTGCCAAAATATTTTCTGTTCTTTAGCACCATGTATACAATTTCACATCGCTATTATAAGGCTATTACTGTCCCTAAGAAAAATGCCTAGAAACTTCCCTCAAAAAGGGGGTAAAGTGGGATTTTTGAAAATGGCTTCTAACAAAGTGCAAAGTTCCTAATTTTTAAATTCGATTCGACCTTCTTTCATTCGACTTTATTTCACGGCACCGAAGCCTATTTACAAGCTAACAGGGAATTTAAGTCACTATGGAAATAAAAGACAAAAAGCTACTACGAAAAAACATACTTGAAGTTTAGCGCATTGCAAAAGGTCTTCAGATTTTTGGTAGTTCGAATTTTGGAAAATATGTGATGAGTAGGGGGCTTACCCCGAACACTCTCCAAGCTCACTTTGATGCCCATCTGAACACTGAACCCATCTGGCAATATTTTTAACATGCAATACGCCACGCCCGACTTTGAGAATGTCCTTTTGGATAGACCGATTGTTTTGCAGGAAGTTAAGTAAGCATTAAGTAGCTTAAAGGATGGCAAAGCTGCAGGATTCCAGCTGAATTTTACAAATACGGCACAAATGAGCTGTACCACTTACGCAACTTTTTAACAACATTATGGAAAGTGGAATAATTCCACAGCCCTCATCTTCCCCATCCCTAAAAAAGGTTGTACGGCTGAGCCAGTGAATTTCGTTCCTTAATGCATCGTACAAAATTATTACTTCAATTTTCCAATGCCGATTGCCGACTGACTTTATGGATAGGCAGCAATAATTTACTAAATATTCTACTGTTGACCATGTTTGTTTGTAAAAACTATACGCATTCTTCGTCGAATTTAAAGCAGCTTTTAACACTGTGGATCGAAACGCACTATTTTACAAGATGAGCTTATGCATGTGGTTAATGAGTACAAATACCTAGGGGTCTCTTTTACGAAAAGCCTTAATATGGTGAGACACCTCAATGAAAAATGTACCAAGACAAAAACTGCTATAAATGTGGCATGGAAAAAATGACATGAGGAGTAGCAAGTTCAAAGTTTTCGAAGCTATGTGTCGGAATCTATCCTCCTATATGCAGCACAAATTTGGAGTGGCAAGAGGTATGATACAGTGGAAAATCTACTCAGGTAATATCTAAAGAGAACGTCCTATTTTTGTAAAAACTAAACCAAATGGGATATCATAGTTTAGATTTTATATTTATATTTCTTGTACATCTAATTGTTAAAACGAAATTGTTCAAAATATGTCCAAAAATCTTCGAATTCAAACAATTTTGATTCATCAAAATGGCAAAGGAAGAAAATTACTGCCTCCTGAGATGGACATTGGATTTTTAGTAACGTATGAAGCTGTTAAGGTTTGTCAGTTTTCCGACCAATTTACAGACTTGTTATTTTGACCTCGGACTTTTAAATTAACTATAGAACGGTTAAACCTAAAAAGACATGGAAGCAAAAGGTTGATCTCTTCATTTGAGATCGAATGTCTTTTTGCATGAAAGTCGAGGAAACCGCGGTGCATTTACCTACCTAATTTATGGATGTATAGCTCTATACGCTGGGAAGGCCAATATGTAACGACAGCTTGACTGATGCGGCCTTAGGTATTCAACGAAATTTCCAGTTCTTTGAATACCTGTTTTAGGTTATCACAAAATCACAATTCCATCAGAATCAGAAATTATGCAAAATAAATGGCTGAACGGAACCTTTATTTAAGTCTTTCCTTACTTTGTAACTAAAGTCGAACCAATGTGGGCTGGGCTTCAATCCACAAGACTGAACTTGTTCTCTAGGAAATATTTGACCCTCCATCTATAAATGGCATAAGCCTGACATTAAAATATTTGAGTCTTGAGTTGAGACAGAAAGCTTAGCTGGAAGTCTAACATACAAGAAAGAGTTAAAAAAGCAACCATAGCTCTTTCCAATTGCAAAAAAGTAATAGGAAACCAAATGGGGCCTATAAACTCGCATCAGCCACTGGCTATACATCTCGGTCAGTATAGCTTCTGTAGCCGTTCGTCTGAAAGCAACTTCACAGTGGACCAACAAAATAACTGGCCATGCTGCTATCTTAAATACATTTAAGACTCTCCTGAGAAACATCGACTATACCAAACCACAACTGCAGTTTGATAAAAACTTCCAAGTCTTCATCCCCAATAGGTTATTCTGGGGACATTCTTGGATGATATGGCGGTTCAAATCTTCACAGATGGATCGAAAACGTCGGATGGACCAAATCTCAGTCTCTACTTCCGTCTCCCAGATCACTGATGTAGCGTTTTTCAGGCGGAATAGCAATAAAGGAAGTCTTATCCTGGCTGAAAGAATATCCGCATCTTCTCGGATAGTCAGGCTGCAATTAAGTGCCTGGAATCAGTCTCTATTAACTCTACTACAGCCCTGTCACACGTCTCTCAGAACTACACTACCTATCGTACCAAGCAAATGTACTTTAGGTATCCCGATCGCTACGTGTAAACTCATAATAAAGATGGATACCATCCAAAGAACAAACCATACGACACGACATGTTTAGCGACAAAACAGATCTGGCCAAAGCTGGATCTTAAACGTTCTAAGAATTTGATCTCTCTTGACAGAAGGCATATCAGGGCCACAATAGGTGTCATTACGGGACACTGCCTGCAACAAGGCTTGGCGTTTTCCAAAACGATTTTTGTAGAAGCTCTTTGGACGAGGAGAAGGAGGAAACCATTCATCACTTTCTCTGCACTCGTCCGGCACTCTCTCGAAAACGGAAACTCCATTTGGGTGCCTTCTATTACAATGATCTAAACGATTTAACAAACCTAGACATTCGTAGTCTCCTATGCTTCATCAGAAACCAGTTTGAACTGGTTTAACGAGTAGGACGAAAGTTTTACTAAATTCATGTTGTATGACAAGGGATCTTTGCAATTTTTTGTATCTAAATTAGCCGTTTTTTATTATCAGCTATGATCCATATAGATCTTCGATTTACATGCACTTACAACAACAACATGTGATCCTGCTTTTCATCGAGATCACGAAATATGATCTGAAAATTAATTTAACTATTTCTCGTTGTTGTTTCGTGGCGTTGTTTATTTCATTCACTAAAGGTTGGTGTCCCTGTAAATTATAGCCACACAGTAATGTTGCCAGACCAAAATGTGAACCACAATTAACAACACAAAAAATCAATTAGCATTTTTTCAAATTCGAATAAGTTACTACTCCGACTTTCGAGATGTTTTGTTTCGCTATATAGCACAGAAATATAAATGGAAATATTAGCAGTACAATACGGTTAATTATAATGCATATTTGATCTTAACATTTGAACATAGTTTCCCCAAAAAAATATTCAATGCTAAATGTATGCAGATTTGTATCCATATGGTAACACCCCGACACAACAAGTGAAATGTCAAACTCAAATATGAGCAAGTGCAATGGAGAAATCATCGCATTGTGACGTCACATTGTACCGTGTGGCTGCAAGATGGCTGGTGGCAATACGAAATTTGTCATAATTGGTATTGGATTTTATATGTTTGTTGCCACAACTCAATCAATGATCCAGTTTATTTTATTTTCATGATCTGATCCGGATCAGATCACGCTGATAATAAAAAACGGCTATTGGTTCGGTAGAAACTGAAACAAAACACCTAAACAAAGAACGAGTTCAACAATTTATAAAAATTTGGAGAAAGCTATAATGTCAACTTTCACCACAATCCTTCAAAATCAAACATTTTCACCCAAGTAAATATCACACACACTGGCGGGCGCTCCAAAAATCCAAGATTCAAATGGCAAGACCCCCACCATAACAATCATCACCATAACAATAAACATCGATCACGTGTATGCTAATTGCTCTGCAATAACAACTACGAGCTCTGAAAATAGCTGGGAATTTCCATCGAATCACTTAGCAATTAAAACCCAAAGCGACGTTATACTTTTTTTTTCTTGTCGGTTCAAAAAACCTTATTAATATTTTACACATATCGCCGCGTCACGATCATTATGAATGTCTCGCAACATGGTCACATCATTTTTGGGGGTTAATCATTTTGATTTGTCTGCGCTTAAGTGAAATCTGCGAGAAACTCACGAAAAAGGCCAAAATCAAGCGCTCATTCCAATCACATAATCCTATTTTCAAATATGAAACACTGCCACATAAACAAATATGTATTTTTAACTAGCAAAAATAATCCCGGCGAAGAGGAGGGCTGGACGACTACCATAATGGTGATGACAAAGAACACAAAAATAATAAGAACCTTGCCGTGTAAGAAAATAACCATTAATATTCCTCCAAGCCATAAGGCACGTACGCGATCAGCTACACACGCTGAACACATTTTCATTTGATATCAAATTCAAAAAGTCTCTCTTGTGCACAATCCACCAACAACAACAGCTACAGCAGCAGCAGAAATCACAAAAATAAAGGACTTTTACATGCCAATCGGAGTGTGAGAAAAATTCCTGTATGAACAACATCCTCCTTCGACTAAACATACCATCTCACAAGCCATATCTACATGCACACGATCGAAAGTACCAGTGTATGCGACAAACTTCTTTCTGACACAGAGTTAAATTTTAATTTGTAGCCTACGGTCTTGATGTTCCATACTTGCGGTTCCCAAGCCAAAGCAACAACAATCCCCTGAGCCAATAATTCAAAGTGGAATGGACTAAGCCACGGCGCGCACATAAGGTGTACCGCAATTGGTCTAGTTTCCCCCCTATCGCAGGTCTACACCCTATAGATGTAATAACAAGACCTCTGACGAAGACCAAGAAATAATATAAAAACGAAGAAGAAACAACCACGTTTGACATGTAAGAATTTTGACGACGCTACTTGTCACTCCTAAGTCGTCTTTATAAGATGTGTACATGCATATAATATGCAAAAACCAAGAGTAACCAACTACCAAGCTGAAAGCGGCCAAACCAAGAACAATTAGTATGCACGGCATATCTGAGAATGTTAATTGTGAACGTGAACGAAATAAGCTCAAATTTTATTGGCCCAGTGTGTGAGTTTATGAAACCCCAAGTATTTCTCGTTACTTATTTTTATTTGATTTTTTTTATTTTTATTTTTATTTTTATTTTTTTTTATTCTTTGGACATTTAGTTTATGCGCACTTTAATTAAAATGTGGCTGGGAATTGCGTGTAATTGTAATTGATGCGTGTGTCTGTGTAGGTTTGTTTTTGTACCCGATCGTGATCTAGTTTTGTGTCAAAGATTGAGCTATACGTATGAGAGAAGAAGTGTCATGCAATAAATTGTATAGTCAAATTAAAGTGGCAAATCATTGTTCCCAAACTGTCAGCTAATAAATTGCTAAAAAATAGAGCGCAAGAAGAGGAGAGATCGATTATAAATGGGACATAACTCAGTCAAAAGAATTTACCATCTGTATTGAATTTTAAGAAAATTAAAGATCGACTTTAAAAAATATAAAAAAAATCTTGCTGAAAGGACATCATGCTTCAACACTTACCCTAGGAATTGAACAATTATTCAATCTTCGTAGAAGTCTTGCATCACGTAGCATGTGGGATTTTTACAGCAACACTAGCGGGCTATTTTTTTAAAAAATAACTCGCGGGCAAATTTTATAGACGAGATGATAGAGATTTCATATTTTGGTGGTAGTTATAATAAACTTTAACTTTCGGAAAGTGTTTCAAAGATAGGGAAGTTTTTTTTATATACTCAACAAAGGAACTTTTTTTTCGCGAGGGAAATTTTTAGGGCAATCATTTTAAGAACAAAAAAATTATGAATTTACTAACACCCGCGATGGTAAAATTTTGTGGCTCAAACACTCGCGAAGAGATTTCTTAACACTTTTCGGACACATTTTTTTTATGGAGATTTTATAGGGGAATTTACATTTAGGCGGTAAATTTCAACGAAAGGGAACTACTACTTTATAATGCTCGGCAAAGGGACTTTCTTTTATTGCGAGGGAAATTTTTATATACAGCACTTTTTAAATAGCACACGCGGTGTTAAAAATTTTAAACACTTTTCGGGCACATTTTTTTTTTTGCATGGTAACACTAAAAAGGAAATTTCATAAGAGATTTTAAAAGATATAAGGATCTGGTGTGCGTTAAATGCGCAAGATCCCACAAAACTCTAGACTGCAAAATTTCATCTGAAGAAGGTACAATGAAATGTGCCTTATGTAATGGTAACCACACGACTAACTACAAGGGGTGTGAAATCTATAAAGATTTGAAAATAGAGCACGTAAAAAGAATATCCTGTCAGCTAGAGAAGAGAAACATGCAGAAAGCCTCACCAACATCAGAATAGGTACATCCTACGCCCAAGCATGCAAAACGCCGCACCAAAACAATTTCCGCGGCAAAGCAACTGAAAGAGACGGTGCTACCTACGAGTCCTTAGACAGTAGTCGAAACTAGACAAATTTCCCCACATATTTGCAACAACAACAACAAAGACGACATATGGCTGAGTTAAACTAAATGATGAAGAACCTTATTCAACAAATTACAAATATGCTACAAATCCATAACGAACTTAATATCATTATCTGGAACGCGAATGGGCTACGCACCAACATGCCCTTGAACTTGATGGGACCGCGCACTATGGCACAACTATTTTAATTAACAACAAAATCAGCTGCATTGAATTAGAACATCATAACTACGAAAACATTCAATCGACTACAATACAAATTGAAGACAAAGATGGACCATTAGAAAACGATGGCACATCACTAGACTATACCCCAGGTTAAATCTAACTACAACAAAGCAACCAAAAAAAGCAAAGCAGGATTTAAAGCAATCCAAAACAATCAATTTAACGACTATACTTAAAAAACCTAACCCCAACTACTCCCTTTGGAAGGCTACCAAAATGTTCAAGAACAAAATAACACATCAGACTCCAAGACGGATCCTGGGCCAGAACCAATCAAGATAAAGCAAATATTCTGGCTAACCATTTCGAAGAAGTATTTTCAAACGAAAAGGACAATACGTCTGATCTACCTCCACGACCAAGTACACTCATCCCCAATTAAGAGATAAAAAAATAACAATGAATGAAATAGAACACTGCATTGAAAAAAAAGGATTGACCACAACAAAGCTTCTGGATATGACTTAATTAATGGAAAAATCTTAAGCGAATAAGACATTTCTGTAACGCATTAATTCGACTTAAATATTTTCAAAACCCTCTGGAAAGTTACCCAAGTAATTGCAATACTGAAACCTGGTAAAGACGCAAAGACCACCTCACCCTGCAGACCAATAAGCTTATTCCCCATATTAGGAAAAATATTGGAAAAACTAATATATGATCGACTACAGCTTGAACTGACTAATAACAAATTGATACCAGACCACCAATTTGGCTTTCAGTCAACTATCCAACAAATTCACAGGGTAGTTAATAAGATCACAACTGACCTAGAGGAAAAAAGATATTGCATAGGGGTGTTTCTTGACGTAGCAAAAGCTTTCGACAAAGTTTGGCACAAAAAACTACTGTACAAACTTCAAAACTTACTTCCACGAGATCTCTACCAAATCATTGAGAGTTACCTAAGCGAACGCCACTTTTTCGTAAAATTTAATTACCAACAATCCAGCATACTGCAGACAAGAGCTGGAGTTCCCCAAGGATCTGTATTGGGACCACTGCTATTTGTCCTGTACACTGCTGACATTCCTCTTCCAACTGGAACTACAATCATGATGGCAACTTTTGCTGACATCCGATGGAAATCTGAAAATTGTCACTGCCTTCTCTCTCTCTCTCTCTACCCTCCTACTCTCCAATCCCAATTAAAATAAAAGACAAAGTCATACCAATGTTGCCAAATATCTTGGCATGCACTTAGACAACAAACCTGGCGACATCACATAAAAATAGTAGTTCACCCTAACAACGAAGTCAATTCACTACCAATGAAAGACATTTTCGTAAGACGATGACTAAAGAGAAGCAGACCGACCACCGACTTCATAAGAGGAACTACAAGATTACCACCATAAAATCACCCGAAATAAAAATATCAAATTCTTTAATTTAATTATTGTTAGAATTATTGTTTAGAAAAGGGCTAAGAACATTGGTCACTTAGTCAAATTTAAATTCCTTAAAACTAATTGTAAAAACAAATATAAGATACTCTATTGGAAAATAAAAAAAAAAAAATTTAACTTTCGAAAAAAAAACATTTTAATGGATGACCTTTTTTACTCGTGAGGGAATTTTGCACGATTTTACTAAAACGCGCGGTAGTAGCACTAAACACATTGCATATAGGCAAACTAGAGAAGACATTTTAGCCCGCTTTTTTTTTTACTTTTAAAACACGCTCGATAAAGTTCTTTGTATGAACCCCGCAGGATTTATCGGGTTAAAATTAAATTTTTACGAGTCCTTTGATAAGAAAATTATCGTATAATCCCCAAACCTGAAACAGAAAAAGAAGAAAAGGATTAGTGATGATAATATGTTTAATTAGAAGGAGCACCTTACATTCTTTCAAAATATGACTGGAATGATATGACATGCCCAAGGAAGAGCGACATAAGTTCAGCATAATGTGAAAGAATGAGGCGGTTTAAATTTTCTCGAAATGGGCGCCCATCATGTGCATAGGGCTCCCTGAAATTACGCCATAAAATTGAAGTGGAAAAAGAGCCCAAAAACCTCCATTCAAATTTGTGGCATTTTTTCCTATGAACAATCGCCCAAATATTTTGACACAAATGCCGCTAATTTTGCCATTTTTTCCAAAACTCTTTCGGGCATTTTTTCCATTTAAGAAAATTGACAAAACGCCCAAAAAAGTGTTTTGGAAAAACGGCAAAAAACGTGAAATAAGACCTCAAACGAAACCGCATGCAACCCCCCTGCTTGGGTTTACTGTCAGAGGGCGTAATTTCGATTTAACTTCCAAAATTATGGCGTAATTTCCTAGCATTTTCTTTTTAATTTTTTTTGAAGTTTTTGCCAAAAATATTACGCCGCAATTATGTTGGTCTTTTTTCCAAAACACTTTTTGGCGTAATTTCTTTTGGCGTAATTTCAGGGAGCCTATGCATAGGAACCAAAACAAAAAGGAGTACGAAGTCACTCAACTGTTATACATATTGCAGTTGTTTGGAGATATAAATTGACCCGAAGTGATAGTGAGTTTTTGTCCTCCATCTATAACTATAATTATTGCCTCAAGACAAGATGTTAATCGAGAGTGAGGAACCTATAGTAAGCACCATCTGACCGGCACAGTATTTTGACAACCTTATACTATAGAATAAAAAATAAAATCGATTAATCCCAACAGCGCTTAAAATGTTATTCTCTCTCTTTCTTAAATTACGAAACACCGATAACCCCATAGCGCACATCAAAACATTGCACAGCTAAGACAGTATAAAGCTTTTCGACGGATTGCCACGACTAGATTAAATCACTTAAAGGCAAAGGCAAGAACAACCAGTTTACAACCCCGACAGAAAACACTATTATACAAACAACGTATAGATAAAAGCTATATCGCCAAAAATAATCAATTGCAATTACTCCCTCAAACCCTTAGTCGTTGTCGATGCTGGTCTTCTACCCATACACATGTCCAGATATATAGTCGTTCAATTAATTGTAACCCTTTTATCTACAACTTTCAGCTGGGCAATCGCCTTGAAGTGGTACACAAAACTCTTTGTGTTTACAGTCAATACACGTAGAAGGGTGAAAATGCTGCTGATTGACCGTTTGTACACATTCGATGGGGACGGACGACGGAGATGGGCGAAAAGAGCACCCAAAATCACAAGAGATTAATTCTTCTTTTGATATCGAGAGAAACTATTTTACAAAAAAAAAATTCTTACAACCCTTCTGTTCAGAAATGATTGCCTAATCGCAAACAAAAATATAGAATGAGGTGAGGTTTCACCCTCTCAATGCGCACTGCACTAATTTGTGGCAATTCAGAGATCAAACAATAACCAAAATTACCACATACTGCCGCAGGTGCCTTGTCTTGATTACAATACTCGTATATACGCGTACATCCAACCCCCAACCAAGTCGTGTATATTATACAATCATTCCCCCCTTGTCCTGATGAAGACAAATTATATTTTCATTCCAATTAAACCCCAAAAGCTGCCACTAATTAGACAATTAAATTCATTACAACAAAGCAAAGCAAAGCAAAAAACTGTTTTCCCATTCGGTGACAAATTGAAAAGATTTACAAAAAGTTTCTGCCATCACTTAAACGAAAGATCCAAAACCAACAAGTTGAAATTTTTGTCGCGTAATTAAATCCAATGGGAAGTAGAGGACTTGGACAAAATTATATGTTACAGAAAAAAAAATAAACAACGAAGAAAGAAATTAAAACAAGAGAAACGAGCAAGGTATTCGGTGTCCTTGTCGAAAGATCAAGTAGAAAATCCGATTTAATCCTGCTGACAAACACCACCGAGCGAGGGATGCAAAGGTTCGGCCTCTCTCGCTAGTATAATTATTTTGGCTTTGTTTTAAACCGAGTGGCTAGCCCACCCACCGACTTTTCTCTATAATAGCCCCGATGAAGACAAACGACGACGAAAAGGGACTAGGGGGTCGTCACAGTCTTCTTATAAGAAGCCGGAAGATGTCTTTCAAGAAGTTCACTGCTGTTGCTGGCTTACCCTTAATTAAGCACCAGGATTCGGTTTCACACAGTCACTGGAGAGCTCCCTCTTGTTTTAAGTAAATTATGCCACAATGAGGAATGTAATTAAAAAAAAAAAACAGCACAAAAAAAAATACGGAAGAAGGACGCTGTAAACGATGGCCAATTAGCCACTTTAGTGGTTAATGGGGTGGGTCTTCAGCTAACTTTTTGCTCCGGCGTTGTGGGGGTTGTTTTGAGTGTCATGTTTTAGTAAAATTAATTAATGTTGGACACCAATTTGCTTGTTGCTAATTGGGGTTGGACATTTGTGTGAATAAATTTAAAGCAATTTGTGGGTGAAATCACTTTAAGCAAATTCGCCAACCAAAAATATTGGAGTCTGAGACTGATGTTGGTTTCTTATCTGCTCCTTTGAAATGTCTTCATATAGATAGAGCTCATCTCGATCGACAGCGCACGGGTTAAAGGCTGACCACAGTCATCCACTATCCAAGACGGACAAACAAATTGACGGACCTGGCTTAAATAGTCTACCTACCACCATTATGCTCCTCTTCGTTGCCATACCACACGTACATATGATATGAATCAAAATATCTACACCCCATCACATACGGTATAAACACTTGCGTTGCCAGGGCAAACTTCGTGTTGTGCAGTGTGTAATTAATACACATGTGTGATTTGCGAAATTACTGCGCTGCAGTGCTTAGGTTCTTTTTGTTAACCCTATGGTATCGATGAATATTTCTGCCTTAAGGGTTCCATAAGGCTTGCTGGCTGGGTCTGGGTGTGCATATCCTAAATGCAAACGAGTAAACCAAAACCACTGCCGCCGCCGCAACCACTAACATCAGCTCAACACAGGACCAGCACCAGCACCATCATCGCCATACACATAAGTAGTTCAATTATCTTTGCTTCGGGAACAGACTTGCAATTCAAGTTGTTTTCAAACAGCCGGCCGCGTCCGACTCTGAAGACCTATCTATTATATCTCTCTTCCCCCGCAGCTCGGTGGTTTTGCTTTTTTTTTTTAAATTCGTTTTCACTTTTTGTTCGGTATAATTACAAGCGACGGAGAGATGAAGAGAAGCAGACGTGCAAAAGTGCCCTAGTAAAGTAATGCCCTCCTTCCTCGCGAGTCTGGGCAAAAGGAGAAATTGGTTTCTCACGCAATTATTTCTCATATTCCCCTTTAAGCCAGTGATTAATTTTTATTTTTAATCCGAGTTTACACACACACAGCCAGCAGGAGTGATGTATATCTACACAAAATTTTCGAATTCTCATCATCATCATCTTCGTCGTCGTCGTTGTCGTTGTCGTTGACCGTTGTGCTGGGGATGATAGCGAGATCATGTAAATGTGTGTCCTTTATATTTATCTTCGAGGTTATTTCCGAATTGGTCGGCGTTCGTTGAGTGCACCCTCCACAAATGCCCCTTCACGATCTTCGATGTACCTCCACCGGTCAAGAACTTTAATTATTTTGAGGTGAAAATTGTTTGCCAATAAATCACGGCGCGGCGGAGTCAGTGCGAAAGATACCCTGGATGGAGGATTAGGCCAGCCAGCGATTATAATACCGAAACATGTGTATATTCGTAAGTAGGGATGTAATCGTTGCAAGATGCCGAATTTGTATTGAGTTTGATCGCTGGGAGCCCCATTGCCTCGACAGATGATTAAAGATTTGCCCACCTGACAAGATGTGGTAATAGAAGCAACATTTCATTTTACAGTGGTCAA
Organism: Cheilosia scutellata; assembly: GCA_955612985.1. NCBI lineage: Eukaryota > Metazoa > Arthropoda > Insecta > Diptera > Syrphidae > Cheilosia > Cheilosia scutellata. Next base: position 7,656,893 of record OY015315.1, on the reverse strand, counting down.
TAAGATCAGGTGCCAGACTTTCAATACAAAAATGCTTCATATTTGTCGAAAACACAACTGTCCTAAATGTAAAGGACATTATCTAGATACTAATCGAAAATGTTAGGAGCATAAACGCTTTTCCTACTACAGTATAATCTCGATAATTCGTACCCCGTTAATTCGTAAACCCCGCTTATTCGAAATAAACTGCTGGTCCCTTGAAAAAATCCCGGTTATTCGTAAAAAACCAGTGCATTTTGGTCCCCTCGGTAATTCGCAATAATTTCCGTATGAATTTGCCATTAAACGTCTTATAATTCGTAAGTCTGTGTTGAAAACCCCGTTTATTCGAAAAAAAACCTCCTCTCTCTTCAATACTCTGAAATACGTTTGTTAGGTAGGTACGTGTTTATGATTAATTGGAAAGACAGAATAAGAATTTGGTTCTTGGAAAAGCAAGAGAGAGTGCTTGAGAATGTGTGTAAAATAGGACCACTACTACAATTGGGTGCTGTTTCTGCTGAAATGTTAGTCATTTTCACACATGTATTCACAAACTGACTGTTAAAACTAATTATCCCGGTAAATCGAATTTTTATTTTTTAAGTCTTCAATAATTCGTAATCTCGCTATTTCGAAAACCTCTATAATTCGTAATAAACTCTAGGTCCCTTGGTATTACGATTTATCGGGATTGTACTGTACTCTAATAAAAAACATTTTAGTAGAAGCAGGACGCGATCACTCTAAAACTATCGGCGAAACTAGTTTTTCCAAAAACTCAGTAATTGATCAGATACAAAGAAGATATCATCCGCCATAGCTACCATAGCATCTCTGTTGGACATCCCAGTTAGGCTAAATCAGATTGCTGCCCCACGATATCCCCCATGGCATGCCGAATGAACTCTGAATTTATAATAATGACCCTAGTCAACAACAACAAACAAACACTAGCAATACAGCCTACTGTCAACTCTTCGCCAGCATCTCCTCAGAGTTAAAATCAGATGGGTGGAACCTAATCTGATCACTGATGGATCAAAGACCACAGAACATACATCATTTGCTGTCTCACTTGAAAATGGATCCATTATCTCAATTATTGGTAATCTACCTGAAGAAGCTTTTGTTATCCTTCAAGCCACAAATATAGCAACGAATCGCAAAGGAAAGCATAACGGTACTCAACGCGATCTATAACCCTAACAACAATACTGAGCTCATATCAAAAATCAGACTCCAACTTATCAATCCGCCAAATAATATCAACCTGATGTGGACTGCTGGGCAGCTAACTCTGCCAAAAAACGCCCTAGTATACAGATTCGACATATTTATATCAAACTATATTTCTTATAGCTTACTCAAGAAGCCACAAAAATCCGAAATCAGAAATGACTGGAGTCTGTACCACCATCACTATAAAAAAGTAATCCTGAGAGAGACTGAACTCGGTATACCCCACAAAAGTCCCCAAACATCAAATTTCAAACTTTGTGCGACTACGACTCGGACACACTTTAGCTTCTCATAAGTACCTCCTGACCAAAAACAGCCTTTCAATCTGTACAACCTGCAACACCGCATTGAAAATAACGCATATTTTAGAAAACTGTACCGAATTGAGACCCAAAATCAATAATACAGTGGGGGGCACAAGTATTTTGACAAAACTAAAGTTAATTCTGCTCATAATTTGAAACTTACTTCATGTAAATTTTGGCACCAATGGAAAGGTGAATGATACAAAACTTTCCTTAACCCATTAAGTACCCATTCAAAAATTTTAGAATTTAGAATTTTTGGGAATGTCTACTTTTTTTACTTTTTTCCTCGGTATCAAAAAAAAATATTTTGATGCAAAAAGTTTTTCCAAACAATTCTAATTGTGACTGCAAAAAATTTTCAAAAATCTCTTCGCTAATATTTTTTATGATTTTTTGAAAATTGCTAAAAATGACTATTTTAGCCCTATTTTTCCTCCTTTTCATACAAACTTTTTCTGAGATCATCCCATTCAAAAAAGCAAAAAAAATATTAGCGAAGAGATTTCTGAAAATTGCAGTCACTATTAGAATTGTTTGAAGAAACTTTTTGCATCAAAACATTTTTTTTTTACCGAGGATAAAAGTAAAAAAAGTAGACTTTTACAAAAGTTATAAATTTTCAATGGGTTAAGGAAAGTTGTGTATCATTCCAACGGAATTTTAATGACCTTTCCATTGATGCCAAAATTTACATGAATTAAGTTCAAATTATGAGCAGAATTAACTTTAGTTTTGTCAAAATACTTATGCCGGCCACTGTATATTCAAAAACAACTCACCATATGAAATACTCAGTACCCTAGTCCTACCAATATTGAAATGATATCAAACTTTGTAACTGGAGCTAACCTTTCCATATAAACGCTATAACTAATTATAGAGCCAATAGTCTTCGCAGCTCGTGGGCGCAGTAGCGCAGTGGTTAGTGTGCTGGACTGCTGTGCGAGGGATCCCAAGTTCGATCCCCGGAAAAACACAAATTACATCTTAGTGTTTTTTTCTACTGCGCCACCTCTCGCGAACGTCTGACAAACATCCGAGAGTATAACTGTCCTGAAAAAAGTTTCTCAATTCAGCCGTTCGGAATCGGCATAAAATTATAGGTCCCTTCCATTCGTTCCAAAAATAGAAACTCACACAAAACGAATGGTTGCGAGAAGCTAGGCCTTGGGTGTCTACCGCCTGTTGCGCCGCATATTTATTTTTTGTTTTTTATGTATTTTTAATTACCTGAACAAACACATAGTCTTGCTTCATGAGGCGTTGGACAAGTTATCCACAATTATTTTTAGGGTACAGATGCAGTTCCAATCAGAAATACGAAGATTTAGGCGCCTCAACTCAAATTCTGTATTCGAACTCGAAGCAAACCACTAACCGATAGCCAAATTTCGATCAATGACACTATCGTTGAGTACTCCAACGAAGTCAGATATCTTGGAGTGATCCTGGATAAAAGACTAAGTTGGAACTCCCACATAAACATAAAAAATCCAAAAAGCAACAAAAGCTTTCTGGGCCTGCCGCAGCATGTATGGTAGAACCTGGGGGATCTCTCTAAAAATCACACACTGGATCTACACAGTCATAGTCAGACCCATTATAACATACGCCTCGATAGTATGGTGGAACAAAGCCACCCAAAAAACAGCCATAAAGAAGCTTAATAAGGTACAACGGCTCGCGTGTCTGGGCTATAGAAGCCTTAATAGGACTAACACCCCTCCACATTCACATCAAAAAAGTGGCAATAAGCAGCTCTGCAAGTCTGATACAAGCGAAAGAGTTAAATATTAACGAACATCTAGAACTTATGGAACTACTTTTCGAAATTCCAGAACTTGACACGATCTGTGCGGTTACAGACCGCTTACCCAAGACACTATGCTTCAACAAACTTTACTCCACAGAAATAACAAATAGCGAAGCATGGGTTAGCAATAACCCACCAAATTGCCAAAACGGCCTAAAGTGTCTCCGGAGAGAAAAGATGGATCTAGAACCTCACCAGGGAAGGCACAATAGGCTCATTTAGAGAGGTACCAGGGCCGGTGAAGGCTCTCCCGACTTTTAATAAAATCTAAGTCACAATAACACAATAATACAATAATAGGACCTTACCAATAATCATGTTTAATCTTCAACTTAAATATTTTGACGGTCACAATGAATAATTTTATATGGAAACTGTTGCCATTGTGAATTCGTAAAAGTTTGTCTAAACACTAAAAAAATTATTACATATATTATTTCAGCAGATATTCTAAATAAAAATACCAGTGATTATTTTTAAAGTCGCCAGCTTGAATTTGGTCAACTCACAGTGACGAAAACTGGCATAGGAAATATAATAGCTATTGTGACCTACAAATGTAAGGTAAATGACGAACTAAATAAGATGTATAGCGACACCAATTTAGTAAAAAAATTCGTATCAGATGATCTGGCTTGTAGAGTTTTTTGGAGAGATAACCTAGGGAACCTCGACTGATGTGGTGTGCAGTTATCTAAGGACCCGGCGTATTGGAGACGCTTGTTAGTGAAGGTCCAGGTTCACACCGAACTGTAGCGACACATATATCCAATTAAATGCGAAAAATGACCCAGCTTTAATTTTCAAATTTACAAAAGCAAATTTATAGTAATTTAAATAAATTAGCTATTGTGACTTAATTTAAAATAAGAACTACTATTACCTATTGAGAACCAGCTCTTTCGGTTAATCAGATTAATGTTAAAACGAACATAACAATTCCGGGAAAAATTCTACATATATTTTTGCTTAGTGTAGCCACAGATCACCTTTTCTCGCATTCATTGTCACCATCAGCGCGACCAAGTTATTCGTCGCCATGGCCGTCTCGTACATTTTATTTTTATCACCAAAAACATCACTTTGCGGCTGCAACGACTGTATACAACGACGAAAACGACGCGAAGGCGGATTGACTGATTCATTGCAAACAGAGCGTGCGTTCGGAAAGCGCACCTTTCATCTCCATCACTCAGAGTTGCACTAGGAACATGTTCCTTTTTATTTCTATATTCTCCTTGGTCGCACTGGTCTCGTTTTTTTTTTTTTTTTTTTTTTTTTTTTTCTCCGGCTTTGGGTTGCCTGGCCACAATTGCTTTTCATTAAGTTGTCGACGATGGTTGTTGTCGTTCGGTTGTCTCGCCAAATATCTTGTTTCGTCGTTAGTCAGTGTCGCACAGAAGTGGTAATTAACCCACCACCAGAATCATTCTTCCAGCAGCACCACCACAACCATGATGATGATGATGATGATGATGATGACAACGTCAGCGACGACGGCAACGATGATGACGACCAACCAAATGGTACATTGATGGCAATGAGCGATGCAATTCCCAATGATGGCATGCAGATCAATTGAATTGGGAATGAGTCGGAGGAATTCCACCGAAAGCCTTTTCGCCGTGATTTGATGATTCTGGAAAATCCTTTCATCTCTTCATTGAGCAGTCAGCCCTCAGTCAGCAGGAATTGATTATTTTTGCATATTACGTGTGGATGCACGTTCCTTTTGTAATTTCCAACACATTCTCCGCCAGCACTCTAGCTAGCACCCGCGATGGTCTAAAATCTCAAGGAGAGAGACAATCAGAGATTATTTTCGCGGAATTACACGGGGTCTCGTCTCGAAGCCAAGGCGAAGCGGGCTATGTGACGGAAAATTTGTTTTTGTGACCAATTCATGAATATTTATGAAAAGTATGGAATATCTTAACGGATTTTGTTAATTCAGGGAGTAGTACAGAAAGAGAAGAAATAATGGACTTATTTATATATTTTCTGCGGTGTGGTAGTGATGGTGTTGGTGGTGGTGGGTGAATGTTATTTCTATGTTTGGACAAGTCTGGTACTCGTACGTGTTTAATTCTCAGCACGTTTATGCGAAATAAAACGCTGCTAATGGGTTTACATATGAATTAGCGATTGAGGTGGATTTGTGCGATTTTTTTCTTTTGATTGTGTGGCCATTGAACTAGTATATTTAATTTTGGCCGCACCTGATTTTTTTTTCGGGTGATTTGTGTGAAATTTTGTTTAAGATGACAACGAAGACGGTCGCAAGGGGGGCAGGGGGTAGCAGCTTGGATGTGAGTGCTGGTTTTGTAATTTAAGTGATGCGATGGAAATACATATAGCCGTGTAATTAGAATGCGTTACGGATACGCATACTTGTAGGTGTTTGTGTTTGTCTGGTATTGTCCTATTTTTTCCCGTCTGCATGCGGAGGATTTCACGTTAGTATCTATGTTTTGTTCGACCGGGTTTGCCAATTTATTGACCTTATCAGTGTAACAAGGATGATGTTATTTGATTTTGATACTGTTTAATGCTTAATACTTCCTAGAGGAAGTACGACTATGCCTTCAAGCAATAGTGACATAACAACCAATACCACTTCAGGGGCTAAGAAAACGACATTATTTTTTATAGATCTGCAAGTTTTAGTAAAAGTGATGGATTGGATAGACCGATCGATGACAAAGAGCCAGACAGCACATCTAAATCGGGAGCTACAAGAAGCTAATGGAGCTTGTCCAATTATTGGACGCTTCCTTTCAAGAAAAGCTCGTAAAAATCCCCACCGAAGTAAGCACAGACTACTGTCGACGTAGTACCTCAAGCCGATGTCGAATAAGTCCTAGGCGGTGGACAGATGCTTGTTTGTGTGGTGATAGCATGTACTTAGTCTTGTATCTTCTATCACGGCACGCTGGGAGCGACCAATGATGTCAATATCGTCTGCATAGCCCAGCAGCTGGACGGATCTGTTGTTGCCTGCTCACTATCTGCTCCAGTGCAAGATTGAAGAAATCGCATGATAGCGCGTTTCCTTGTCGAAATCTGGTGCAAGTTTAAAATAGACCGGAGGAGCTGCTTCCAAACTGCACGTTGCACGCGTGTTTTCCAGCGTCGCACGCGGCACAGCTGAATCAGTTTTTCCAGGATTCCAAATTTGGCCATCGCCATATAGTAGTGTGCTATCATAAGCGGCTTTGAAGTCGATGAATAGGTGGTGAGATTCGACTTGAAATTCGTTGGTCTTTTCCAGGATTTGCCTCCCCTGTGAAAATTTGGTCTATAGTCGATCTGCCGGTCCGGAAGCCACACTGGTTCGTGCCAATTAGTGTGTTGCAGAACGGTTTAGGATGTTCACACAGTACGTTGGATAGGATCTTGTATGCGACATTAAGCAGGTATATGCCTCGCTGGTTCTTGCAAGACATAGGATCGCCTTTTTTAGAGACGGGGCATAATGGAGCTGACAGTCATCGGACATGTTTTCTTCCACCCATTCGGTGCATGCTCCCCTACCAAAACATCACCAACGTATTTAAGAGCTCCGCTGGTAAACTATCAGAGCCTGCGGCCTTGCTGTTCTTAAGCTTTTTTATAGCTAGGCCAACTTCTTCTATACTAGGTGGTGGACCTAGTTTTTCATTGACTGGACGTGGGTTGTCCTCTTGCCCTATCACTCTCTTTACATGATTCCCATTGAGCAGCTGCCTAAACACATCTTCTATTCCCTTCGCTTCGGTGACTAGGTTTTCTTCGCTGTCTCGAAGAGCCTGCGTTCCGGTTTTGTAGCCAGCAGCCATAGTTGCTTGGCTTTTTTATAAATCGATATTCGATATAGTTTTATATAATTCGATCTCCTTGAGCTGGGAAGCGGCCTAAGCATGCTTCTTCTTTTCCTCCCTTCTCCTGGCTCGGTACTCTTCTCTCGCTGTTTTGCGCTGCAGCGCTTTCTTGTGTGCATCTTCTGTCACCTTTTTCCTGTACACGCATTCATCATCATACCACGGGCTCTTGGCTGGTACCCTACAGTGGTTTTGGCTACCTCCTTGATGATGACACGATCAATGAGCATTAGGCCACAAACTATTGAATACAACCGAGAGGTTAACAATCAACTCTTTCTCTCCTTCGGAATCGGATGTCAGCTATCTTAAATTTCAGCAATACGACGAAGTATAGCTAAGCCGGGTTTCATAGCGTCTAATTTTCCTTCAAATGCCACTCAAGGATCGATTTCTGTGGCATATTTGGAAACTAAAGTCTACCATTTGTTAACTCAATTCGTTTAACGAGTTCAATTAGACAACTGAGTCCTTTTTTTGGCGTTCACAATCCAATAACAAGTATAAATAAGGTTGCAACCTTTCTCCAACAGAAAACCATTCATTCTTACTGCAATGGCCCAAAGTGTCAAACCTACGCAGTGGCTAATGTGCTATAGATATAAACGAAAACGACCTACCTACATACTAAACCCCACTTTCGATTTTATCAGCCCATTACTATGCAAACACCTTTGGTGTCTCAATCGCTCTGCATCGGATGCACTGATCAGCCACCGAATCTGGTCACACAAATGTATTCACCCATCTTACCCGGTCGCAAAGGCAAATTGAAACGTTTATTATAATAGGTAGCTATCCGATTATATCTAAGATTTACCGTGCTACCAAATTCAAACCCATAATCAATGGTCACTGCTGCCTGAGTCAACCTTTACAGTTAATCTTCTAGAATAAAATTAAATAAAACCAAATCCACCCAAGAAGACAACTCCCACACAAACAGAAATAATCTAGAAGTAGGTCTTCTACTTCTATACTCATGCCGGCCGCACTCATTTAACAATCACAACCGACCGGTGATGATGATTATGATGAAACCTGATTAACTTCCAATTTTTGAAGAATAAAAAAAAACGTTTTCTTATATATACAAGGCTTTTCTCTTAGCATTGCTAATAAGGGCGTTGTCGTGAAAAAAAACATAAAAAAAAGAGCGGCCGTTGTATTTTCATGAATCATTTGCTCATTAGCAAGTCACCACAAACGCGCTCGACTTCTATCACTCATTTCGTGTTGCCTTCTTCATTCGTCGGGTCGCTCTTCATTTGTAAATTTCGCCAAGTGGTAGCACTATTGAATTATGCACGATCATCATCAGAGTCATTCCTCATGTATGGTATAGGTACCACAGATATGCGACCGTCCAACGGATCAAACAAAAATAAAATAAATAACCATCAAAATTCAACAAAAAAATCATCAATTCTTACAATCTTTGACATCCATTTATATATTCGTACATGGTAAGGCCGCAAGCCGACAGGACCTACTACCCTCCCTTCCCCAACCATCATCGCATCGCGGTTCAACTGGCGCGCACAGAAAAAAATCGCGACTGATCCGCGAAAATCAATTAAAACTCTGCGGTTCTTCTTCTTGTTGTGATGTGGTTGTGGTGGCCCCTGCTCTGCTCTGTATGTATACCAGCAATTCCAAACCCGGACCTTTCTTTGTCACTCGCGTTCACTCCTGCCGCGCGCTGCATTTAACCAAAGCCAATTACTTGTGTTTTAATACTTCATGTATCCATCCATCCCATAACCGAATCAACTCAAAAGTGTGTGGTTTCATTTAGCTTATTCACACTTCTATTCAGTATTCCGATCATGAGAATCGGCCGTCATATAAAAGTATCAATGGTCTGCCCAGAGCTCTGGGCTATGGGCTCTACCTCTGACTCTGATTCTCTTGTTTCTTCTGCTTCTGCTTCTTTTGGCCAAAGGAGTGCACGTTACACGATACACATGTCTGTCGACGAGTCTTAAGGAACGACGATTTCAAAGTCATTAACAGAAAAAAAAAAAAACCCACAACTCTCAAATAAATAAATCAGTGATGTGTGCTTAGCACTTTTGCTCTGCTGTCACGGTTACACACCCTAACTATACGCCTCCACCACCTAATCTGGATACCCAGCACAAGATAATGTGGCAATTACCAGTGTAATTCGTGGCATAAAGTAATAAAAAAAAATAAAATAAAAAAACTTAGTAAATACCTAAGCTACGTTAATGAAATAATTAATCACCTTTCACATTCACATTCTTTGCGCTCAGATTCCTCGAGAAATTATTGTTCGCGTTAGTTTAGTGTGCGACTCGGTTCGCATTCGGTTCAATGAAAGAAGGACGTGATTTGGTCACTTAAGTGCGGGCTTATAAAAATGCATGTGTGTTGCGTTACCAACTTTAAATGTTCTGCTTTTTTTCTTATTTTTCTTATTTTTTTTTTTTCTTAATTTTTATTTAGAACATTAAAAATATTTTGTGTTTTTTCTTGTTGTTTATTTGTGGGTTCTCTTGTTGGGTTATTTTAATGTTAAAACGTGATTTTGATCACCTATTTTGATATGGTTTGTCGTTTTAGTTGCGAGTGAGGAGGGCATAACCGTTGGCGAAAGATCGTATAACAGTGCTGTAAATTGGATACTTGATTGCGAGCGTATTATGTGTATGCATGTAGGGCGGCAGACAATTCGGGATAGGTAGTTTGGGTGGGAGAATAGTCTGATTTGAATGCGAATGTTTTGCCAAAACCCGGCAGAATCATTTTTGAAATACCTATGTATCTATTTTTTTTTTGTAAGAAGTTATTGAATTACTGGATCAACCTTAAACTAAGGCAGGTGATAATGCAACAGATGGTTTGATTTATGGTTTCAATTCTCGTTCTCGCCTTTGCTCACGTTACAAAAGTATCTATCCTCGATTGGATGAAAAAAAAAAGTTCCTTATACGAACTGAACCCTCCTTTTCCCGTCGCTAATAATAACTCGAGCAATATTTCCAAAATCAGGCAAAGTCATTTTATTTAATTCTCATTGTAGAGTACACAATCCGAATTTGAAGTCGATTGGATGAAAAATTATAATTTTTCCATACAAACTTTGACCCCCCTTTACTTTACCCCTTTTGGAGTTAGAGTTAGAGTTAACTTAAATCAGACTCACTTTAGAAATTGTTTTTTCAAAATATCAGCTTCTTACCCTTTGGGTTGGGCGTTGAACACCAATCTAACTGTTTTATATATGAGAATATACATTTTTTGGTAAATTTAAGGAGCAAACCCTGACAAATTTCTGGATATTGGAAATATAAGATATTTTGTCGAGAAAATGCACAACGTTAACCTATAGTATTCAATAATTGGTGGCCTTGTCACAATTGGCATTCCCAATTGATGGAGAATAAATGCAGGTTTACTTTCTGACAGGGTGAAGCAATAAAATTGCCTTCCCAAAGAGAATATACATATATACAAAGAATTGACTGTCAGACTGTTTAAACAAATCACTGTAACTCGAAATAGATATGTATATAATTACAACCAAATTGTTTGTTAACAAATTTGTTATTCTCTCAAGACAACGAGTCCCAATAATGAGTAAATAAACTTGACAGTATTTCGCACCTGTCAAAAATGGTGCATTCTTGACAGCTGTCAGTAACAAATTATGACTTAACGATGCAAATAATTAGTGAAAATTCTTTTGAGTAAGGTCAATGGTTTCACCATGAAGTACTTTCTTAATCTACTTCTACAGTCTTGTAAATTTACTAGTTGAATAATTGAAGTAAATACCTCAAGCAATGCAAGCAAACCGGGTCTACCCCGATATCTTGAACAAAAAAAAAATCTCGAAAGGAAAAATCTCGAAAAAAAATCTAGAAAGCATAATCTCGAATAACAAAAATCTCGATACGTTTGGGGGGCATGCTGCCCCCCTGCAACCCCCCTGCTTGGGTTTACTGTTTGGATATGTGGTGGGTGCAAAAAAAAAATCTAGAATTTACTCTTTATTTTCGAGATTTTTTCGAGATATAGTCTTTCGAGATTTTTGTACGCATTCGAAATTTTTGCATTCGCTATTAAAAAAAAATGTTCGAGATTTTTAGCTTTCGAGATTTTTGTCATTCGAGATTACGTCATGATGCCAACCAAACCTGTTTTAAAAAGGACAAAAAGTATTGATTTTATTGCTCGGCTTCCCGTTAAAAATGTCAGAAAACTTTAGGTGATGCACTATTTTGAAATAGAAAGAAAAACTTTTTTAAGAAAGAGCCGAAGTTGAGTGCCATCAAGACGAGACTCACCCTGCAGTCCAAGAACTCGCCTTCGTTTTATAGCGGGACTTTAGCGGTCATGAGACGTACGATCAAAATAGGAAGAAATACAAACAGGGAAAAGGGAAAAGAACGAGTACCAGAAGCATATGTTTTGAGGAAAGTATGCTTGACGAATGGAGGCACAGCATTCGGAAGATATTGCCATTAAATACAAGATCCTGTTTACTGTTTCATAAAAAATTCTCTAAACATTTCCTTTAATTAATATTTTATTGAAATTTGTGCAACTCTCAGCGGATTTGAAGGACTCTACAGCAAATATGCATTAGATGGACTTTGACATAAGTCTGGAATTAAGTAGCAGCATGGTCAGAGAAATGTCCATCAGTCATGTTCATGACATGACTTATGTAAGATGGCTGCTACTTGTGGTTGTGCAGCGAACGAACATCAACACTTTGACCCGAGAGTCTTTATTTTCCCAACGAAAGAGGGGCCCTTGGCCATGGCCAACTTATAATTTGCTCAACTGGAATTCAAATATCGCGCTGCAATTTCTCCTCTGCAATGGCGAAGCAGCACTTTGTCTATGCTGTTGAGAGCCTATATGTAAAACATTGAACAGGGCTGATGAAAAGGTGTGTCCAGTCAGAAAAACGGCAAAGAGGTTAGAAACTTCTACAATAGGGCTAAAGTCGTAGCTGATGATATCACATGGGACGAATATTATAGTGAGCAAGAAGGAAATCTTTTAGGCTCTTCTGTGAATCGATTACAAAAACCGGTGATGCCTCGAGGATTCGCAAAATCATTGCAAAGGGTATGGCAGTTATCAGCTTTATTCGGAAATATTCGGCGTATATGGGAAGACTTAAAAGCTTAAGTTGAAGCTCATTTTTCAGGTAGTAGCAATCCAACGATCTCAATACCTAAGATGTATTACGAGAACGCTGTTTTGGAAGTAGAATTAGAGCTACTCTTCACATGGAAGAAAGTGCGTTGGGCTTTAATGTCATTCGCACAGTACATTCTGCCAGCTATGCTGCAAAAGGCCCCGGCTATATGGTTACAGGTATAGAATCAGGGAAATTTGTATATATTGCCTTAAATTTGGCGGTGCGAGTGGTTCATATACCCAAAGCAGGCAAACCAAGCCATATCTCAGCGAAAGCCTATCGACCCAGTAGTCTATCGTCATTTCTCCGCAAGGAACTCGAAGGGCTTCTTGACATCCACGTAAGAAGTAAGTGTTGCAACGGTATGTTATGCATTGTTCAGCGTGCAGATTGAAATGGGATCAAAATCCAACAAGAATATCGCTATATCTACATTGATAGTCAGGCTGCGCTAAAGGATCTAGAGTCCTTCATTATCAAATCTGAACAATGCTCAGAACATTATGCGCTCAGAACCAAGTCAGATTGTGTTGGGTACGCGCACACTGTAATATTGAGGGTAACGAAAGGGCCGACAACTCGACACCATTCAAGGCATAAGACCACCAATAGCCGTGGCCAAGAGAATTATTCTCGAGAAAATTAAAAATAGGGCAGATCAAAGATGGTCAGATATAGTAGTAGTAGGTTACAGGGTCCCAAAGGCTCTGTGGCCTAAGCTAGATTGGAAAAAATCTGGAGAATTATTAAAGCTCAGCAGATTTAAGCTACGAATGGCAATAGGGATTCTCTCCGGGCACTGGTCTTCTAAGGAAACTCGCCATGAGACTACGTTTAACAGATACGGACACATGCAGGTACTGCGAAGACTTACATGTCGCAGAGGATATTACTCATCTCCTCTGTGAATGTCAAGTCATTTCTCGCTACAGGAGGAAACACCTTCGAAGGTACTTCTTCGACAATTTGGAGGAGCTTGGCCTCACTAACAGAATTGAAACAATTTTTAGGTTTTGTAGGGAAATTAATTGCTTGGGCGAATTGGTTTAGGTTTTTTGACCGTTTAGGTTCCCCCAGGGTTGGCGATGGGCCCAATATTGTGCCTAGTCCACTGTGATGAACTCACACCCTATTCAACCTACCTATGCTATCCCCATAAGCCTTTAAACGTATCTTAAGGTATCTTAAGAACTGTCTGGCCCAAACGGTTTGTAACGACCCTGGGCAGGATCCATTAATAATTAGACCTTTCGGAAAGTAGGCAGTACAAAAGTATACAAAATGGAAAAGAGGGGGTTGAAGAACATATATTCCTAGTTAAATTGAAACACACAAACAGTTTTTACATTTTTCGTGTGAGTTTCATTTGAAATAAACGCCTAAAGACTTCTGCGATCGATGAGTTCTAATACCATTGGACAATGGACAGGGCTCGATTTAAAGTTTTTTTTTTTTTTAACTATTCTCAAGTTGAAGTCGTCAGCACCCACAGGCATAAAATCATCCAATCAGCCGGTTTTTCCTCATTCCTTGGCAATAACAAAATGCTATACCATTAAATCGTATAAGATCCCAACGAAAAAAATAAATCCCACAAATCCATTAAAATCAACAATAAATTTAAATACGAACTACATGCTGTGATTTACTAAACAGATTCCCGTCCAAGCTGACAAGTTCCATTGCAACCAGTAGTTGGTATTGGTACTGGCAGTAAACACTAAACGTGCTAATTAGAATTAAGAAAATTTCGTTAGTGATGAGGGTCATTCACGACAAAAAGCAGTCGCATGCATTACCAATTACCATAAACAAAAATTACTGCAGCACATAATTTTAACGACATAAATTAACTTCGGACCAAAAGAATAATGATAATGATAATAATAAAGAGAAAATATATATAATTATGCGCGCATGCCACCCATAAAAATAAACAGTCGCAGTCCCACATCATTTGCATTGCGCTGCGCTGGCTGGCTGGATGGAAAAAGGGTTTTCCTTGCGGTCTCTGTCTACCTTCTTTTCCTTTGGAATAATATGTACAAAAGAAAATCCAGAGATATCGTCACGTTGCGTTGAGTGGCTCTTTTTTATTGTTATCTTTAGTTTTGTTGAAAGACAGATAGATAAGGGAGGCAGGCAACAGCGTACACACAGAAAAGGTCACAAAATGAATTAATAATTTAACATACATATAATAAAATAGACAAATGACCACAACACACAAAACACACCACACCACAAGAAATCGCTCCGCAGCCCATACAACAGTTGTAGATAAAGAAGAAAAAGAAGAAGAAGAAGAAGTGGGTGTGGGTAGATGACAAAGTGCTTAGATAGACGGATAGAGTTCTGTTTGGTAGCCTTATGAATATGCATCGAGTGAAGATTGAAAAAAAATCTATTCAATGGAAAATATTTGTCTAACCTACACGGAGAGAAATGCTTTCATGAAATCCAGTCGAAAAGGTAACCATTTGATTATGTTTCTAATATATAGCTACATATTTCCTTTTGTTTGTCCTACTTGCACACTTCAACGCCTCAAACGATCGTCGTTAAAATTGACATTCAAATAGTTTCTGATACGGAAACGGACATAGACTAAATTTTTTCGTGATTTAGCCAGAAGTTTCTAACATATAGCTAAATATTTCCTTAAATATGAAAAGTTTGTTTTTTGTCCTACTTGCACACTTCAACGCCTAAACCGATCGTCATTAAAATTGACATTCAAATAGTTTATGATACGGAAACGGACATAGACTACATTTTTTCGTGATTTAGCCAGAAGTTTCTAACATATAGCTAAATATTTCCTTAAATGTGAAAAGTTTGTTTTTTGTCCGACTTGCACACTTCAACGCCTCAACCGATCGTCGTGAAAATTGACATTCAAATAGTTTCTGATACGGAAACGGACATAGACTAAATTTTTTCGTGATTTAGCCAGAAGTTTCTAACATATAGCTAAATATTTCCTTAAATATGAAAAGTTTGTTTTTTGTCCTACTTGCACACTTCAACGCCTCAACCGATCGTCATTAAAATTGACATTCAAATAGTTTATGATACGGAAACGGACATAGACTAAATTTTTTCGTGATTTAGCCAGAAGTTTTTATGGGAACTTTCAAACCATCATCTGATTGAGCTTCATTTATGGACTGAATGCGCTTCAATCATATTAATGATGAGCCAAAATGACTACTTAAAGTCATCCATTTTATTTGAGTGTTTTTTTTTGTCTCGGTGTATTTATTTAAATTGACAGAAGAATACATTCATTGTGAATGTATCCATTGCCAAGCCAAGCCTTCAAAAATGCTAATATTATTGTTTTTTATCTTAATTTTTTGTCACATAAACTAAAGAAGAAAGAAAGATAGCAGTTTTATTTTTAATTAACACGAAAAATTAATGCAAAAAGCGTAGGCTGCTTTGAATATGGATTTTTTTTTGTGTTAAGCTTTTATACCATGAATTGACAGAACAATAAAATATACTGCGCACCATCCTGAACTTTCTCGCCTAATGAAGTAAAGGTCTTGTGCCAAGTTGAATGAATCATAATTTTTTTATATAAACTATTTGATTGTTTTAAACCCGCACCTATAGCGACGTGGATACTCTAATTGAGAAGCCATAGCTAATAGGTATCCATCAGGAGAAAAAAAAATCCATCTACTTATATCTCCGTGAAAATCTCATTAAAATTAAAAAATAAAAAATTGGTGGCATTCCCCTTTTAAACTTAAATACAATTACGTAATAATACCTCAATTCGCACATATTATCCAAGTGAGGTGTGTATTTTTGGAGCAAAGAATCGGTCGTTTGGCTGGCTACTGGTTTCGATTGGTCACGCGTAATTATGAAATTCATTTCGTATTTTTTATTGTGATTATTATTCTCTCTTCGTTTAACTCTAAAGAAGTTTATTGCCAAATAAAGAACGTGTTTATTTCAGGCGATCAGTTTGTGTGTTTTTAGCCACCACAACGCTTGTTTTTTCGCTGTACAGATTAATAGGTGAATGGAACCTAATTCAATAGGGCGGGCTTCTTGAATTTATAAGTTTTAGATACGAGTTTATATATTTTACTGCTTAATTGCGGCACAATGATTGTAATAGTTGGCGATAATGGTGTCAATGTTGGCCAATTATTGGTGTCATCGAATTTTGATTTGTTGGCCATGCACATTGTGAAACAAAAAATCACCGTCTAGGACAAAAACATTATACTGTTTAAAGATCATTAAGGAGTTCATTTACCTCGAAGTATAGATCTGCCGAAGAAGAACGCTAGGAAACAACTTCTGCTTCGGTTTATGAACTCATTATTCAGAGGTCGAAAGCAGGGTAGGGAGAACTGACACTAACCTTCTTTGAGAGATAAATTCAGCTTCATGTCAGGTAGGTAGGTGTGGGTAGGCCGATAGGCCCAAGTAGCACTATGTGCCGTTTTGTTACTTGCGGAATTTGGTCCGATCCCGCAAGTGAGCAGTGGAGGACTGAACCTAGCCTGGCCAGCTCGTCAGCCTGTTCGTTTCTATAAACGTTGCTATGGCCTGGAACCCAGATTAGTGTAATCCTGAACTGATCAAGCGAGGCCAGCTCCTCTCGACATTCTAATACTAATTTTGAGGTTATATTGACTGAGGCGATAGCTTTGATCGCAGCTTGAATGTCAATGAATATGTCTATCTTTTGCCTCGGAACTATGTCCGTTATTTGTAGTTTGATTAGGCGACAGGCTTCACGGATAGCAAGTCCGGGACCCTGAAGGATTTTGAGATGCTCAGAGACTCCCAAAATACACCCGCACCTACTCCACAATTCATTTTTGAACCGTCCGTCCTGCCAGTCTAGTCTTCCACTTCAAAGTGTTTTTTAAAAAGTATTCTGGGGGTAATACAATCCGTTGAGGGTGGTACTAGCTCTTTTGATAAAGAAGGCAGACTATTGCCATGTCCGTAGGGTCTCACATACCAGCACCCCATGGTATGGGACCAAACTGTTTATGGCCTAGGAAATTTTCCTCAGTGATAATGGATGTTATATTTTCCTAGGCACGTTGCGATTTGTTACACTCTGAACTGTCGTCCTTGCACCCTGGGAAATGGGTTTTAAGTAAGAGCTCTAGTGATTCTGCTTCATGTCAAGGCAGAGAATGTAATTCTTCAGTGTTTAAGGCACAGAGTTCTTCTGCTGACAGACGAAGGTATATAGCGAGCGCCATTCACCTTTGACAACAACAATATACTCAAACTCTACTATATGAGGCGCCACAAATATCTTCAAAATGCAACAGCAGATACATATTAGCATCACGAATAATAACAATAATATTGCATAATGTCAGCGTGTAGTCCTTAGGGAGATTGGCTTCTCCACGCTAATAAAATTCCTTTCACGCGCTGTTTCTCTGACCACCACCATCAGATCAGTCATTCAACGTGTGCACAGCACACACGCTTATTATGCAAGGGAATATGGGATTAATCAACAATCCATTCCCATCACCCATTTTCAATCTCAAATCAGAAAGTCGAAGCGCGGCAGTAAAATTAAGCATTCAACTCCTCAAGGACTTCATTAATAATTTTTTTTTTTTTTTTGTTCTCGGTATCTGCCCTTTCTTCGTATGCTATCGAACCCTTACGCAATCATGTACAAGTACATATCTTTCTGTAGCGGTTTCATGCAAAAAGATCTCATCAAACATAACCTTCGGGTTAATCAAGACCGCACCACAGAAAATATGAAACGAACACAAAACCTCATTATACCCTGGTGGTGGTGGTGGTGGTTGTGGTGGGGGTAGTCGGATGAATTGCTTCTATCGCTTCCCACTTTCATCAATATTTAAGGATAACAAAAGTCGAATAATAAAATTATGCGCAATTGTTTTGTTATTCATGAAAGAAGGAATTAAATTTCTTTTCCTTTATCCGTCTCGTCGTTCCGTGAGATACAATAGAACGGCTGTGCTCAAGGATGAAATGACAAAAACAAGAACTTGAGCTGGCGAAGGAGGCGAAACAATACCTGGCCCATAAGATTTGATATTTAGTTGTGTTTGATTGCAATTAAATAAAAAAAAATGTATATCTCTAACTGTATACACATATCATTGGCATATTTCATCCCAAAGGACAATTGACAATATTGTAACATACAGTCTCGGATCTGTGTATGGGATTTGCGATGAGCTTGCAAAATACCTTAGTCGAGTTTTATACAAAGCTGAGAGGGACGACAGGCAGTAGTTCGTCAGATCTTGTTCATCCGGTGAGCGTGTACTTTTGTCTGGATTAACTGCGGATGTGCGCTGGAATATCATATCCTTTTGTTGAGAAAGGAGAGTCGAAGCGAAATAAAACTTTTATGTAATGAATTGGATTGGATATTGAGTGGGGTGGAATGCGGTTATTTTCATTGTCAAGCTGTTTAATCTCGAGTGGTAATTGTGAATCTGGTTGTAATTAAACGACGTCGATGACGGTGGATGGGAGGCTTGAATTATGGAGGCTCTTGAAATACATTTGAAGACAGAAGACAACGAGGCTCTTCGTTTTGTAAAATACTGCTGAGTGGACAGATTTTCTCGTGAATTGCTTAACAGCAGGGTGGTTGTTTTTATTTTAGAGGTTTCGACCAATTGACATGCACTTGAAAAATAGATAACCCACTAAGAGCAGTACAAGCACAAAGGGGCCACGAACTACTCTCAAGCTTAAAAAACAACTCAGAACCAAGAGAGCGGACCCGCTACCAGCGGGGAGTTAAACTGCTTCGGTCACCCCTTCGCCTTTCGCCTAACCGCCAACTGGGGGAGGTGACTATAAATCAATCAACCTCGTCTCGTCAATTCGAAGATCCCGTCAGAGGCAAAAGACGGTCACCCCTCGCCTTTTCACCGAAGACAAACCTTTCCTTTCGATACCAAGCAGAAGAATGGAGTGCTCCCAATCAAGCTATCCTCAGCACCAGTTTCTGTCCACTGGACTGATTGTCAAAAGGAAATAAACGGGTGGCAGACTGTGACATCCTGGACCTGGACCTGGAGACGGCTGGCTGAAGACGCTTGTTGGTTGATGCGCAGGTCCAGCCCCGAATGTAGCGCCACCTTAAGGAAGTAAGACTGCTACGGTTAACCCTCATCCTTTTTTCCAACAGACGATCCATCCATGGACTTTTGGTCAAGCAAAGCAAACTGGTTCAATCACCCACTTCTGCTGCGCACCAGTCTCCCTCCATAGTGATGGTCTTTCAGAGGAAATAGGGGCGGAACAGACTGTTACGGTCACCCTCCGCCCTTACCCGAAGACTAAAGCAGGAGGTGCACTGCAAACTAAGATAAAATTTGACCGCCTCATCAGTCACATCAAAACCTCTTAACAAGGTAGGACAAGTTCGCAAGTAGCAATAGAGTTCCCACTGTACTTCCCGCCGGCTACTTCATATTCATATTTTGGGGCCTTTTTTGATTTTTCAGTTTGGGGTAAAATTTCGTTATGGAATAAGGCCCCAAAAGAACGAAAAAAAAGACCCCCCTGCTTGGGTTTACTGTCAGATTTGGGGCCTCATTTGATCGCAGTGGGGCCTTGTTTCATATTTGAAATTGGGGTATTATTTAATTATGAAAAACAGCCCCAATTTTGGGGTGATTTTTTATTCTTAGTTTGAGGCCATTTTTCATTGGGGCCAAATTTCATGTAGCCCTTCCCGGCACATAGTTTTTCCTGGGCACTCCAACCTCCCCTACCTAACCTAACCTAAGTCACAAATTTAGCAGAAACACGAAAGTACTCTGATAAAGAAAATATTCAAAGATTAAATATTGCCAGACCGCTAGGCGCTAATAGAGCAAATTCTGTGCCACCTGTTTTTACACTATAATATATATATTTTTCAACAGTTTGACTTTTATGCCTTGCTTCCGCATTATATGTTCACCGACTGTGGCGGAGTAACGGCTAGATCCAAGTTCAACCAGCGGAAAACACAAATTGCTGCTTGAAGTTGTTACCTCCATTTCTTGCAAAACATCCTAGAGTTCAACTGCCCGGTTAGATACCCATCTGTACGCGTAACTGGCCAAGAAATGACACGTCCGTGTCACCCATAGAGAGAAAAATACCCCCACAGAAAAGAATCCACTTTTTTCTCTGTCTAACTTGTATTTTATTTAACCAACCAGAGGGAGTTGCCATACCCAACAACTCAAAGGATTCATCTAGCGTTAGGCACGGGCTGAAAGCAAATTACTCGCACAGAACAGAGTGCACATTTTCTTTCTCCCCTAGCTTGTATTTCAAACAAACAGAGGGCGTTCACATTTAGAACCATTTGAGCCCCTATAAAACCGAAAAAATAAAAATAGTTAAATCCGCAATTTAATTTTGGTTCCAGCCAATTCTTTGTTTCCACAAAATCTGCTAAAATAAGACAAAAATCACCTCACCAGATTTTACCATAGATTAACCACCATACCACTTTCCATTACTGTCTGTCACTGTCACTCCGTCGGCCTATTTAATCGTGCTCTATCGGTTTTTCTCTTTTTGGTCTCCTCATACTCTTTGGCAAAAACACTAATCGTAGACATTTTGGACCTTACCAATAATCAATTTTAACCTTTAACTGAAATATTTTGACGGTCACACTAATGTCGTTTTCGGTTGGTCGTCCAGAACCGTCCGGAAGAACTCTCCGAGATTCTGAATTCAAATCCAGAAGCAAAATTCTCTTCTTTTCAGGAGAAGAACTGTCATTTGAGTGCGGTTCTGGATTACCAATCGAAAACGTCATACATAACAATGATTAAAAGTACCACGATTTGTCAATATCTGAAACCTAATGTCTATGTTTTATTTACAATCCTACATTTAGAACATTTCTAGTTTCCTACGTGCTCCGTCAGATTTATAACATAACATAACAGATTTATAACATAACATAACATGAACAGTCTGTCAAAGTTGATGTCGATTTTCATTGGGCAAGAAAAAGCACTTTTTGAAAGATTCAGAGTCAGACTAGTTTTTCTGCTCTAGAAATCAGCTGTCTGTCAAATTTGTTTTCCATTGGCCATGGCCGGAAAAATTTTTTTTTTAAGATTCAGATCACTTTTGCGATTCTCTATTCTCTTTTCACACATACTTTCACCAATGCAAAAACAGGAGACATTTGTAAACACATTCGCAATAAAAAATATAGCTGACTGTCAAATAACACACCAACACAAATGCAAACAAAAGGTAATCTCATTTCATGTTCTATTGGGGCAGGAAAAATCTGAGATCGCAAAACGCAAATCTGAAGAGCAAAACGGTAAAAGCCCAATGGAAATCGACATAAGTGTGAACATTGCGACAAATTTGAATTCCATTGTGGTTTTGATTTTCCTTCGATTTCTTGAATTTCTATCGAATTTCACCTCATGGTGGTAGAACTAGAGAATTGAAATAAATTCGACATCGAAAATCAAAATGTAATTATTGAACTACATATTTTCGCTTGTTTTATTTGTTTCGTACATTTTCAATCCAATCTGTAGAAAACGAACCATAAACAATTTCACGAAATGTTGTCACATCGATTCAACCAATTTCCAACTCACACTGAAAAAAATGTACGCTTTTCTCGTCTATTTCTAGTGCATTCCCAACTCGATGTCCAATTCCAATACTCAATATTCAATTAATAGGCAAACTTAATACACCAGTTGTTCCCCAAGTTAATTTCCAGATGGTTGACGTGGCAACAATTTAAAATGCAAATACAACTCAACATGTACTCACCTGCACAACAAAATCCATGTTCGCTAGTTACTCGTTCAATGCAGCCTAGCGAAGTGTTCGCTATGAAAACAAACCCAGGGTTTCATGAAAATTTCCGATATTTCTTTTTTAATATTTCAGCAACTTTTTATCACTTTTAATTAGATTTCAACACAAAACACAATCGGGCGTTAGTTTACACTTATTTATTATGAATTATATTCAACAAAACTATTTCAAATCACAAGTTATTCATTAAACAAATGACCGCGATCAGACATGATCCGAACTCCAATTTGAACTACTGTGTCGCACGAAAAGCTACTTCCACTGGAATGTAATTAACTTTCGAAATCGGTATAACACTTTAGTTTGGGAAATTGAATAGAATGCACAAGTCTTAATTATTTTCACATGCAGTACGCTTAAATTTTAACTCAATATTATAGTCTCGATTTTAAGGCAGTTGAGCTGGCATAATTTGAACTTGTCAACTCAATTTTATAAACACACTTTTAACTCGATATGCCGGCCGGCGAATGGTGGTTCAACCATCAGTTGTTGTATCTTCAGTATACATGAAAGTTTAACCCGAGTTAAATTGTATTGAGAATTCTTAATAATCATTTTAACCACCAACTGAAATATTCGGTAATAAAGCCCGGCAAAATTTTATCTCCCATAGAAAAATGTCTACAAAGATCAAATTTAGCGAGCCAGTTTAGCAAGGCAGTACCTATTCTGTTCCGCACGCTAAATTCCGATCAGTTATTAGTTCATATGTCAGTTCAGTTAAAAATGGCAGTGTATTTAGACGTCAGTCCGGTATTGAGTTGAGCTTTCAATTTACTCCTGAGTAGCCGAAGGTTAGAAGATATATCTACTAAAACTGAACTGAAAACTTATGGGAATTCCATCAGTTTCAGTTAGACGCTTCAATTTTTGCATTTTGACATCAATTTAACTGATAGCTCAAACTGCAACTGTAATGACCGACTAAATGGGGCTTACGTACCTACTACGTATAATTTTGTTATACTCGGCGAAGAAAATGTTTCCACATATTTAGCTCGCGAAAGAATTGTCTGCTGCATTAAATCGGCGCTAAATTTTGACATTTCCGAAACGCAACATAACAATCTATTGTGTGTTATACGTACTACGTACAGTTTTGTTATAGTTGGCCCTGAATAAGTCTCCCCTGATTTAGCTCGCGAAAGAATTGTCTGGTGCATTAAATCGGCGCTAAATTTTGACATTTCCGAAACAAAATGAATTCTGAATTGACTGTTTCATGGAATACTTGAAAATCGATGTAAGTGAGTAGGAAAAAAGTGGAAAAATAACAAAAATAAAAACAGGTTTGCCAATAACATGTGTTCGTGTCCTATCTACAGTGAGCGTCAAAAGTAGGTAAGTAAAAACCGATGCTCTTTTGAGTTCTTTATGCCCAAAACAAAACACACGTGCAGAATTCACTGTGCATCAAAATTAGAATACACCATGTTCTTTTGTGCTGATACAACTGTGAATTCTGCACCCACCGCAGCACTGCAATATGTCTCTATTTCTAAATCCACTGCATAGCAACGTAGTGAATTAAATTAAATAGACTTGGCAGCATCGAATTTTTAAAGCGTGAGCGTCAAAAGTAAGTAAAAACCGATGCTCTTTTGAGTTCTTTATGCCCAAAACAAAACACACGTGCAGAATTCACTGTGCATCAAAATTAGAATACACCATGTTCTTTTGTGCTGATACAACTGTGAATTCTGCACCCACCGCAGCACTGCAATATGTCTCTATTTCTAAATCCACTGCATAGCAACGTAGTGAATTAAATTAAATAGACTTGGCAGCATCGAATTTTTAAAGCGTGAGCGTCAAAAGTAAGTAAAAACCGATGCTCTTTTGAGTTCTTTATGCCCAAAACAAAACACACGTGCAGAATTCACTGTGCATCAAAATTAGAATACACCATGTTCTTTTGTGCTGATACAACTGTGAATTCTGCACCCACCGCAGCACTGCAATATGTCTCTATTTCTAACTCCACTGCATAGCAACGTAGTGAATTAAATTAAATAGACTTGGCAGCATCGAATTTTTAAATTCAGCTACTGATGGAAACGAGGAAAAGAGAGACGGCAACCGATGCAAATTGAATTCTGCACATCTGTTTCATCTGCAGTATTGCTTGCAGTGAAGCACTCAGAATTTCTGCAAATGTGTTTTGGGCATTAGGGTCTGGTCTAAAAAGTAGAGGAAGTGCTGTCGCTAAAATTAAGCGCGAGTAGGATACTAGGTTTAAAAGTCAATCGATTTTCTTATTGAAATTTACTATGTATTTTGTTTCCTCACAAAATGTAGCTAATCGCAAGCAAGAGAAACGTCAAAAAAAGGGTACGAGGGCGATCAGTAGGCGTAATTTTTTGAAAATCTATAGCTACCTCACTTTTACTTTTACATGCAAAACCAAAAGTGAGTAGGTATAGCAAAACCGAAAGTGAGTATAACAGTTTTGCATGTAAAAGTAAAAGTGAGCTCTAGCTATAGATTCTCAAAAAAAAAAAAAAACGCCTAGTGACAGGAACACAAACAAGTTAAACTAAAAATATAATCTAGATGTTGATATGTCATTATGACAGTTGCAGTTTTTTTTTGTCGGCTGGCTGTCCCATATGACGCACTACTGCAAATTATACACAGTGGGGTAGAATAAATGAACTTTCACAAACAGTCTAACACTTTTATTTGATAAATAGAAAGCGAGGAAGCTTCTTTCGATTTTCGACTACTCAGGGTCTATAAAAATAGAACGAATTGCACATTGGCTTAAGCTGGATTACTACCATTCAACCTTCATGGTTCCTCGTTTGTTGTTCAAGAGACTTATGCCCAGTTTTACAGTGTACACTTCGATACTTAAGTGGTCACTTTGCGACTGGGCCTTAGTTGCTCAATCCGAAGTACTACTTTAAAACAAAGGTCAGTCACTTTGAATTCAATGTCACTCAATGAAAAAAATTGTTCAACAAAGTTTCAATCTCATCATTAGATAATCGGTTTTATCGTCAATGCAATAATTGTACTAGATTACAATATTCACGTGTAAAATTTTACAGCTTTACGGCACTAAAATGTATGAAAAAACTATTATATATTGTGACGTGGTGATTTCATAATTGTTGCGACATTCCTACTTGTACAAAATTCGAGAAAATTCGAAGCATATTTGTTACATGTACAAGCACATTCTTGCTCTTGTAGATTATTAATAATAATTTTTAGAATAATTAAAAACTCAATTGTATTTCTTTCATTTATGAATCAAGATCACAAAATTCCATAATTTTCAATGCGTTCGCCCAATGAAAGTGTTATACAATCCATCGAAATTGTAAATCAACTAAACAAGTAAAGTGGCAATACTGTTTGAGGGTGACACTTCTTCCATTAGTCGTGGAATTTTATTTCGTCGGTGTAGTGTTCGCGATGTTTAGAACGAAAATTCTGAGTTTTGTTAAAGTTTTCAGTGTTTTTTAGTGAATATAATTTGTAATAAACGTGTGTAAAGTAATGTAGAATGTTTTCCGTATTGAAAAGTTAAAAAAAAGGTGATAAATAGTGGTTCTCAAATCAAGCAGATGACTTTGGATGGCAGTTGTTGGTTCTTTTTTGCAAATTGCAATCGCAACCCGGTCGAAACATGAATATTGTTGCACAGGTATGTGAGACAGTTTTTTTTGTTTTTATAATTTGTGAAACATGAAATTAGACGATCGCATGTGGTTGACCTCATTAGGGTTTGTTTTTGTTTTGTGGCTGCTTTGTTGTGCGAAGAACGTTGTTGCATAGGTTTCATTTTCATGACGTTAGTTATAGCGTTATTAGATGAGCAGTCAACACTTCAGCAGATGTGCGATTATTTGACTTGTAAGTTTGCCGGGTGCAATCGGGTAGATGCACGGAGGCTGGCGGTCTTTAGTAGAGCACATTACAATTCGCTGTTAGGTTTGCGTGTGACACATGGGATTAGTAGGTAGGGTGTGAAATTTAAATATGGGTTTGAGGTAAAGATGGCCTGAAGAATGGGTATCGTTTTTTGACAAATGTAGTTCGTCTTTTGTACGACACATCAAGAGGAAGGGCGGTTTTTGAAGTGAAACTTCTTTAGCGAGGTGTAAAGGTGGGTTTCACTTTCACAGCTCTCGCATTTATGACATTGAACGACACCATCGTCAGTTCATTTCCACTTATGTCAATTGTTGGTAAAAAATCGTTTGTCAGTTGATTGTCAAACTTATGACCTTGATGCCAATTAATGTCGTTTTCGGTTGGTCGTCCAGAATCGTCCGGAAGCAATCCGAACGCATTCGATTTGCACTCAACTGACAGTTCTTCTACTGAAAAGAAGAGAAATTTGCTTCTGGATTTGAATTCAGAATCGCGGAGAGTTCTTCCGGACGGTTCTGGACGACCAACCCAAAACGACATAATTTTCCCTGTCAATTATAGACAAAGTGACGTTTTGTTTGACAATTCTGTTATTTCAACTTGTCAATCAAATTCTTTGTTAGTTATTGGCAAACGCTGTTTGTCTATTCATTGAAAAGCAATTTTTCGCTATTTCCCTTTGCCAACTTTTTAATTGGCATAAAAATACGTCAATTGTCAATTTCAAACAAGATTGCACAAAAAAAATGGCAGATTGCCGATTAGTCGAACGACTAGATGCAATCCAATACGGGATGACGAAAGTCAGTTCCCTCGGGAGGTTTTTTTTAGATCGGGTTAAAGCATCCCTCGCGTAATAATGTCTTTCGATAATTTGTCCTTCCCATTACAAAAAAAAAATTGACAAGTGGAAACCCAGCATAAGTCTGAAAAAATTTAACGCAAATCAAATTGAAACGAAAATCAAAGTGCAAAACTTTTTTTCCTCCTAAGCGGCTAGATCGAGTTTGCTGAGATGGTGTGTGTGTGTTTAAGTGGGTTCCTGGATAGTGTGGATTCACTATTGGAATTCACTGTAGGTGGCGCTACAATCGGGTTCCATGAATTTTGTTTGCTCCTCCTAACCGGATGGATTGATTTTGATGACATTTTTTGTGTGTATTTGAGTGGCTAACTGGATGGTGTAGATTCCCAATTCGACTCGCTACGGTAGGTGGCGCTACAATCGTGTTCCATGAATTTTGTTTGCTCTTCCTAACCGGATGGATTGATTTTAAAGAAATTTATTTTTTGTCATTCTTTAAATCCCGAAACCCATCAAAAAATCGCTCAATTCTTTAGAATGTACCTATATCCTTAAAAATCGTACAATTTTATCCAAAAAAACAAAACGTCCACCAAATGAACCGTCGCATGTATACGTACTTGTTGTGTTTTTTATTAAAACTTATTTCCGGATCAACAACATAATATCAAGAAAGCACAGTAAAATATTGGGTCATGGACATGGACACTGACACGAACACGAACAAACGACAGTAACAAATGAAACTGCTGCACCAGGCAGCACATACTTACTGGAGCGCGCAGGCGCGCGCGTTAATCGCGCAGGAATACTAATTTAAATAAGAAATTAATTTGTTGGAAATCCGGCTGGTACGATCTGTGGCCTAAGATAGAAGGCACAACAGCGAGTAAAAAACAAAGATCCATCTACGCCAGGCCAAGCAAAGAAACACTTAAGAAAAAAATATAAAAAAAATATCAAAAGAGACGGAGATCGCTCGTTTTACACGGCTGATCTGCGCTCATTTCTTTATTAATTAATTTTTTTTTATATGTGCTTTATTTCGTTGTTGGGTGGAGATGGCAGTTAAAGAGCAAATCGTTGCGCGCGCGCGCTGTTGGTTGTTGCACAAGAGGAAAGGACGAGCCTTTGTTCCTTGCGGGGCTCGCTATATGAGTTGAATCTTGTTTTTATGGTCATTTTATGATCGTCCGGGAGATTAGCATAAAAATGATATTTACAACAAAATTGTATCACTGTACATCAGTAGACGTGCGGTTGAGGTGCGGTTAAGCGGGAGCAGCCACATACTTTATATCGAAGCTGCGCAACGCCTTTTGACGACCACGACGACGAATAGCGACTCCAACGACGACGCGACGCGACGGAAGAGCAACAGCAGGAGTAGCTGCACTGCAGCAAAGGCTGATGATAATCGTGCGGAAGGTGTGGCGGCAATTAGCCAATTTGAATTTTGATATTTCTTTCACTCCGAGGTGTCATTGGCATCGCCATTTGTCGTGTCGTTATTACACGCACAGGAACAGGCAGTAGGCACACACTTGTTGATTTTTGTTAGGCTCATAAAGTGATGGACCTAAGAAATTTTGAAATACTTCTCCTCCACCTTTGAAGAATGTGTTAAGTTTTTGCTCTGTCTTTAGCCTTGGCAAGCATATCAACTTTGGAGCATTCATTATATGAATCGGAGAATGAGTAGTGGGTCCATGGTTTGTCCTGTTATCTGGGTACTTGCCCAGATGTTTAATGTGATCTGGGCTTTCTGCAGAGACCTTCTTCTGATAAACCCATTTTTCTTAGATCTATACAGTGTCCCATTAGGAGACCTGTGAAGATTCTTAGGTTGTCTTTGCTTAGACCAATACATGCCTTAAATGTTTTTAGGTTATAGTTCCCTAGAAGTTTCTTAGCTTGCCTCATGCCCTGAAGGTTCTTAAAAGATACGGTTCTTTTTGATTTTTTAATCCTCCTGACCTCTTCTCCTAGGGTCTGTTTCCCTTTGCCGCAGAGCGGTTCAGGTCCTATGATGGGCTCCGCTGCTCCCTGTCCTGTCAGAGAGTCGCATGCATGACCAGGTATCCAACAGATGGTTACTCTGTTGTTCTTACCTAATTCATTAAGCCTGTGCAGGCATTTCCACAAAAGCTTGCATTTTATGATATAGGCGCCAAGTGCCTTGATGGCGGCTTGACTACTAATCACAGTTTCTGTCGTTTTTCTTGAGAATGATCCGAACGCATCTATCTATAGCGCATTTTTCAGCTTGGAAGATGCTGGTACATTTGCCCATGGATTCGTAGTGCTTAGTTCCTGGCCCGATCACTTCTGCACCAGTTCCTTCGTCCGTTCTCGATCCATCTGTATACCAGTTTAGATTGTGGTTACTCACTCCATAGATCGTGGATTCATTGCTCCAATTTTTCCTATTGCTGAGCTTTGTTATGAAATTTTTCTCAAAACTGAATCTCCTGATACTATCATCCCTGGGTATAGCTAGAAGTGGAAGTTTTGCGAGTACATAGTACTCTTTCAAACCAATGCATTTCTTCCTTCCAATTCCTTCGTTTGCCATCATCGGGATAGCTTTTTCTGCCTCAACCAGATGACATGGTTGACATAGATGGCATGGTACCAATTGACCTTTTTGCAAGCTAAGAACAGAGCAACGTCCGCAACAACAATGATATTTATACGAATAACTTGTTCTTAACTTGCAGTATAGGAAATGGTCTGCCCATCTACACCTTACTAGCTCAAACTAAAAAAAAATATATATAAATTTCCACTGAAATATTTTTACCAATAAACAATAGAATTAAAAACAAAAAAACACCACAAAGGAGTAGCTCATCTTCTTCCATTTTTTTAATGCAATTCAGATTTAATTTAAGTTTCGAGTCCTTAATTCCCTTTGTTTGTTCCCTTTTAGGGTCCTTTGACTTCTTCTCGCTTCTCGGCTTTTATTGATCACCCTTCCGACTGTCATTTGACTTGGGTATATATTTAATTCATTTTGTTGTTGTGTTTACTTTGTCGTCTGTCGTCGAGTATAAGAAACAGAAACAAATAAAAAATCGACCAACAAAATCGCCGGTCATTATCTTTCAACTGTCAGCGAATGAACTCAAAACTAACATAAGAACGCGTGCAAAACTGCAAAACATATACATAAATCCACTCGTATCCTTTGAGGGAATATCATCGAAGCGCTGAGCACAACAAAAAGCATCGATCTAAAAAAAAAAAACAAAAAAAGAGAAAAAGTGTATCCTTAGAGCTCAGAGTGAGACTGTCAAACGGAACGGTAAATACCCTTATGTCGATAATTATTTATGGTTCTACTATTTACCGCAAAAGAAACGACGACACGGCAACGTCACACAGGAAAAAAAAACAGAACGAACCTCCACGCATGATCAAAGAAGAAGTTGCAACAAAAAAAAAAAAAAAAATCAAATCCCAACAAGGAGACCAATAAACTTATTTTCGATTTTTTGTGGATACCCTATTTCGGAAGCATTTAGAATTATTTCCTATTTCCACACGTGTTTAAGATAAGTATACGCCTAGCTATTGTGTCTTATTTTTCAACAATTCGAAGTAAGCTAGCTCTGTCTCTAGTTAACTGCCTCGAAGGTGTTTCGATGTTCCTTTCGAACTTGAGCGTCCCTGAAGTAAGTCGTTTCTCTGGGGCCTTTAACAGCCGAAAAAAATTGCAATCTACCTACAGACCTTGGCCTTTGTAAATATCCCACCTTTATCTCCAAATAGCACGGTGTGGCCGATCATCTCTTATGGCTGTCCCATTTGGTACAATATAGCGCCTTCCTATATGCAAAAGATTCGGGTGTTTGAGAGACAGTGTCTCAGGACCTAGGTTTGTTTAGAACGCCCGAGTCTGAGTACATAAAATATTATCCCAACAAGACCCTATACGATGGGGCTCGACTGAATAGGATTGACAATTTCCTAATTAAGGTGATTCGGAGGCACGTTGCAAGGGCGATGGCCAATACTAATAATCTGATCTCGGTTTTAACGTAGGTACCACGAGAGTACGCTCCGGTCTGGCATTGTCCCGCCTGAGGCATTTCTTCATGGAGACATGAAAGGATTAGTCCAAAGTAAAGATGGTGTGTCGGTATTGTACCACAGCCACCGAGGCGCGAGGGATAAGCGGCTCATGCACGACGAATATGGCGCCAATGTCACAGGAGCTCCTCCGTTTTAATACCGCGATTGCGGATAGTGATAGTGTCGATACCGCAAAGCAGTTTTGGTGGCTTGATGAAGAGGTAGGGGCAGCCACGCTCTCCCGGGCCGGTGCGTTACCTAGGTAACATCCTCCTTAGTTTTAATCTAGTTTGTAAGTTAGTTAAGGTAGGTGTATCTTAAGGGGGTCTGTGGGAGGGGCCGGGCTCGTCAACATGAATGAGTGCTACCGAGACTTGACCGACCGACGCTTATGGCCTCGCTTGAGTCCCGACGGCGCGTGTGCACCGTGTTGGTGAAAAATTTGAAAGATATGACAAGGCTAACGTCGATTTTGTTAGGGTCAAGTCAATATCGTTCCAAAAATCGAAGTCTTATATACCCTATGTGGATAGGATACACAAAATCCGCATTACACAAAAAGGGTATAGCTCGTGTATGCTCTTAAATGAGATAAATGAATAAAACTCTTTTTAATAAATGATTTACGAATGACTAGTAGAATTTATAATAGCTGCTCTTGCTGATGCTGCTGGTGTGCTGTGCTCTTGCTCTTGCTCTTGGGCTGATGCGCTGTTGTTTGCTGCATACGAATCCTTGTTGTTTTTGTTGGCTCTGCGATGCCTGCGGATTCAGGTGCTTTGTGTGCCGCGCAACGGACCGGTGTCACTTGGTGGCACACACTTTTTTCCTTAATCTGATTATGGGGGTACCTACATATATATAATAATAATAAGACCAATGCTACGCGATCCAAGAAATACTGTCGCACTAGCCCACGAGAGAAGTCATTAGAGAGGTTCGAGTGGAGAGCGCGCTTTCTTTTCTTTTTGTTTTCGTTGGCCTCTGCGCTGCTGGTTCTTCTTTGTTCCATCTTTGGTTCTTTTGACGATTGTTGCATAAAGCAGGGACCTTTTGTGTGTGTTTCCTTGCTCCGATTTTTAATTCTTCACCAGGAGACAATCATCATAATAATCTATCCCTCATCCGTTTTGCTGCTTAGCATTTTATGTTGTTCGTGCGGTTGCTGCTGCTGCTGCTGATGATGATGATGACGCTCTTGCTCCTACTGTTGCTGCTGTTTGTTGCGGTTGATCGATGTAAATGGGGATTCGCATTTTAAGTTGTTAAAGAGTTGGTATATCCAATATACGATAAGGCCAGTGGATTTTATTTAAATAAAAGGAATCATGGAGCGGTCCGGGGAAAAAACAAAAACGGTTTGTGATGAATGATTCCTTTAGGAGACATCGGACCGCGCAAGGAACGATGGCGAATTCTTATGAACAAAATTAAAAATTCCATTGTTTTCGGTGGGAAGTAGAAATCATAAATTTTCTGCGATGCTTTTATTTTGCAAATTCAGCGAATCCGGCGGCAGAAATGAAATATTCCTTTTGCTATTGATCGCAAATCACCTGTCGCAATTCTACAAAAAAAAAATTGCAAAAAAGGACAGTCTAAAATTAGCATTGACCATATCAGTCTTTAGAGAAGGAGCCTAAAGAACATCTTCGCTCTATACACATTTTTAAATTGCACCCCAAGAAGGACCTTCGCCCTGGCAAAATTTGGTTGTTAATCAATCTTCCATTGAAACTACATCAAAGTTCAGATTTTGCTTTTAAAAACTGCTTCAATACACTAGTACCTAGACCTACCTATGTATATATTGGTAACATGTAAGGGCTCTCATGACATTCGTTTCCATTATTTTTACTTTCATTCGCAGCCCGTGTTACAAATTAAAGGCATTCATCTATCCAACATTTCACCCCTAATCCTTCCCCCTCACTACCATAAAAAAAGTCGAATTCACTATTTTATAATTATCATAGAATAGGCAACAGCATTCATTAACAAGATCAGCCGTAATGATATATCTGATACACTATAGCTACAGCAGATGTTTGCAAAAAAAAAATGGTAGAAAGTTTCCCCTCTCTGCCGTCTTCTCACTTCTATACGAGTCCGTATAATTTGCACATACACAAAGTAGCTACACGCGAGCGAAAAATAAAAAAAAAAAACGCCAAGGGTAGGAATTATATACTTTTAAGCCTGTTTTCCTTGTTACGACATTTCGTTGGGGGTGAAGTTTTCTTCTTGTCAGATTTTATTTTTTATAGTTCCGCTTGTATTTTTTCATATGTAGAGGGATGTTGGTGACTGTGAAAGTAGCACAAAAAAATGCACCCCTTATTATTATTTTTTTTTTTTTTTTTTCACTTTTCTCTGCACTCATTTCACCCCCATAAAAATGTGAATGAGAAAAAAAAACGTAAATTTTCGACGGGCTTCGAAATCATGAAGGACAAAAAAAAAAAAACGGCACCCTCTTTAGTAAAAAAAAAGTAAAAACAATTTTTTTCGCTCTAGCTGTGGGTGTATAAGTAAAAATACATGTTTATGCTGTTTTCCTTTTGTTAATCCATCATTTGTGTACTATTAAGTATGTATGTATGAATTAGTGTGTATGTGTTCGTGTAGTATGGGGGGTTGTCAAAAGGAAAGGTTAATTTGCGAAAGAGATCGCGAATTTCTTAACTTTTGTTTGTTTCTTGATTTGATAATTTTTCGAAAAGATACCTATTCAGAAAGACAGACATCAGAGACACTGATGCGCATGAAGTCAGAATAAATTTGCCGCATTAAAATTTGGGTCATCCTAGGAACCTGTAGGTGTGCTATGATGCATATTGGAATAAGACTCAGCGGTAGCTGTTTTTTTTTTTTTACTTATAGACCGGTCTCCCAACCCGTGGGTAGAGACACTCTACTCACTCACATCTTCTGCGGTCCAAGGAAAATCGCTTCTACACAGTTGTCAAGACGGAAGTTCTTGCGTACATGAAGGGCTAATGTTCGAAGATTTTCTTGACCGTTATTATCTTTTCGTGTTTGATGTTGCCAACAATTGTATGATAGTGTCTTTTGGACGTGAAAATGTACGCCTTAATACAACTCATAGAGTTTTCGGGCAGTATTTCCTCCTCCATTCGCCCTTTTCGCACACTATGGACAAAAAGGAGACCAAATCCGTCGAAGAAGCCCATATGGGCATAATCAGAATCGTCTAGCTTTTAAGACGTTGAAATGGTTCATCTTTAAAAGTAACTTTCCAGGGCTGTCCTATCACATTACCCTGCCGAATTCTGGTACATATGTATATGTTTCGAATAGTTCGGAAGAACTGGGTGAGTTTCGCCGAGATATCGAGCTTGGCCATCACCATACTGCGGGTTGGTGATGAAATCTACTTTTCCAAAATCCCCTGTGCTGAAATCCCTTACTCCAAAAGACCCTAAGAGAAAATCCCCCATTTTTAGGTTTGGTGTTTCTAATTCTGGCGCCGCGACGCGACACCTAAAAATGGTGTTAAAAAGTGAGAAACGTATGGGGGGCATGTTGCTCCCCCTGTGGCCCCCCTGCTTGTGGTCAGTGTAGGATTTGGAGTAGGTGCAAGGTTGGGTATATGCAAAGTTTAGTTTGCTTGTGGGAGATTTTGGCATAGGGGATTTCGTCCCGGGAGATTTTAGAGAAAGAGAAGAAAACGAAAGAGGAATTATGTCCAATGAGGGATTTTGGAAAAGGGGATAACGTAGGGATCCCCATACTACAATATGCAAAGTCTCTACTTGAAATTCGTTGTGCTTTTTTAGGATTTAGGGTCAAAACGCCGCCTTCTGCTGGAACTGGAAGCCATATTGGTACATGCTGCAGAAAAGATTTAAGAAATGGTTGAGAAAGAAGTTAAAAAAGTTGCCCAAACCATGTTAACTTAGAAATAACAGAACTTTTAAATACTTCAATGTAAACAGAAGATTAAGGCGGGTAAAACCTCTTGATCTATAAGAGTTAGCTAAGTAGGTAATATTTTCAATAAAAAAAGTATAGAAATCCGACAACCGACGGATTTATCCTCTCAAATTTTTAAAATGAATCAAAAATAAATTGCCGATTCGATTAGTCGAACGGCTAATTCGGGATGACGAAAGTCAGTCCCCTCGGGAGTTTTTTTTTAGATCGGGTTAGAGTCCCTCACTATTGCAGAAGTATCCCTCGCGTAATAGCAATTCCTTCCAGGGAATTCCCATTACAAAAAAAAATCGACACAGAAAGGTGGATACGATTTTTTATACGTCACTATGAACGGGGGCTTGCAATGTTTTTCTAACCTCCTTTATAACAAAGCTAGCCTCTTCTTTGCTGGGTGCTGCAAGCGGTTTTTTATTGACTAGACGTGTATTCTCTTCTTGTCCCATTTATTGCGGGAAATATTGAATATTCGCTTCCTCGAGAAGCTTTCGTTCCTGTCTTAGGGCCAGCAACAAATTTATTGATATTATTATAAAACCTTCGGATGTTGTGTAATGACGAGATTCTTCGATGCGGTAGATTGAGTGAGCAATATTCTTTCTTCGCCCACCAGTTTAGTGGGCCATTTACTTGTCTACCTCATGGAAGGTAGATCCTACTTGAGCTTTGAGCATTCCATGTCTACGACTATGCTTAAAAAACACCACCAGTTATAGCAGCTAACCGACCGACCTTATATTGGGCTACAAAGCAAGGACGTGGGCTTTCTGTCAGTTATCAACATTGCGAAAGCTCCATCGCCAAAGTAAACATATATAGACCCACCTATAACCCGTTGGTATTGGACCTATCCCCTAACCGATCCACCTTAAAATATCCCCAAAAAGATACCATGTAGACATTGTGGAGACTTCACCAAGGAATTTCCAAAAAACAAGAAAGCTGACAAAACCGGTGAAATATTTTCTATATTTATTAAGTCCAAAGATAATACGTTTATATTTTCATTTCCTCTTTTCTCATTTTTTTTTCGATGCAAAAAAGAAATTCAAAGAAAATAATAAATAAGGGAAAAAAAATTAATAAATCTCATAGGAATTCTTCAATATATCATTCTGCAAAAAAAAAAAAAAAAACCACAAGGGATTCGCTTTTTATGTATTTCCTTTAATTCTTTTCTCTGCTCCCTCTACTGCTTTCTTCTCCTTCGTGTCATCTATGTGTGCCGTTCGTTCCACCCCTAGAGCATAAAAAAATAACCGAATCTCTGTATTGGAAATTAGATTTCCATTTATTCGGCCAAGTCAACTAATAAAGTGAAAGTGACGCTAAAACACAAGAAAATGGAACATGTCTTTATCCTTTCGCCAGGCCGTTTTTTTTTACGACACTAGCTAAGCACTATTTTCATCCCTTGAGTCATTTTTTCTGCGCCCACGTACACCAAACACATACATGAATATTTCGAAAGATCGTTGGCAGGGCGAGGTAAGGAAATAAAATTAAAACAAAAAATGAGCAAACCGAGAAAAAAAAATATCCTCTTAATAACAGTAATGCAAAAATATGCCCACGTACGCGCGAGGGGTGGAAGATCGCCGGCACCATACGCACATTAGTTTCTATCCAAATCTTACGGTTCGTGTTTTTTGTAGACCATTGCCACCCCCTATGCGTATACGCGCCACGCAGAGAAAACAATAAAATATTAATGACTATTATAAGGGTATCGTATAGGCACAGACACACGCATAGCAAAAAAAAAAAAAGTTATTTATATGACAAATAAAATTACCAGCATTGCAGATGGGGTATGGAGAAAAGCAAAAACTCAGAGTAAGAAAATAATTTTTTTTTTTAATTTTTTTAAGGACAACATTTTACACAGGTATTGTGTTTGTGTGCTTTATGCTCTCCTTGTTCTGTCATAGCAACCCCCAAACTTGAAGAAAGTCAGCGGTACACACCGCATCATCAGCAGTGTGTTGGAAAAATCATCTTTGCTTACCTTCCTCTAATGATGAATTTTCTTGAAAAAGATTTTTCTTTTGTCCGATAGAAAACATTGAAACCCACCCTCCCTTATACGGAGGGCAAAAAATTGCATTAATTTCATAGTGTGTTGGCTAAGTTCTAGCAGTATATTATTTTAAAAAGGAAAGTCGAAATTAAAAATTTTCAACACTGGAAAGACCCCATTCGGGAGCTCAATATTAATTTTTTAGCTTAAATGTCATGAATACGAATACCCTATGCCTATACCCTGAGGGAAGTTTATATCGCTCGTTGTTACTGTGTTAGGGGGTGATGCTGACGACCGACGGCGGCCGCAGACATTGTGGTATTTCGAACGTGGGTGGATGGACTTTTGAATTGAAACGTTATGAGCTGGGGGGTTGAATTTTTACTCGTTATTTGGTTGATGTTTTTCATATCTTCTATATAGATGTGGCAACGCAACGGTCTTTCTTTGTGCTTTTGTTCCTTTTGGTTATTATTTTTGTCCAATTAAGTCGGGCTCAGCAATAGCATACGTCTAGAATCGTACACCTGTACGGATTCTGCTATAATGAACAATTTTATAGGTTCGTGAGTAATTTTATGCCATAAAGGTAATAAGCGTTAGTATTTTAAAGACACAAAGACACAGTATTACGTGCGCCCTTTAATGTTAGTTAAAGTGTGTAAGACATTTGAGTATTTGTCTATTGAGCGGTACATACTGAGCCCGTTAAATAGTTACGGATACAATTTTTTGTCAATTAACTTATTCCTTGCTTCTATAGTTGGCTTACTGGCCCTTGAATGTATCGGGGTTATTTGTGGAAGGCCAGAAATTGGCCACTACTCTTTATGTAACATTCCTTTAACCCTCCTCCTAGAGAAGTATTTTGCATTATTCGATTGCCTGCTACATTCCATATCTCTATCCTGAGCCGTGATCCTAGCACCCTAGGATTGACTTACAAAGGGATCCCTACGTTATCTCCTTTTCCAAAATCCCTTATTGGACATAATCTCTCTTTTTTCTTATCTCCTTTTCCAAAATCTTCCGGGACAAAATCCCCTATGCCAAAATCTCCCATTTACATACATCTATTATCTATTATAATATTAAAAGCCGACCCGATTTCTTGTGATAGTCATTTACCCTACTTAAAGAATACAAAATCCATTTTTCTTTTTACCAAATTGAAGCTTACCACTCATAGATGTGTTATGAAGAATAATTATTTGAAAAAAACATTTGTAAAATAGGTAAATTAATATTTTTAAATTGCATTGGTTACAACAACAACAAACAAAGAAAATTAATATTTCCCCTTCGCTCAGTCGAAATTCTACTTTTTGCGATCGTGCGACAGGACAAACAAAAACAAAACCACATCGTCATACGTGGGGGTGGTGTGTCTGTGTACCTCATTCGAAAAGGGTTGATTTGTTTTCTTAGTGAGTACTATGGTCAGCAGGAGCAGCTGTATGTACATAGTGATCGTATGTCCAATGCTGCGTGCTGCAGTATAGCATGGGGTAGGTATATTAATAATCTTCATAAGAGAAGAGACGTACAAACCAGGTAACAGGGTAAGGTTGGGTTGGGGTAGTTGTTTGGATTTCATATGAAGAGGGAAACAAAGGAAATGAGAAGCAGTATTGTATGAACAAGTACCATGGTCATGGAAAGGGAGGGCGGTGCAGAGGGTGCGCATTATATTTGTTGTCTTTCATTCTCCATTGGCGTAGGTATATGGCGATCCGATACTTTTTAAGAAGTTTCACTTCTTTCACGCGTACCGACTTGCACGGTCCCTGGATGGTTTAACTTTAGACCCGGTAGGTGGCGCTGCAATCGGGTTCCAGGAATTTTATTTATTTCCTTCTAAACGCCTGGACCGATTTTGCTGAAATTTGGTGTGTGTGTTTGAGGGGATCCCTGGATGGTTAAGGACTCGGTAGGTGGCGCTGCAATCGAGTTCCAGGAATTTTATTTATTTACTTCTAAACGCCTGGACCGGTTTTTCTGAAATTTGGTGTGTGTGTTCGAGGGGATCCCTGGATGGTTAAGGACTCGGTAGGTGGCGCTGCAATCGAGTTCCAGGAATTTTATTTATTTACTTCTAAACGCCTGGACCGATTTTGCTGAAATTTGGTGTGTGTGTTTGAGGGGATCCGTGGATGGTTAAGGACCCGGTAGAAGGCGCTGCAATCGAGTTCCAAGAATTATTATTTTTTTTTTTCTAAACGCCTGGACCGATTTTGCTGAAATTTGGTGTGTGTGTTTGAGGGGATCCCTGCATGGTTAAGGACCCGGTAGGTGGCGCTGCAATCGAGTTCCAGGAATATTATTTATTACCTTCTAAACGCCTAGACCGATTTTGCTGAAATTTGGTGTGTGTGTTTGAGGGGATCCCTGGATGGTTAAGGACCCGGTAGATGGCGCAGCAATTTTATTTATTTCCTCTTTAAATGGATGGTTTATAGTGGGTCAAAACAATTCAAACCAAAACAAAGCAAAGCAAAGCAAAACAAAACACAGTTGTTATGAAGTTTTACCTCAGTAGGGTGCTTATGTACATAAGAAGGTGAAGCACATACTCATTTTTTTTTGTCGTTCTGCATGCATGTTGCGTTGCTTTGTGTTTAAATGTATGGTGGTCGAATTTCGACCACTGGGTGAGCCTAGTACTTATTAAATCCCTCGTTAAAATCCCCTGTTCGTTTAAAATCTATCCGTTTTTTAAACGCGTAATTTTGGCAGTAAACTTACGCAAACATCATAATATAAACTTTGCATATACCCAATTTTGCACATATACCGCATATCTGACAGTAAACCCAAGCAGGGGGGTTACGTATCTCACTCTGTCGCGCGACAGTATTAATAACACCAAATTTAAAACAGGGAGATTTTGCCCTTGGGAATTTTCTCTCAGGGTCTTTTGGAGTAAGGGATTCCAGCAGAGGGGATTATGGAAGAGGGGATTTTGGAAAAGGAGATATCATCACCAACCCACTTACAAATTAAATTTTTGACAATAGAGTCGCCGATGCACTTAAAGAGCGTGTATTTTTGACTTTTTCTCGGTCTAAAAAAAAAATGTTTTGATGCAAAAATAATTTTTTACACAATTCTAATAGTGACTGCAATTTGAAAAATGTCGTCGCTAATATTTTTTATGATTTTTTGAAAATTGCTAAAAATGACTATTTTAGTCACTTTTTCCTCCATTTCATACAAAATTTTTCTGAGATCATCCCACTAAAAAAATCATAAAAAATATTAGCGAAGAGATTTTTGAAAAAAATTGTTTGCAGTCACTATTAGAATTGTTTGAAGAAACTTTTTGCATCAAAACATTTTTTTTGAGACCGAGGAAAAAAGTCGACTTTTACAAAAGTTCTAAATTTTCAATGGGTCTACTTATACTTAATGTACACTCTAAAAAATGCGTGTAAAATTACTATGAAAGTGTATGTAATTTTTAATGTAAAAATAGGCAAGTTGCGTGTTTATACACACGACAATAGGTAAAAAAAAAATTTAAACATATAATGTTAGATATTACAAACATTTGTTACAAATGTACACCTTTTGTGTACCTTTCAACTATTGTTCAATAATATTCTATTATTGTTTAAACATTACTCTCAAAATATTTATAAATAAACAAATATTGTTTAAATATAAACACCTTATGAAATTTAGACACACAATGTTTAAAGACCAACAACCAGTGCTTATACATATTTACACCCATCTGATGAAAGTTACACATTTTATGTGTAAATTTGCAATTCGATTGTGACGATTCATTTGCGAGTTCATAGTCATACATGATCAGACCTTTGACTGAAGCAGTTGAACCTCTTGCGCTCCCAAGTTCCATCGCATCGTTTTGTGCGTGTACGGTTTCTGAAGTCTTTTTGGCGTTTTTAATATAAATAATAAATATTATAAATATTTTTAATAAACATCTTAAACATTTTTGGATTGTTTTATTTCGTTGTACACAAAAAAAGTCTAATTTTAGGCGTCTTCGTACACAATTTTGTTGGAATTTACACATTATGTGTCGAATTTTGCTACAAATTTGAACATAAAAGGTTTGAGAGAATTACATTAACAACAACTCGTAGACACAGTCACTTTGGTAGGAATGATAGCTATTTCGAACTACACCACTAATTCATCATCAGACTCCTTTAAGTGATTGTTTGAATAGTTTTGAATTCTGACAGTCAATTCTCCGTATATATCCACTTGGGAAGACATTTCTGTTTTCCCCTGTCAGGAAGTGAACTTGCACCTCGATTTTCTCAATTTGACCAAGTGACTACCACTTGCGCTAATTGAGCGACGAATACAAGCCCGCCAACTGGTGATTCGAACGGAGGAGAAGACCAACCTCTGTGCGTTGTTGTTGCTACGAGGTGTTTTTGTTTATTGTCGTTCTCTCGGTTTTCTTCACCTCTTCCTCTCTTTTTTCCCCGCAAGCTGTGAGATTTTCAACAGATTCATACGAGTAGAGAGGTATTATTGGGAAGAATTCGTTGGCTAATACCCAGGCCATGGTTTTTTGTTAACTGAGTGGGGAAGCGAGGAGTAACAACGATTCTCGCTTGTTTGGGATTGACCCTGACAATTTCTGTTGGGAAATTATGTCGAATTTCAGTCTCTGAATTATTGTTTGAGAGAATTACATTAACAACAACTCGTAGACACAGTCACTTTGGTAGGAATGATAGCTATTTCGAACTACACCACTAATTCATCATCAGACTCCTTTAAGTGATTGTTTGAATAGTTTTGAATTCTGACAGTCAATTCTCCGTATATATCCACTTGGGAAGACATTTCTGTTTTCCCCTGTCAGGAAGTGAACTTGCACCTCGATTTTCTCAATTTGACCAAGTGACTACCACTTGCGCTAATTGAGCGACGAATAAAAGGTTTGAATTTACACATTTTATGTTGATTTATAAACATTTCTTTCTGAAATTCTGTTGAATTTTAAACATAAATTATGTAAATGTACATTTAATTTGAACATCTTAAGTGTAGAAATACGCATTTATATTTAAAATCTATGTTTGAATTTACACACCAACCCCCGTATTAATAAATACCGCATAGTGGCGAATTAGCTCTAAAACATCTTTTAAGTCGTAAATATTATTAATAAACATATCTTAGCTTTCACTGACATGTTTTAAGGAGCGGATAACTTAATTCAACGAATTCGACGTATAGAGAGTGGTTAACTTGCACACACAGTTAATTTACTATACACATATTTCAAATACACGTATACCAACAAAAAGTTCGATTGGACGCGAGAAATTTAAAAGCTGGAAGAGAATTTCAGAGAGAATCTAAAATTCGCAAACGAAAATGCTCTGAGCATGATAGTGTCAGCTGATGGAATATGACAGATTTACAACCATGTTTAGTACAGTTTGGACGCAGTGCTGCCGTGCGTTTAGTGATAAAGAGTGGATAGCTAATATGGATATAAGATGTATTTATTAATAATAAAAGTTATCAAACGAATAAGTCCACTATCCGTATGGTAGCTAAAAGATGTTTTAAAGAGCGGATAGGGCTTTTTTATTAATTCCGCTGCAAAGATTTAAGATTTACGCATTAAATGTTTAATATTGATACGTGCGTAAAAATACTGCAATTATGGTAGGCAAGTAGATTCCTCGCTTAATGATAGTAAAATTACACGATTTTTTCTTAGAGTGTATGTAAGTTTTCAATATTTCCCAACGTTGTTCAAGCGTAAAGCGACTCATTTCGTTCCGCGGAGCTATGATACTGACTTTTTGTCAGTAATGTAAACCACTGTCAAGATTTCGAGCGGGAAACAGCTGTCAGTGTCAAAATAACCTATGATTTAAAAAGAAACCTGTACTAGCGCCTCGAACTTATATTTTAAATCTATATTATTTCTATAAAAAAATATATTTTCTGACCAACAATCACCTTAGATTAAGAAGAATCTTAACCATTATTTCAATTGAGGGTAGAACCAATAAATTGTTTTTTTTTTTAGTATAGTCTACAAGTCTTGAATTGTGACTTAAAATGTTCCACACACACTATCGGAATGGTACCTCCACCACGAGTCTAACTACCACATTTCTTTGATTGTCAATTTTCTCGAACGTAATCGACCATCAAACCGTAAACTGACAGTCATGCCAAATATACCTATAAGGCGAAAAAATGGCCTATCTCCCCTATAATTATCGTTGCAATTGAGAAACGTTTTACGTTTTCGTGCGCATCATTCAACAACAAACAGATTCCATCACATAATTCCTGTCAATTGTGGTCACAGGGAAAAGGACATCGCAATCTTCCCCCCCCCCCCTACCTACCAATAATTGAGATCAAATATAACGAAAAAAAAAAAAAAAACGGCAGATAACCCTCCAAAAGAGAA
Source organism: Cheilosia scutellata (assembly GCA_955612985.1). Taxonomy (NCBI): domain Eukaryota; kingdom Metazoa; phylum Arthropoda; class Insecta; order Diptera; family Syrphidae; genus Cheilosia; species Cheilosia scutellata. Next base: position 7,613,462 of record OY015315.1, on the reverse strand, counting down.
ACATGTGTTACCTCGCTTCAACACTTTCTGAAAACTGACAACAACAACGACACGACGGCAACGACAACAACAACAACAACAACGACGACGAAGACGGCCGGCGACGACCTTACTTTTGGGGAGGGTTCACATAAACACGTCTGTGAACTTCCAAAACACTTCACTATCATCTAAACTATGAATTCACTGCCACAGACAGTATAGAGTTCAGCAGTTGTGTGGGTGGGTTTTCTACCATCGCCGATGGGGAGCAATATACGACATCTTACATCGCCTTTAATATGTCCAGTGCCCCAAAAATCAATGACCAACAACCATCATCACCACATCCTTTCAATTCTATTCCACCTTTTTTCGCCAATTGAACAAACGTACGGCGAACGACGAGCGACTATACAAAAACAGCAACAACAACAGCAACAAAAAAAAAAAAAAAAAAATGAAGCTACAGTTCCGTAAGCCAATTTTCACATGTGTTTGTTTCTTATCGAAGCAAATAAGTACAGTGGAACTGCCACCTTATCTTGTACGGTGTGGTTGGACAGGACACGGTCCGGCCAGTAATTTACTGTAAAGTAAACAACAAGAAAAGCAGGAAAGTGCTGTTGCTGGTGGTGGTTGACGGTGTGTGGTAAAGTCCAATATAGGAATATAGGGACACGAACATGAGTGAAGAATTGTGCCGCAAGCAAGGACTATACAGCTACTTGAAAAACCGCAACATAGAAATGAGGCCAGAAGTTCTTATCGACACCTAAAATGTTGTTTTGTATAAGGGGGGCAAAAGGGAGCATCAGGGTAGGTTTTTGTTCTTTTTAATTTTCTATTCATTTTTTTTTGTTAGTTGTCCCGAACAATCTGTACGTCTGTATGTATACACTTTGCTGATGTTCCAATTTGGGCAAGGGGATATCTTTTATTTCGGCTGCTTGAATAAATGCAGGGTTACAGTTTCAAAATTTCAATTGCTCTCTTTTCTTTGAAATACTTCTTATAGTCCTCTGCAAATAAGCGCGTATGTCCTCAAGAAGCGACATCAGTCTGCGCCAGATTTTAGAGTCTCTATTAGACCTGTTTCAGTTATTTCAGTTTTATTATATTAGCTCATCTGATTCCTCATTTGTGCTCCGTTTTTCCGAAAATAAGGGCAACTATCATTCTCGAACGCACAAAGGACAAGATCGAAAATACGCTCAAGAGGCATCAAACGGGCTTTCATAGTGTTCGGTTCAGTATCGATCACATTACCACCCTGCGTATAACAATCGAACAGTCAACCGGGTTTTTACGGCACCGCTCTAACTTATCGAGTCAACCACGAATGGATCTGGGAATCTTTAGATAGGTGAGGGATTCCCCTGAAGATTGTTGCTGTTATAAAGGAGCAAGATGCTCCTTCTACATAATGGACAGCTTTCCGACTTTTTCGAAGTGCGACAGGGAGTAAGACGGGGATATTCCGCGCGCCAAAACTGTTTTTACTGGTGATGGATGATATACTGACTGCCACCGTAGGTACAACTAAGAGACACGGTATCCAATGGAAACCGTTTGAGAGGCTAAGCCACCTGGATTATGCCGACGATATCTGTTTCCTGGCAAGTACCAACAGCGGGATGAACGAGATGTGCCAATCACTGCGATTGAATGGAGAAATGGCTGGTCTTAACATCAATTGCAACAATACCAAAATAATGCACATTGGCCGCTCAGCACATCAGCCGATTATTCTAAGACAGACGCCCATTGAGGAGGTCAAACAATTTAACTATCTAGGCAGTTTTGTATCGTCCGACGGATCTGGATGTTAATAGCAGAATAAGTAAAGCCCGCAGCGCCTTTGGAATGTTGTCTTCAGTATGGAAGTCCAGTCAAATATTCCTACACACCAAATTAAGGCTCTTCGAATCCAATGTCAAATCTGTACTGCTGTATGCCTGTGAAACCTGGAAAATATCTACCACCATCTCGAGAAGATTACGGGCATATGTAAACCTTCGATAAATTCTTAAGATCCGATGGCCGCAAATTATATCGAACAAAGGGGGATCCCTACAAAATCCTTTATTCGACATAATCTCTCATTTTTTTGCTTCTCTTTCTCCAAAATTTCCCGAGACGAAATCCCCTATGCCAAATTCTCCCATAAGCAAACTATACTTTGCATATACCCAGCCTTGCACGTACTCCAAATCCTACAGTGATCACAAGCAAGGGGGTTGCAGGGGGCAACATGCCCCCCATAAGTATTTCACTTGTTAACATCATTTTTAGGTGTCGCGGCCACAGAATTAATAACACCAAATCTAAAAATGGGGTATTTTGTCCCTAGGGATTTTCTCTTAGGATCTTTTGGAGTAAGGGATTTTACCACAAGGGATTTTGGAAAGGGGATTTTGGAAAATGAGATTTCATCACTAACCCGAACCAAGAATTGTGGCGCATAACGGGTCAAAAGCTTTTGAATGTCGAAATTAGGCAGCGGAAGTGCCGCCACATGTTGCGGAGACTAAACGACAGCATCGCGAATCAGTCCTGCTAAAGTATCTGGCCGCAGATCGAGAAGGATGGAGGAAGTTTGTCGCCGCCCTATGCCCCACCCAGGGTTGAAGGACTCATACTGTCTTCTTAGAACCATTACTTTCTGTCAGATCTTCTCCAGAGGTGCATTTGAAAAAAGTAAAACATTCGATGAACATTTTATTTGTTGGGGGTTGAACCGGAGATCACCCTACGAAGGAAATACTGTCCACGTAGGTACGTATACAATCGACTTACTGTACATAGTTTTAATTGGTCTTTCTGGCAGTTGAAAAAGGCAGCTACGTCCATAAATCATTGGGCTTGAACTATAGGCAGTGAAAATGTGGTCAATAAGTACGCTCATTTATATGTGCTACTAAACATATTTATGTTGTGTACGCTTACAGTGAGTAACTGATTTTATTATGTGAAGAATTCACGGATCAATTCAGACATAACATCTTCCCTAACTTGCAGGGAATGCACATTTTGATTTTTTTCGAAAATGAACTCTAAAACAAGATGCATTTGCATCTTTTCCTATCTTCCGTTTTAAGTAATAACCATAATCATAATAACTATCCACCAGATTATCTAAAATCCAATAAGTTGAACTCTCTTACACCACATATCTGTGCTTCCAAAAGCGCCCGGCCTCGTTCCCTTCAATCCCTTCCCTCTTGTCAATCAACTGAAATTGAATCCAAAGCAAATTTTGCAAAACAATTTTAAGGTGCGACATACCTATTTCTAAAAGATTGCGTCACTCGTGTCCTTCAACCCTATCACATGAACACCTACTTTCTATTACAAAATTAAAGTACCAAATATATTTGCATTTCAGTCGCAATGGGAGGGGGGGCGTTCGGCGATAAGTTACACTGCCCATATTTGTTCTCTCACTACGTGTATAGACATTTTTCGATAACTTACACCGGGTAGAAGGCGGGGGTGACTGAAGGATGATGGCATATCCTTTAACCCCATAGAAGAAAAAAAAAGCCGAAATGATGAAAATATTTCGATTTTCTCTCCACGACAAAACAAAAAAAAAAGTAGAAAAAAAAAAACCAAAGAGTAAAAAGAAGACAAAAATATCACCCAACATCGTAGTATTTTGCCTTTTTAATGTATGTATATATGACACTACACCCATTCAAAGAATGTGCCCAAGATGTATATGTATGTATGTACTTTCTTCCCATATACTGGCAAAAAAAATCCACCTCCTCCAGCTCATTTTCCTCTCTTCACCTTGATACGAAGCGCGCCCTTAAAGTAAGGGAAAAAAGAACGAATTTAAAAAAAAAAAATCCAGAGTGAGATGGAAAACATTACTATCCAATTTATCTACAAGAAAAATTAAAATACAGAAAAAAATCCGCACTTACAATACACAGCTAGCGAAGCAACCAAATTCCACTCCTCGCCCTTTCATTTTCGACTCAAGTGAGTGTTATGCTGATATTCTGGTCACAGGATAAAAAAAAAAAAACTCACCCCCTAAAATATCACCCACCGCACACTTCCCCCAAAACAATCATCAAAAATAAACTTAAAAAAATGAAAGAAAACAAAAATATCCACACATTCTCTACTCGCCGTACCTTTCCCACATCTTCAAGGAGTCGCCAGCAACAACAACACCAAGGGGAGCAGAAACGACGACAACGGTAACGAAGAAAGCATTACAACGAACGCAGACTGATGATGATACTATTGAGGGGGGTAGAAAAAAATATAAAAAAAAAAAAAAAAATAATAGAAAAAAAGAGGAATCGCAGAAAGGACGACGACGATGACGAGGACGAAGACGGCGGCGGCGACGGAAAGAAAAGTGCTTTTTCATTTCTACTCTAATGAAAAATCCGCCAGTGAACCGAACGGGGGTGGGTAAGTGGGTGGATGGTGGTAGTGAATGCAAAACCCCTAAGGATGCTGGCAAAGTCGCAGCAAAAAGATGAAGGGATTTTGGTGTTCTTAAGGATCTTTCTTTTCCGTTTGATTTTTTTTTTTTTTGAGAAGGAAAAGTAAAAAAAAATCTACGTGAGTGAGTGATTGTACAGAAAGAGATGGAAAACGAAATTATAAAGCGAAAAAATGCGGGGAAGTAGCAAATATGTGTGTGTATAATTATATATTCACCACTATGCGAATGAGGAACAAGAGGTAGCACATCTTCCCTATGTCGTTAGCGGAGAATTTACTTTGGCGCCGAGGCCGAGTATAGGATGACATTGATTGTGTCAGTGTGTGCTCCAGCGGGGGTGGAAAGTGGAAATTGGAAAGGTTGGTGGTGGAGATGATAATGAAGCTGGTGACGAATATATATATAGGGTGAAGGGGTGTAGCGCAGAATTCTTATTTAATTTTTTTTTCTTTTTAGTATCTAAGCTAAACCTCCACCCACACCATCGTAAATCGATTCTTGTTTTTTTTTTTTATCATGGATTTTAGATTTTTCTTTGCATTTCTTCATTTCTTGTTTCTTTCGTTTTAACATTCTTTCTCTCGATTTCTTATTCTGTTTATTTGCTTGTCGGGTTAGAAGAACAGTTTTTTTTTTGTGCTTGCATAGGTTGGGGGTTGCGAGAACAGCCGCCGCGCACCGTAACGATACCAATGCTAATGTGGATGCTTTTCCTTATTAAATAGGGGAAAATAAGAAATTTTGTTCCTTAGTTTATGTTTTTTTTTTTTCGTTTTTCAATGTGTACTGTAGTACGGATTTGAATTTGAGCGAACGCAGTGTAGCTGCTTTGCCTAGGGTATACCGTATACCACGTTGTAATGTGTGTTGTATAGGTAGGCATAAGTATGTTTAGTAATAGGGGAAGGGGGGTTTCTTCTTTTGAACAGTATAATGTGGTAAGTCGAAAGAATACCAGGGAGAAGGGGTTTCAAAATGAAAATTATTCCCGAGTGTAAGTTGGTGGGTATACTAAGTTTGAAAAATGATATTTCCCTGCCATATACATATGCAAGCACATAATCCTTTATAAGGACAAACTAACTGAACAATGTTGTGTGTACATACATAGTTTTTTTTTTTTTTTTTTTATTTTTGACCTTAACGCGATACACACTTTCTGGGGTTCGAGATGCAGTTCAACGAAAGGCAGACTACTGTACAAAGTCAGTATGAAGCGTGGGGTGGACTGTTTTTTTGACGGGAAAACCAACTGACAAAAAAAAATCCCTGACCTCGTCGACATTTTTTATAGCAAAAGGGATAACCAAAAATCTGACTAAAAGTTGAAGAATGACTCCAGCAGTCACTCTGCAAATAGGTGTAAATATAGCAAAAAAAAGAACGACCGCTTAGGTTAACTAGTAACAAAACCAACTGGGACATTTTCAGAAAAGACTGCAAGGAAAATGTTGTATTAAATGTACCGCTAAAGACACCGCTTCAAATAGAAGACGAAATTGACAATTTCGTTTAAGCCATTTAAGCAACACGGGACAATAAAGTCAAATATCAGCCTGATATCGAAGAGAAAAGAGGAGAACGCGCTAGAGATAGCAAGCGCCCCTTGATAAAACCTATCTAAACCACCTTTGCATTAAATTAAAAAAAAATGCTGCGGGATTTAAGAAGTCGCGAGAATTTTACTTACCTCGAGAATTTGAGCACGAACTACTCACTATGGAAAGCCTTGAAGTCCATAAGGAAACCCGTAATGCACTCGCCACCATTAAGAAAAGCTAACGGCGAATGGGCAAAAGGAGATAAAGAGAAAGCGGATTTATTTGCCGAGCATCTAGAAGAAGCCTTCAAGCCGTTCGATGGACAACCATTCCGAATACTAATATGGCATTCGACAACTATAAAATAAAAGCTGTATCTCTATCCGAGCTTAGAATGACGATAAGAAATCTGAAAAATAACAAGGTTCCAGAATATGATCTAATCACTGGCGAAATTTTGAAGGAGCTACCGAAAAATCATTAGTTAAGTTACTCAACATTGTAAATGCCTCATTGAGACTTTTCTATGTTCCAAAGCAATGGAAAGTCGCTGAAGTTATTATTGTTCCGAAACCGGGGAAATGTGCAAAGGATAAGACATCATATAGACCCATTACCCATCTGCCGATAATATCTATAAAGTCTTCGAAGAACTTGTGTTAAAACGAATACAACCAGTAATTGATCCCGGATCATGCATTCGGTTTTCGGGTCAAACATTCCACAATCGATCAGGTGTATCGAATAACAAATGAAATTGAAAAAGCTCTGGCAAGCCTTTGACAAGGTATGGCACGAAGGCTTAAGGTATAAGCTAAGGGCAATCCTACCTGAGAAATTGTACAGAATACTAGAATCCTACCTTGAAAACAGACTCTATCGTGTTAAACATGAGACAGAATTCTCAGAATTCAAAGAAATCTATGCTGCAAGGAAGCGTTCTCGGTCCAATTTTATTCCTGCTCTATAAAAGAGATATACCACAGGATGAAGGGACCATAGTAGCAACGTTCACAAATGATACAGGTCTAAACAAAGTATGCAATTTGACAAAGACCTGGCGAATCGTCCTTAACTAGGCCAACAACCTACCTATTTACATTAACTCGAAACGAATACCGTACGCAAATGAGGCAAAATATCTAGGACGTTAAAAAAAGTTCAACGAGCTCGAAATCAGACTGAGCGAAATGTATTGGCTACTCGGTAGATACTCGAAACTAAGCATATACAAACCACAAACTGTTTGTGTGATAAAACAGTCTTGGACATACGGTATAGAACTTTGAGGGCGTACCAAACTAAGCAATGTGACTCTACTACAAACATTTCAAAACAAAACGCTAAGAACAATGAGAGGAACAAATTTCTACTACTATGGGCGTTCGCGGCCGGTCCTTAGGCATATATTGGCTGTAAATGAACATAGACATATAGGACCCTTCTAGGCCCACCTTCGCACAATCATTCCTTGGCGTTATTTTTTTTAAAGAAGGGATCTATAATCGGCTGCCTGAATTGAGAAGCTTTTCTTAGTACAATTATGCTCTCGGATGTTTTCCAGACGTTCGCTATAGATGGCGTACAAATTTTGAGACCCCTACTTCCCACTAAGCCACTGCGACCAGTGCTTAGTAGAATTCACTCCATTGACTTGACTTCTTTCGGTTGACTCGTGCCAATATATCCCATTAATGGTCCTGATTGAAAAAAGAACTTAAAAAAAAAACCGTTCTTCCAACATTATATTTCGGGTATAGCGGCGCTACAAAGTTTATTGACCTCTGTTTAATCGAACGCAGAACTCAATATGTAGATACTGTAATATATCGATTCTTACCCCTCAGCCTCTGGTTGAATCGCTGATGCCATTAGAAAAACTACCCTTAGGAAGCAGTGTAATATGTGTGCGTATCTAAAGTTTTATTAATTTCTCCGACACACTTTTCAATAACTTCCACGAACGGCTGTAAAAGCAAAAAACGCGTAACCCCGGACAAAATCTGGCACAAAAAAAAAATGCACACACTAGGGTTGACTACAAATACACATAAAGACTGCTACTTTTTTATTTTTTTATTCTCTCGTCCTTCTCTACCCCCCAAGTTGCCTTTTTTATTAATTACGTTTTTGTTCCTCACCCCAGAGCGTATGGAATATGGGATTTTCATTTTTTTTTTTATGTTTCATCCTGTGTTGGATGGATAACAATTCGATTAGGATATACGAGAAAATGGGACACATTAATGTTTTCTCATTAATATTAGGGTAACAAAAGACGAAGAGCAGACAAAAAGAAATAAATAATCGAGGGGATGCTATGCCATGCAATGGGTAGATAGATGATGTTGCAGTTGCCGGATTACCCTGCTCCTTTTTTTTTTATCCTCTACTCGCAGAATTTTTTTTACGTGTTTTAATTTTTTTTTTTTTTGCCTCGTGTGTGTCAAATTGACCGTTTGTGGTTAATGGTAGTCGTTTGATAAGAATAATGTATTTGATTTTGAGATTAGTCGATATTGTGGATGAGAGATATAGTGACTAGCACAATCCATCCCTATGTATGGTCATGGTCAGAGGAATCATGTTAATCTGAATTAGTCATACGATTTTAATAGCAACCCTAATTACCTTGCACTCTATTTGAGTTGAGTTCGAAGACGACAAACTAGGTGCTGAAGTGGAGGCCCGAAATGCTTAGAAGACCATTACTTACTGTCCGTAAGTGGATGATGGTTTTTAAGTTTTTCTGCTTAGTAATTCAATTTAACAAACCACAGAGTTGGTCGGCTTACAGTGTGCAATTACCCGACGTTATATTATTGAATGGGAATGCCCATTGAAAGGACTGCAGGGCGAAGTGACGAGGTGGTTATTGTCATCTTTGTGTAGAGGAGCATGTCAGTAGAATAATACTGCTGCGCGTTGACCATTTTAATAGTGTTGGTATATACATGGAGTTTGTAAGGTATCTATATGTACATATTTGTATAGTTGCCTATAATGGATGTATGCAGTTTGATCTTCTGTTTTACTATCGAACGCAAAACGCAAAGTTTGCACATTTATGTGCTAAATTCAATTCATCATTTGTTGTATAGGTATATGAACATTTGCTATTGCTTTTTTTTCTGTCTGTCTACCTTAGCCGTAAGGGTCCTTCGAGGCGGTATAGTATTCCCTGCTGTTCAATCATATTGAACTACAAACCACTCTCAGTGAAATGAGAAACGTCTTCATGAATTTCCTTAATTAATTGTAGATTGTTACAAAATAATAGTATTTCTTCGAAGTAGCCTACAAATATGCAACGCATTGTTCGCATGTGTAGGTGTACCCTATTAATATGCTATGTATTCATTCTATTGACAAAAACCATGGCCTAATATTATGCAACTGATTTTTTTTTGTTTCATTGTATAGCAATAATTTTGTATTTGGTTAATTTTATTGTTAATGGTAAAAAATAAAAAATACATGCGTCAAATTGCCTACGAAAATTCAGCTTTTATGCCGTCCATTTAAAAAAAATCGGTTTTGAAACAACACCAAAATTAGTATTATTATTTTTTTTTTATTTAAAAAAAAATCATTAAAAAATAAAAACTGCATATTTTTCTAAAGGAAAAATAACATTCCCAAACTTAATAATTTTCAGAACTAAATTCTCGATATTTCATCTTTTTTTCTCATGCCATAAGCCATACCCTGTCTTATCTAACCCAAGGCTTCTGATTTAAGATATATTTTTTCCAATTGACCAAATATTTTAGTAGATTTCTATGATTTCGTTGTCCATAAAAAAGATACAGTACAGATCATTTGCAATTGTCATAATAATACATTTTGAGGCATATTTAAAATACGAAGCCCTTGAGTCTCCTCATTTATGCATGTATAGCTGGCATAAACTTGGCTTGAATCGTTCATTTCTTTTCGCTGTATTTTAGCTCCCGAAGACTAAGTGTTTTCTGCAAATGAATGCCTGTGGCTGTGTGCTAAGTAATTAATGATCACCCGCCGTTTGTAAATAAATCATAAAAATTAATTATTACCAATGCGGTGAGGATGGCCACACATCCTTTTTGCCTTCACTGATAACATACAAACAACACTGTGCACGATACTCTATGCCTTTTGCATAGGAGACAAAAATGCATTCAACGGGTTAGTACCCCACAGTGGCACAAAAGGCGAAGCAAGCTGGCATGAAAGCATTTCCATAAAAAGAGTCAGACATTTTTAAAACAATACAGACAGACAGCCAGACAGATCGCATTAGAAATACCAGAATACGTGAGGAACTCAATGTCGAGCAGCTACTTCTCTGGACGGAGCGGTCCATGCTTCGGTGGTTTGGTCATGTTAAACGCATGTCCACGACGACGTGCTATGGAATCCGTACCATCATGCAGGCGTCCTCTCTAGGTAGACCCAAGATGAGATGGTTAGATCAAAATCATAATCATAATCTCTCCGCTATGGAAGGTCCACTTGAGCAACCTACACCCGCGACCCACTTAATGGACAAGCAGACCATTGAAAATGAATGAATGAATGAACAAAATACGGAATACCTGAACGGACAATTAATGCCTTTCCATCAGTTACATCACAGATGATCTGTCAAAAAATACTTTGGTTTAATTTAAATTTTAAATTTAATATATTTAATAATATTTAATATATTCAATTTTGGCAAAGTTCTTTCGTTCTTACACCACTGTTCGCCGCTCCTCTATTGATCTTCGCCACGATCACAGAGAGCGAAAGAGAGGTGAGAGGCAACAGTGATAAACAGCGATTACTTGAATAAGTCGGGGGCAAAACTAATCAGTCTCCAATCTCCTCACCTCGTCGTTCGTTTCAATCTCATTCCTACCGCAGTTTCTCTTCTCAACTGTGTGCCACAGAAAAGGTACAATACTAATGAATAAAATATCTCTCGCACTATCCATATTCCTGGGCTATCTGCAATCTATATACATTGAAAGTATGTAGCAAATGCATTGCACAGTATCTGGATCAAGAGTCTTTTATTCAAATTGCAATTCCAATTCTATATACGATCTTGAACAGCATCACTTCATATTGTCATTGGCCGTCCAACCTGCCATTATAGAGTCGGGACGCAACGTATCTGCTGCTGTCAGGCGCTTGCACGTGTTAAATATGAGAATATACCTTTTCCAAGTCGTTAAGAATCTCCAATGATGTTTATTTATTTTGTATACTTTTATGTGTTTTTTTTTCATGTATTCTGTTTGCTTTGCTTATTACAAATATAAGAATAGATAAATTGTAAAGAATGAGGATGACAGTGGTGTATATGCATAAAGGTAGAGGTGAGGTTGAAGCCGAACAAAATTTGAATATTATGTGTATGAAGGAGTGTTGTCCAAACGAAATCAAGTAATCATTTTTCACCTTTTTCCAACTTGCATTCGCAAAGACCTGGGCAAGCAAACGATAATTTTAGACAGAAGGTTGTATTGTCAGATACTCTATGCAGTTGCATGCGAAATTATTTGCGTCAGACAAAAATTTGGTTCAAAGACGCATCGCATAATCAAATCGATAATATAGTTAATCTCTGTAGATAAGAAGTATGAAGTGTCAGAGTACGATTTCCTGTAGGTATGCAAACAATGTAACAATGTCTCGCGAGAATAGGGTTCACCTTGGAAAAAATTGCGACTGGAGATCCAGAGAGGCCAATGGGTTAAACAGTTGCATATTTGGATGTTAACAAAAGATTTTGTTAGTATATTTATATAGAGCAAAAGGTGTCCTTAGAATCGAAGTACATACATATTTCTTCTATATGTTAACGAGTTAGGTATAGATATAGTAACAGCCGTAAAAGGCTGCCCTCAAGACCTAAGTAATGCAGGCTCACAACACGTATGCAAAACGCCCTCAAGATAGTCCTAAACTGGTGTCGAAAACAAAGTACTTCTATAAACCCCAGCAAGGCTGTCATCGTCTCTTATAAACTCGAAAACTACTGGACAGATTTCGATGAAACTTTTTTTTAAATATTTCTTAAGACTGTGAGACTGCTATAGGCTAAGTCGTTTATATCCAAGTCGTTTGGAACAGTTTTTAAACAAAATATATTTTTTAAAGTGAAATTATTGTACATAGATATAGATAGCTATTTAAAATGTTCGTATACCCAAACCCATATCTATTAAAAGAGACAGAACCAGCCGGAGGCTATTAGTAATCTCATAATTTTTGAGAGTGTTATTTGGGTAATTTTACTAAAGTTTTAGAACCGTATAGCTGAGGCGGACCCACACATTTTATTCGAAACATATCAAATGATCATCGATAACTAATCTGGAATTTAAACAGCAAAATTCAAAAAGCAAACAAAGCTTTCTCGGCCTGCCGCAGCATATATGGTAGAACCTGGGGGATACCAATAAACAACCATAAATAAACTAAATAAGGTACAACGGCTTACCTGTCCCACTGCGGCTATAGAAGCCTTAATAGGACTAACGCCCCTCCACTCAGACATAATCTCATCGTAGATAGGTGATACCGCAGGAGGAGTTACTACACTCAAAGCCTAAGTTTGTTGATATTAGTAAATCTACTGAGGCAATTGATTTTCCTGATTTCCTAACCGCGTCAAGACTGTCAAAGAAAAGGGCTTCAAGTCGAAGTAGTCTTCTCAGGAACACATGTGAAATTTGTAATTATTAATTGTAATTGATTCGGATTCGTTTAGTGTGAAAGGTAGGCTAAGTAAAGATAAAAAGATAGTCTCATTCCCTACAGTGTACATTTGTCGAGACTTTGGATATGGATGAGAAAGCTTGATTTAACTTCACTCTTTGCGCTAACTATTTCAATCATACTTCAAATAGAAGAGCGCAACTCATTATAATTTATAACCATGTCATTCGCGCACAACAGCCTTACATTTGGCAGGTAATCAGCACATTCGAAGCAAATAAACAGAGATACATACTCGCACGTCGCGTCGGTGGACACCACTAGCACTCGTCCAGCAAGTCCCAACCGAATTGGAGATTGCTAATGGTCAAGCGTATCTGTGCGCTTCATATTTTATACATGTTCCTCTTTTTTTTTTTTTTTTTGATGATTCGAAGATTCCGGTTCATGAAAACTATTATTTCCATAGGAGGATTATTAAACCGAACCACAAGCAGCAACCACTTTATACACAAACTGGAGAATATACTCGTATAGTTGGATCTAAAGATCCATTCTAAGCCGTATGTGGGAGTTTTGTTTTGTTTGATTATTATAGTCCAGGAATGCGGGTAGACTGTGCACTGTCCAATAATTAGGCTTAATAATATTCTACTAAATGGGATAAGCCATAACATTTAAATTTTTATTAATGTACATTCATCTGAGTGGAATAAATGCGAACCACCGAGATGCATGTTATCCTTTAAATTTATCGCACCTTGTTGTCAAACTAGACAGAAGTCAAATGAGGAGATATGGTAAAATCCAGAGGAGTGCATTTAGGAATCAGTCTGTCTCTAATAGTCCTTTGTATATAGTGGAAATTTGTTTGCTAGTAAGCGAAGGCATATCAATAATCTATACAATAATAGAACTGTAGAAAATTTCTTTGTCTCTTAAAAACTCGAAAACTACTGGACAGATTTCGATGAAACTTTTTTTTAAATGCTTCTTAAGACTGTGAGACTGCTATAGGCAATGTCCTTTGGAACAGTTTTTTAGCCAAAATGTATGAAATTATTATACATAGATATACATATCTATTTGAAATGTTGGTACTCATACCAGAACTAGCTGAAGGCTATTAGTAATCTCATTATTTTTGAGAGTGTTATTTGGGTCATTTTACTAAAGTTTTAGAACCGTATAGCTGAGGCGGACCCATACATTTTATTCGAAACATATTAAACAATTTGATTCACTTAAGTATGTGTGTATACACTTGCAACAAATGCAACATATTCGTCAAGTCATTCCAGTGGAATAGAAAACTCCATTCTGCAATCCCCCTAGCTCCATACATTGTTGTTCTTCACCACCTCCACAGGCAATACTCCGTACGTATCTATATATTGCTGTCAAGTTTTGAGATTTGGGACATTATGTCAAATATAATAATGGGACCGACCGCAGCCGCACCATTGTTTCTGTCTCGCTTGTAGTTTGTTCGTTGAGGACATTGAGAAAATGCCCAACAGAGCAACGCACATGCGTGCCATACCGGAGTGTCGAATGATGATTACACGGCTATTAGTTAACAATGATAGAGGTCTTTTTTTTTTTTTTTTTTTTGCACCGTGAAATGGCATCAAAATGCCAGACAGAGATCATAAGATGTGGATAAAGCTCCACCAAAAAGCAATTAATTCTTGCGAACACTCAACTCGTCCTTTTATTTATTTTTGTGTTACTTTTTTTTCTTATACGACTTTGCCAACATCTTATGATTTTAAGTGGAAGATTCTTTTAATTTATTAATTATTAAGCGCTCGAAATGAATTCCATGGAATATGCAGGCTTAAGAGTAAAAAAAAAATGCGAACAAAAAATAAATATTCACTCGAAAGTTGGATACAACGGCAGCGGGTGCAGCAGCCAGCCAGCGCACAGATATGCAAAAAGGTTGACCACAGCCTTCACCGTGTCGAATAATTCGCTTAGAATTCAGAATGTGAATAACGATTTTATTGTGCGCACCACACTCTGCGCGCGCCGAGCCGAAGGGGAATATGAAGAAAAGCCATAGCAGTGAAAGAGCCTCGAAGAACAATGCGCAGTTGGATTTTGCGGACGAAAAGTGCCCATTGTCCAGGGTCTAACAGTGCCCGATGTGGTAGATCGTTAAATCCTTGTGGGATTATTGTCTCCTTAGGTTGATTTTTTTTTCTTATTTAAAGCCATTGTCTTTTGTTGTTGGGGATATATGTATTGTTATTATAATTTTTTTTTTCCTTGTTACTATTTCTCTCCTGACCGTTGATGGTGGTAGTCCTTTTGCTGCGAACATTTTAATTTATAATCGTTTTTGTTTAAACGGGTTATTCATTAACTTGAGGTGAATAATTGACATTTCTGTCAAATGAGATTGGTATAGTGGAGGGTGTATTATAGTCCTGGAGGAGACCCTAACAATAGGTATGAGTTATGTCGAAATCGTGTCAAGGGAAATAGCTGATATAGAAACCCCTAGAAAAGGGTAAGTCGTACTGAGACCTTTTTGTCTATTGCTTGCACCCCAATAGAGGTATCTTTAGAACTCCCTCGCATTACAATAATTCCTTTCGAAATAATTGTTGGTGGTCTTGTATATTCTTACTACTTCTTGGCGGAAGAAATCTGTCTAATATAGCACTCTCTCTACTCTAGTTTTAGAAATCTACAGATGAGAGTGATGGTATTACCACATCTAATAAAATTGGTACTCCCCCAAATATTTCAGTCTTTTGTGGACCAATGCCGCAGCACATGTTCTGGGATTTAACTATACTCATTGCAAAATCTGCAGAGACCCGTTTCAGATATTCCCAGTTTCCTTAGGCGTTTCTTGAGTTTACAATGCCCCATTATAGGAACGCCTTTAGGATACAAAGGTTATTTATCTTGTGACGCGTGCTTGCTGTCTCTATATATCGCCCTAGAACTGTCTTGGTTTTCCCTGACTGTTGTCCCTGTTTTCTTTCTTTAGTTTCCTAAACTGTTCTATGAGAGATATAAAGCCGTATTCTGCAAAACGTTTCAGAGCCTATTAAAGTTACTGATGCGCCCTTTCTTTCTAGATAGTCGATCATTTCATTAGCACCCATGACGTTGATTTGGATACATACAGTCAAAAAGTTTTTCAAACAATTCTAATAGTGACTGCAAACAAATTTTTTCAAAAATCTCTTCGCTTATATTTTTTATGATTTTTTGAATGGGATGATCTCAGAAAAATTTTGTATGAAAAGGAGGAAAAAGTGGCTAAAATAGTCATTTTCATTTTTCCTTTGCTGTCATGGATGATAGGTTAGCCTTTTATAACTCTGAACTCAGAAAAAAAGGAGCTAAAATCAAGAATATCAGTGTCATTTCAAGCCGGCTCCCTGAAATTACGCCAAAAGAAATTACGCCAAAAAATTAAAGTGAAAAAAGAGCCCAAAAACCCCCATACAAATTTGTGGCATTTTTTCCTAGGAACAATCGCCCAAATATTTTGACACGACTACCGCTAATTTTGCCATTTTTTCCGAAACTCTTTCGGGCATTTTTTCCATTGAAGAAAATTGAGAAAACGCCCAAAAAAGTGTTTTCAAAAAAACGTGAAATAAGAGCCCAAACGAAAAACGAAACTGCAACCCCCCTGCTTGGGTTTACTGTCAGATTACGGGCCTTATTTCATTTTTTTTTTTGCGTAATTTCCATTTAACTTTTTGGCTTTTTTTCAAAAAATATTTCCTGGCATTCTGGTGAATTTTCTTTTGTATTTTTTGGCGTTTTTTGCCAAAAATATTCCGCCGCAATTATTTTGGTCTTTTTTCCAAAGCAATTTTTGGCGTAATTTCAGGGAGCCTATTCAAGTTGAGGAAAGTATGGTAAACTCGGAAATCGTATTCCAAGTATAAAAATCTTATTTTGAGCTGATTTTCACAAGGGCAAAAAATCTTCTTTTGAGATTATTAGTAAGCTTAAAAATCTTACTTCAATCCTGTTCCGGAATTATTTTAAGAATGTTCGTTCTTAGTTTAAGAATACAAAGACTATACGTTTTGGAACATTGTCAACTTAAATAAAGCTCTTAAAACAAGACCAAAAAATCTTCTTTCTAGATTTTAGCTTGCGATTTTTGTCTGAGTGTAATAGTAGGTTAATAACTCAAATTGAAAAGCAGTCATAGTACGTTTACGTACCTACGTCGGTCAACAATAAAATTGGCTCAACTATTACCTGGACCTAAACGCCGATCAACATAACCTACACCTCTGCATTATACTAAATACTTAAGTGTAGGGTTCTTTGAGACCTTTACTCTCATTTCGAATGCAAATAAGGAAGAGGCAAAAAAAATAATAATAAATGAACAAAACATTTCTTATAACTGTGTCCCTTAAAATATCCTTTATGCGTATTTCTTTGGCAGCGACGCGGCGGCAGTGGCACAATTTATTGATTCCCAAAATTTTTCCTAGAAACACTCTTTTCCGTGCCGAACAGGGTTCAATAAAAATTGCCGCAAACATCTTCAACAATGCAAAAAAGGGGACAAGCCCCTTCTGATTTAGCATTTCTGCTTTCCTTAGTATGTATCTATATATATATATTTTTTTTGTTTGGTTCTTTTTTTATTTTTGCAAATATAATGGATTGCGATAACATCCACGACGAATATTTGTATGTATCTTTTCGTTGTTTTACTTCTGATCTCATCCTTTTTAGAGGATGATTCGTGATTCGTTAAACGGCTGTGTGCGCGCTCTTATTTAGATAAGACCAGGTGTTACTTGCGAAATTTCCTTAAGATATTTTTATTATTATTATTTTTTGTTGTTGCTGCTGCTGTTGTTGTCGTCGTCAACTTCGTTTGGTTGGTTTTTTTTTTCCATCGAGCTCTTCCTTTGTAAATGTTTACCTTACACAGCACGACAGCAGGGGGCCCGACAAATAAAATATAGTTCGAATAAAAAAAAAGGAAAAACACGAAAAGCTGCAAGAAAAATGCACAAACGAAACAATAAACTAATAAAATGCTCCATTTTCATTGGAATTCATATTTCTCGGTTCTTTACCGAGGATCGATCGCAAAAAAAATAATAAATAAATAAAAATTACAGTCATGTATGTAGGCAGATGTGTGTAGTCAAGTTGAAGAAGGCCATAAACATTTAAGGCAAAAAGGGCTCTTCCAAGCAGTCACTTCCGTTAAGCATTGTCCAGATGGAGATACATGTTAACCACTTATGATTCTGATTCTTCAAAGAATATACTAAACTAAACCCAAGATACGGGTTGACGGTCTACGATACTGAGTGGGTTGCAGCCAATCAATTGCCTCTTGACCGAAACTAAGATCAACCCAGACCTTTAGTTAAGGTGGTCTGGGAGTAAACCCCAGCAAAAATCCCACTTTTAAGCCAAGGTGTTGAGGTACCCGTGCCGAGGGCTGCATGGTCAGTAGGTGGCTAAATCAGCAGATCGCTAACGGTCCCCTCCGATGCCCAGGCAAGGTCGGTGTATTCTTGTTGTTCTTGTTCCGGTATGTCGGTTCTGCCGGGATCGACAGTTCTTTCCGGACATACTCTTGGGAACAAAATAGATTCAACAAATAAAAAAAACAAAAAGGATGTCAGAGGAGAAGGTGTGTGCGATAAGTATCGAGAGTGAGACAGTGGCCGATACAATACTCGTGGAGCCATACGACCTCACTAAAAGAGACTTTGGAAGCCGGAACTACGGATGATGAGATCTCCAGAGAGGAGGATGAAAAGCTTCTAGCTGTACCGTCTGACGAGAGACCCCGCAAGGAAACGACGAAGCAGAGGAACGTGTCTCCAGGCCTACTAAGGAGACGGGAATACCTAAAGGCCAAACATATTTACGACATCCTCGTCGCAAAGGAGTAGAGGAGGAGCCTCTCTGGAATGGGCCAGGAGCCGACAAGACCGTCAGCTACTAAATTGGTGACAAAAAGAGGAGGCCCAAAAGATAAAGCCGACACGGTGCAAAACGGTCGAGGGACGATGTCGCTAAGACAGACCCCAAAGCCCACTGCAGCCTCAATCCAGTCAAGTGTGAGACTAGGACGGAGCAAAGAGTAGCCGACTATAAGAAGGGGCTGCGAGGACTCCGACGGAAATCCATCACTGAGGGGCACAAAAATGAGCTCAATGAGAGATTGAGGTCGCCAGAAAACGCCCCTAACGCTCCGAAGAAGGCAAAGCGGAATGAGTCGAACACGGGCAGCCCCAAAAAGACACCCGCGTGGGGAACCGGCCAAATCGGAAAGTACCGCGAGAAGACAAAGAACCCTCTGCAGCTAGCTGTGGTGGACAATACTCTGTGGAATGTGGCAAGATTATCGAGAACACACTAGGTATACATCCGAGCAAAGACAGATGCTAAGGTCCCGCCAAAAAGTTAAATGGAAATTACGCCAATAAAAATGAAATAAGGCCCGAAATCTGACAGTAAACCCAAGCAGGGGGTTGCAGGGGGGCAGCATGCCCCCCATACGTTTCGTTTTTCGTTTGAGGTCTTATTTCATGTTTTTTTTGTGTTTTTTCCAAAACACTTTTTTGGGCGTTTTCTCAATTTTCTTAAATGAAAAATTAGCCCAAAAGAGTTTTGGAAAAAATGGCAAAATTAGCGGCATTTGTGTCAAAATATTTGGGCGATTGTTCCTATGAAAAAATGCCACAAATTTGTATGGAGATTTTTGGGCTCTTTTTCCACTTTAATTTTTTTGCGTAATTTCTTTTGGCGTAATTTCAGGGAGCCGTTTCAAATAACTTTGCCAAGACTGTGCTAAACGGCGCACAACTGTGGGAGGGTGCAATGCTTAAAGCTGTAACCATGTGGCCAAAAAGAGTAAAGGGCAGAATCTCCATCTCCAGATTCCGATGAGGGATTGGGAAATTGTGTCCGAGAAGGAACTCAAGAATAGTGCGAAAGAGTACATCATTTTATACCTAAACCCAAAACTCCCTCACACTACCACTTGATGTCCTTTTAAATATTTGACATTTATTCAACCGGTCCCAGAGAGACGCCATATCCACCATTTAATTACATGCGCACACCATGTACACAAATGCTAATGACACACAAAATTACAATCAATCAAAATCGAGCTCCAATTACTAACTAGACGCAACTTCATTCCGATTCGTTTTATATCATATCCATCCATCTACACCCGGCTATCTCCTTCCATTCCATCCACCCACCCATTCACCGCTCCATCAATATTGAATATTCAGCAAAAAAGCAAAAAAAAAAAAAAAAAAGTATTTTTGCGTAATTGCCTAGCAATTTGAATTGTAATTGACACTCGAATACATTTTCTAGCATTTAATGGCTTACAAGGAGTCGTTGGCTCCATTTACGCCGCGCTTGTTTGCGAGATGACTGATCTAAAACACTTGGCTCGGTACCACATGCTATTACACAAGTCCGTATATACCAACACATATACTCGTTGTAATGAAGTAAAGTAAACTGATTTCGTGGGAATGCATTAGCGGGATGAATAGACAGACAGATATAAATATAGATAGATAGATAGATGTCCGTAAGGTTAAGGGTAGAAACGACGACTTGATACCTATAAGACCCCCATTCAATTTTCGTTTTTGCTTGATTGCATGTTGTATGCCGTGTATAGTAGAACTTGTCAATAAATAATAACAACGAGTAGAAGAGAATAACAAGTGTAACAGGGCCACGATAGCCACCAAAGCCTAGACACGGACTGGGGAAATGCTTGTTAGCAAACAGACTTTTCCAATTTTATTCTTACTCCTTGATGCAAAACAAAAAATAAAATAAATACTATATAAAAAAAAAGAAATAAACGAAGAAAGAAAATTTGTCATTAAAGTTTAACATGAACTCGCGAATGGTAATGGAAATGGAAAAAATTTCGTGATTCATTTTATTGAACTGTTAGACAATGCGGTTGTATACCTACTAGGAAAATAAATAAATTAAAATCCAACAAAGTGACAAGATGGGGTGTGCATTTTTATAGCCTTTCCTGATTATGTAGTTTTTTTTTCCTTCCATTTTCGATTTAGCTAGAGTCACTTGTTATAGGGTTATTCGTTGTTCTCTTTGAGAACGTGCTGTTTGCAAGGAAAGAAAAGGATCCAAACAGACGCGGACTAATAAATTCCAAAGGATTTCTTTGATGGAGGCGTTTGTAAGAGTAAAATAATTATTTCTGGAAAACGGTGTTTTAGAGGCCACAAGACCTTCTACGATTTTTCTTCAATTTTTTTGTAATTGAGGGTCGGGTTATAGAAATAATGTTTAAGTTCAAATACGGACATGACTATGTATTGCAGGGGTAAAGAGAACTTGTCCATAACTGTAGCCCTGGAGGTGATACTGGAATTGACTCCTTTACACCTTGTGGCTGAGGCATGTTCAAGTAAAACGATTCTAAGAACGACCAAAAAAGAAAGAGGACGAGAAAAGTGCAAGGGTGGAGCTGTTCCGTTACTTTTTCCTTCATACAATCAAAATTGTAATAATTAGATGCACCTATTTGTAGTTGACTAAGCACAAACCCACGAATTTCATTGACTGAGCATTCTTTCTTGGCGTGAATATCCTTCCAGTTCCCTTATGCGTCTTGCAAAATAGCCAGCAACAAATTTCTTTTCTTTTCTTACTTACTTACTTAAGGTAGCGCTACAGTCCGGGGTGGACCTGGGCTGTCTCTAATTTTCTTCCACTTGTGTGCTGAGTCGCGGTTTTCTCTACTGCGCCCGTCTTTCGGGCCGGAACATTCACGTCCATTCGCTCTACATGACCCAGCCTTCTCAGTCGTTGGCCCTTCACTTTTCTGGCTACGTCAATGTCGCAGTTCGTCCTTGTATCTCCTCATACATTCACCTTATATATCACCGTCTATCACATTCTAGGGTCTATATCTTTCAAGCCGTCGAAGAACCGTGCTCCCTTACAAGAGGAGCGGCGTTCTTGGTGGGCTGGGCAGTGACACAGGAGATGTTCCACATACCTATTCTATTTCCTCTTCATCTCTGCAACTTCTGCCGAAGTCATTTGTGAAGATACCTAGTTTTTTGCCCATGTTCCCAATGATGCAGTGTCCGGTTATTACCCCGACGAGCACTCGGATTTGGTTTCTATCAAAAGATGTTAGGATCTTTGACATCTTTTAGTGACAATGGGGGTCCACATAGAGGTCTGCAATGAATGGCTTGAAACCAGTTCCAAGACATTCGTTTCATTTCAAGTTCACTTGGTTACTGCACTCACTGCTTGAAAAGTAAAACAAATGAATCAGGAGATATTTGATTACTAAGTGAGTACTGCACCCATTGAAAACAAAACATTAGAGCAGTGCACTCATAAACAAACGGGTATTCATAAACGAGTACTCTTAAACATAGTGTACACTGCACTGAGTACCAGCGTTACCGATGGGCGACTTTGGTCGCCATTTGGCGACTTTTTTGATCTTTGGGCCCCCGGCGACGACTTTTCAAAAATTCTCTCTTTTGGCTCCTTTTTACAACATTGGCGACTTTCGGGCGACTATTTCCATAAAAGAAATCCTAAAAACTGTTGAACAACTCAAACAAATATGCTCTGTATCCATATAGTTAACCCATTTCAATATGATTCCACTGTTCAGCGCCAAGTTAAGTATGGTTTGTTTTACTTCTTCTCCCTCATTATTGCATCTTTGATTATGCAAACCAAACCTTCACTGAATAAAAATTGTGGAAAGGAGTTTTAAGTGATGAACGTTTTGTTAACTATTTTAAAGAACCAAATGTTAAAGAATTTTGGTTTAATTTAAATTTGATTTTTTGAATGGAATGATCTCAGAGAAATGTTTTATGAAAAGGAGGAAAAAGTGGCTAAAATAGTCATTTTTAGCAATTTTCAAAAAATCATAAAAAATATTAGCGAAGAGATTTTTGAAAAAATTGTTTTGCTGTCATTATTAGAATTGTTTGAAAAAACTTTTTGCATCAAAACATTTATTTTTTGGCCGAAGATAAAAGTCAAAATAGTAGACTTTTACAAAATTTCTAAATTTTCAATGGGTACTTAATGGGTTAAGACAAGTTTTGTATCATTCAAACGGAATTTACATGACCTTTCCACTGATGCCAACATTTACATGAAGTAAGTTCAAATTATGATTAGAATTAACTTTAGTTTTGTCTTTTGTCAAAATACTTATGACCACCATTGTACTTACTCTGCCTCAGAGTAGTGCGTGTTCCACTGAGAATCTTACTAGTTCTTACTCAACGAATTTCTGGTACTAAGAAAAGAATTGAAAAAGCTGTCAGGCACTTGACAATTGACAGATGATTTAAAATTTGTCGTCCTATTTGGCATATGCAAGCAATTACTATTCGCTTTTGTGGTTTGACTTCATCAAAAAGATGTTCGATTAATACCGAATAACTTTCGCGCGCTAATATTGCTAACAAATTAGGAAATTATTCGCCTTTATCAGACATTTTAAAGACTTTTCACCACTGCAATTTATGAATTGACAAACAAAAAGGTCACATCATATACTGCAATTTACGGAAAAACAAAATGCATCTGTCATTATTATTAGATTACTACAAAAGCGTTCCCTATCTTTTTCGTAAGTTTCTCTCTCTGAGAAAGACTTTATCCCCACTGACATTTTGACAGTCTTTTCCATTCTTATTACAAAAGTAAAGAAAATACCTAATGAACATGTTTCGTTGAAAATACATCGAGTATTAAGTTTTATTTGTATGAGGCCCCTTTTTGAACTCTTGGCGACTTTTTTTGGCGACTTTATCATTTTGGCCATCGGTAACGCTGCTGAGTACACTGAGTATTTATTTTCTTATGAAAGTAAATGAATTAGAATCTCTTAACAAGGCATTGGAGGGGAGATAATGGTGAGTTATAGAGGGAAGAGGCTATGTTTATATTTGAAAGTAAAGCTATGATGAGTACACGACATGCCAAACACCGACATACGCATGGCACTCTGACATCACGATAATTACTCGACATATTGTAGAATATGTCACGTTTTATATATTGTGACATGTGTGAAAAGTATGCCGGGTATGTTTTGTTTTGTTTTGTTTTGTGACATAAAAGATGGCGGATCCTGTAAAAGAAATTATTTCCATTTTGTAATAAAACCTAAAACTTTCCTAACAAAGCACACAATTTTATACCTAAAGCTGCAACAATGGACTCTAGACACCAAATAGCCATTCCATCGGTTTTATTCAGTGTACTCAGTGTACTCACTGTATTATTAAGAGTTATTATTGATGCTGTTTTGTTAAATTCAAGCACCCATGCAAAACAAAGAAAGCAAACAGTGAACTCATTTTGGTTTCCAGTGATCTCTATTGTAGAGTATTTGAGCTAGGCGTTGTGGTACTCATTTTTAGGGTACTCTCTTTCGTAAAATTGCTGTGAATAGAGTACACTGAACTACTGTACTCGTTTAAAGATAGCAAATGAATGTATTCATGCAGATCTCTAGTCCACAAGCTACGAGTTATAGAGTACACCGGGAGTGTTGTTCCATCGTTCCTTAGTCCCAAATTTTAATGTGACATTGTCAATGAAGCCCTTAGCTGCGTTGAAAGCTGGTAATACTTGTCTTCTCAGTTAATAGTACGTCCATTTCAGAGCCGCATCTGGGCAGTTTATCTGCTTCCCTTCTACACCAACATGTCCAGGAACCCAGCACAGCATTACTGTGTGATGGCACTGGCTTACGGATTTGGAGTTTACCAAATTGGAGTTAATTGCTTTAAGGTAATTTTCATCGCTGGTAGTTTGCTAAGACAGTTTGAGCTGCTTTCTTAACCGCGTAGATCTCTCCCTGGAAAACGCTGCACTGGTCTGCCAGTCGGTTGATGAATGGCTGATATTTAATTCTTCGGAGAAGACTCCTGCCTCCGTCTTTGAGCAATCTGTGAAGATGGGTATAACTTTTATGACAGTACTTAAGGAGAGCCAGTCCTTCCTGTCCGGAATATAGACTGTAAATTTCTTGTCAAAGTTATACATCGGTTTCTTGTATTCTGTGGGTAGCGTGAGGCCGTTCTGATCAAAGATGTGAAGTATGCGTGAGTGACCATATGATTCGGACTTCCAAATTTTGTAGTCTGAGAGAGCACCTTTGGCTGCCACGTTCTTAGTATATATAGCTCGATGGGTTGTAGGTTCAGCCAGCAACGTTTCTAGACCCAGTTGTGGTGTAGATTTTAGTGAACCCGCAATTCTTTGTACCTTTTCCAGATTCTTCAGGTAGGATTTAGTGTTAACAGCCTCCCACCAAACAACCGAGCCATAGGTCCTACGATCGCGGTGCGCATCCAGTGCACTATGTTCGGTTGTTAGCCCCACTTCTTCCCGAAAGCCTTCATGCAGGCGTAAAAAGCATTTAGTCCTTTCTTCATTCTTTCCTCTGTATTCCATTTCCACTTTAATTTGGAGTTGAACACGATACCCAAGTATTTGGCTTCGGATGAGAGACTAAGACGAATGCCTCTCAATTTTGGTGGTTCCCATTTTGGTATCGTACATCTTCTGGTGAACAGGATGAGTTCAGTCCTATTGGGGTTAATCGATAAACCGTTGTTCTCCGTCCTCTGCTCTGATAATGCAGATTCCATGACTTCACTAATTGTGGGAAGATATTTTCCTGAAATCAAGACAACTATGTCATCTGCGTAGGCGACCACCTTGATGCCCTTGTTGACGATTGATTTAAGAAGTTTGTTTATTGAGATGTTCCATAGGAGAGGCTAGGCGTCCCTCTATTAACCGAGCTCTCAATAGTGCTGTCTTCAAGACTGCTGTTAGAGATTCTGCTGTTAACTGTTTTAACCCAGTTCATCAGGTAGTATCTGTGTTTATGTCTAGAAAGGCTGCCAACGTAAATTCTTTTAGGTTTAAGGACTTGTCGATGGTTCTAGTGACCTCATGTAGACCTTAGGCCTTTCACATATGAGTGTTGTGCACCACACAGGGAGCCATTAATCTCTAGATTGTTCTTTATCTGTACGTCCAATAGTCTTTCTACTAGAGTTTTCAAAAGTAAGGAAAAGGAACTTATTGGTGTATAATCTTTCGCTGTGGAGTGACTGGGGACGAAGACAATTCTCACTTTTTTCCAGCTGTCTGGAATGAATCCCAGAGTCAAACAACCTATACTGCGAGGTAATTTTCCATTGAGTAACCCTTTCTCTACACCTCGGCTGTGTCTTAAATTTTCGTTTGCAATAATTTTTGTTGGACTCCGTTTAAGCGAAAAGGGTAGACATATGGGCAGCTCCGCACCGTTTCAACGAGTCGTCGATAAAGTTCCACTTACGCATTCATCATCATATTCTTCTTCTGCTAGTACATCTTTTCCTCGTATTCCAGAAAAAATGTTTTCATTTCGAAGAATCCAATATTTGTAGGGAAGCGCTCAAAGTGGGAGAAAAAGTTCAAAAAAGCGACATCAAAACGAGTCCTCTCTTCACTTTAATTCCATTTCCATCCATTGTCGTCCTCGTATTATTCATATACTGCCGTTTTTCCAGCGCTATTGTGCTCTCGCAGATCAGAGAATTTTTGGCCGTCTCGTAAAAGATGCAAAAAAGGGAATCGGAATCGATAATACAATAGAAATTCTTTTCCACACCAAAAGTTAATAAGCGTTGCAAAAGGGCACACGAAATCCAATTTTTTTTTTTTTTACATCAACAGAGCTCTCTTGTTCTGGTCCGTCTTCTTGTTTGGTAGATGGTGCTCCATGTTTGTCGTTTTTCGTCATCTGTAGCTCTGCATTGTGGTGTGGTGGCCTTCTGCTTCTTTCGCGTTTGTTAATTTTTCTGCAGTAAGCTACACCTCATCCATAGCAGCGGCAAGCAAACAGTGTCTTCTTGATACATTTCAAAGATTTTTATCTGTTTTCGGCGACGAGTGAGAGACCAAATAAAACATTTAAAATAATTTCTATAAAACTACTTCTTATTCTGTTGTCTCTGGATTTGTTTCTGTGTGGCGGCGCAGCGCGGGCGGCGGGTTTCGCGCAGTCTTTTAAGTAGATCAGCAGAGTGGCAACTGGCAACTGGCAATAGCAGCCAGCAGCAGCACCCATTGTATTGGCGGGGAAACCTTTATCAACGCGCTATCTTCTTATACTCGTTGGAATGCGCAATTGTTCCTTGTGCGTTGCGTTGGTTGGTTTACTTTGTTTGTAGACTGTAGAGTATGTGTATAGTATATGCTGGGTGGACGTGTGATATATGAAATGATAGGCAGTGACACGTTCCTCCTAGGAATTTTTCATTGTATATACGATATCTAATGCGGCGAGGAAAAAATTGTCAATCGAATGGGTATTTTGTCAAATGCGATTACAAGTTTATATTTACCTACCAGATTTTTTCCGCACAAATTTTTAAACAGAAATTGTTGAAAAATACTTATCTACAGACATTTTTAAGTTGGTGAAATAAGCCTGGTGTTAATTTAAATAATTTTAAGCGTGTCAGTTATGTAGAAGAGTCTTATGTTGCTGCCCATTTGTGCGAACGACGCAGTGGCTGAACATTAAAACCCTCAAATCGCTTCTTTTTTAGGTTAAAATGTATTGAAGTCCTTGTCAATTCAACATGTCTTACAAGTTTCCGTTGAATTTTTTCCACTATTTTGCCCTATTTATCTATATCTATGTTACTGAAATTTGTTTCAGACGGTAGGGGAGACCGGGGCAAGTTGACTAAAATTTACATTTTTTTTTCTTTTTCTCTTGAATTAAGACTGATATCAAGACAGTTCATCATTAAAGAAAGCATCGCTTAGTCTTTCTAAACAATGTTATTCAATTAAAAAAAAAAACAACTGGAGGACAATTTTTTCTTAATTTTACTAGCGCACCTCGATTGCGTCAACTAACCCCGGTGCCGGGGTAAGGAATGGATATTCAATTCATATCTTCTCTTTAAAATAAATGGCAGTGAGTCAGCCAACTAGCCCCGGTCTCCCCTAACACTTGTAGAAATTCACTTGTGTTACAAATACTCGGTGTTATTTTGTGTGCGCCTGATTTTCGATCTGGTAAGGTGGGCCAGGTAGGTAGGTAGGTAGAAATGACGGTTCATGCATTTGAACTAGGATGTGCTGTTTTACTACCACGCTTCGTGTGACCTACATACTTTGTGATGATTGTTAAGGATGTGGTCCAATCGGTACCTATAACCAACCTGTAGAATTGAGAAAACGGATATGATCCTTTACACGAGATGTCGCTAAGATCGTCAAAGAATGGTTGGTTCAGTGCGCACAGTCTGGCTCTTACTAGAGCTGGACATGGACATTTGCAGAGGAAATGAGAGAGAAATTCTGGCTCCCTGAAATTACGCCAAAAAATTAGAGTCCAAAAACCTCCATACAAATTTGTGTCATTTTTTCCTAGGAACAATCGCCCAAATATTTTGACACAAGCCGCTAATTTTGCCATTTTTTCCAAAACTCTTTCGGGTATTTTTTCCATTTAAGAAAATTGAGAAAAAGTGTTTTTGGAAAAAACACCAAAAAACATGAAATAAGACCTCAAACGAAAAACTAAACTGCAACCCCCCTGCTTGGGTTTACTGTTAGATTTGGGGGCTTATTACAATTTTTTTTTTGGGGCGTAATTTCCATTTAACTTTTTGGCTTTTTTTTCAAAAATATGGCGTAATTTCATGGCATTCGCTCAGACAGGCCAGCTCGTTCCGGCATTCCTGCACCAATTTGGAGGATATGGTAGCCGAGTAGTGGCTATCTACAAGGATATCAATGCTTTGTTTATGCTTTGTGTCACGCCCTAGTTGCGTGCAGGCTTCTCGAATGGCCAGTTGAAATTTATATTTGCTTTGATTCCGAGTAGACACTGGCCCCCACACCACAGCTCATCTTAGATCCGTCGGTGTATATGATCGTACCGAAGACCTTCACTATACTTCGTCCCTCTTCCACTGATCCCTTGTTGGGAAACCGACTTGGAAACCTTTCGTGAAGTTTGATTTGGAGGTGATGTAGTCGGTTGGAGACCTTGTCTAGAGCGGCCGCCATAATTTCACTAATCACGGTGGGAAACTTGCCAACTTTGACCCGCACCCTGTCTAGTTTCACTAGAATTATATTTATAACCATTAGCCATAGTAGGGGCGAGATGACTCCACCCTGTGGCGTTCCTCTATGGATGTCTAGAACACGCTCTAGGGTTTTAAGTACAAAGGAACTTAAACTAATTGGTCTGAAATCCTTCGCGGTTTTATGCTTTGGTATAAACACCACTCCAAGAGTAGGGTACGTGGTTTAGTATTAAAAACAGCTTCCTAATATTGACGCCAGCCAAATTAGTGTTAAGTCTTGCGTTTTTTGTAGCATGACAGGTAGTATACCGTCAGGGCCCGGAGACAATAGCTACCGCGTTTGTTTTGGGTGTGGTTTTGAGTTTTGTCCGAAGGACTTGGCCAAACTTGGTCCAATTTAATCTCTTGGGGTTTCTAAAAGGTTTAGGGTGGGCCATCTGTTGATTTCTTTTTAAAAAGGCTTTAAAAAAATTACTGTTTAATATTTTTTCATCGATTGTTGCTTTATTGAAAAAAATGGAGTAAACTTTTCGATAAATTATGGAAAAATATTTCATCAACCCCATTTTTTTTTTTAAATATAATAGAAATTTTTAGTTCCAATTTCAGGAATAGCTTTACCAATCTTGCCTGATACGATCTATCTTTAAACGTACTCCATAAAAAAACAATAGGACAACGGCAATAAATCTCTGCTTGGATGTACCTATACACCAGTTGCAGTTGGTGCATTTTTTCGACCGAAATTTCTGTTCTAAATTCGGACTGCTTTGGACTTAACTTTGCAATAGTATTTCCAAAGATTGCTCTAACCTATCAAATGTCTGTAAAAACTGTCAGTGTCAAAATGGCATTAGATTCAAAAAGAAGACTGTGATTTTCCGAGTGGTTATGCTCTCTCATATAACTAACTATAATAAGACAAAGGATTTTTTTAACAACATCGATTTGCTTTGGAAAATATTGATTATTTTATTGACACATTTTATACTCTATATAAGAAGTAGTCCCAAAGGGTTATGGGATGGGTTCCATTGTGCGCAGTATTTAGCAGATATTTTGCATCGCATTTGCAAAAGCAGCAAACGAATTCCTCTCTTTAGCCATAAATTGTCCGCGTTGCTTTGTCAGCATCGACCAGCTTCTTTTCTATAAAATACCCAATACGAATTACGAGCTGGTGGTGGCCCTTTTTGCCCTCCCATCGCCATCACCACGCACAAGTGTCAAAAATGTCTGCCTCATTTCAAGTTAAAAT
This sequence comes from Cheilosia scutellata, assembly GCA_955612985.1. Classification (NCBI taxonomy): domain Eukaryota; kingdom Metazoa; phylum Arthropoda; class Insecta; order Diptera; family Syrphidae; genus Cheilosia; species Cheilosia scutellata. The sequence goes on along the minus strand of OY015315.1, from coordinate 7,583,372 downwards.
ATATAAATGAACCACGAGGCCAAAGTAGATGTAAGTGGATAGCTGAGTTGTGCTGTGAATGTGATCTCTTGTTAAAGGACACACCGATACCAATACCGAATGTGTTGCGGAGCGGAGACCGTACCATAGGATGGTTGGTTTCTCCACTGTCCACTGTGGTAGACAGTAGACTATTCTCCAAATGAAAAATTACACCGTAAACAATGAAACATTTGCAGCTTTTTTTTTTTTTTTTATTATTTTTTTTTTTGCCATTGTGACCGTGGACTCTAGATTTTGTACTCTTTTTGCGTTATTTTCCTCTTTTTCTTGATCTTCGTCGGTCGGTGTTGTTGTTGTTGTTGTTGCTATTGGAGGTGTCCCTGCCTTAGTTCCTTTTGTTTGTAGTAGCCGATGGGTCTTTTTGTTTTCGGATACATTTATTATTGGCCAAATGAAAAACAAAAAAAAAAGTTAAAGAAAGTAAAAACTCACTTTAGCTCGACTGTGATGCTTGCGCTTAACTTATTCCATCGTTCTTCCAGGAGTAGCAGCTAAACTACTATCCCGGTGCTCGGTGGTTCCTTTAAGGCTGCTCTCTGTGCACAGATTACAATCTGTGTGCGTCCATTCATCGACTTTGTATTATACTTCTGGTGTATTTCGTCGTGTCGCGTTTACCGTTTGCGTATACACAATTGGGTAGCATTTTGTTTTCGCTATACAACCGCGACGATTCTGGCTGGTCTGGGGCTGCATCTAGCCGCTATTATGCGTAGGGTCGGCGATTATTGGTTAATGCATAAACAAAGAAGGTTTCGTGCGTTGTCCTTATGGCTTTTGTGTGAGTCTGCTCTGCGTTGAATTTATACAGCAGTTGTTCTAAAGAAAGCCGCATCTTTTTGGTTTTGCTCTGGATCTGGATGTAAGGTGTAGGGACATGGACCTAATTAAAGCGAAATATGTGAATGTGGACGCAAGGTTATAAAGTCAAAGCGTAACTAGAGTATGTACCTAAATATTTTCTATTATTTTTAGCTGTGTTCCTAAAAAATACAGCCGTTTGTTGAAAGGACGCAAGTATAGTAGACTAGTAAATTCCGGGTGAATGCGATCCGTGATCAGTATAAGCTTTCACTGTAGTTTATATCAGAAAAAGTGTGTGGGTCGTCACTCCTAAAAGAATCTTTCAACTGGCTTTCCCTTGATAAAACCTCTCTAAATTAAAAAAAACGCCATTCACGAGGTGTGGGTAGAATATCTCATAACTTACCCAAGCTATCTCTATTCGTTTTTTTTTTCTATTTTCTTAAATTGTATGCTAATTCCTATCTTAAATTCGAGCTTTTTGATATTTTTTGGTTTTGTTCAATTACCCCACAGCAACTCAAAGAAACTCCGAACCAGTTTACTGTTCTTATAATTATTATTTTTTTGTTTCGCTATTAGTGCCGTTTAATTGCCTTATTATATAGTTATAGCCTTTCATATAGATTTGGTTTCTTCAGATGTGGGAGCGTGGGCTAGCTGGTTCGGATTTAATTAATGTTTTTATTATGATCGGTGACCACTACAGAATTCGTGTTTGTTTAACTATGCATTAATATGGATTGACGTCTAGGGGCAAGGTTTCTGAAAATATTTGATGACGACGACCGATGACACGCCGCGACGCACGTTTCCAAGTGGCAACTTTTGGCAATTTTGCAAACACCAAAAGTCAGTGATCTATTTAGTATGATATTTAATATACTGTCAGTGGCAAAATTATTTGCACAAATGTAAAGTTAATCAACTCATAAATTTGAACTTACTTCATGTAAATTTTGTCATCAATGGGCAGGTCATTTAAATTCCGTTTGAATGATACAAAACTTTCCTTAACCCTTTAAGTACCCATTTAAAAATTTTAGAATTTAGAATTTTTGTGAATGTCTACTTTTTTGACTTTTTACCTCGGTGACTGCAAACAATTTTTTTCAAAAATCTCTTCGCTAATATTTTTTATGATTTTTTGAAAATTGCTAAAAATGACTATTTTAGACACTTTTTCTCCATTTCATACAAAATTTTTCTGAGATCATCCCATTGAAAAAATCATAAAAAATATTAGCGAAGAGATTTTTGAAAAAATTTGTTTGCAGTCACTATTAGAATTGTTTGGAGAAGCTTTTTGCATCAAAACATTTTTTTTTGACCAAGGAAAAAAGCCAAAAAAGTAATCTTTTACAGAAGTTCTAAATTTTCAATGGGTAAGGTTCGATCCCCGGAAAAACACAAATTACATCTTAAGGTTTTTTCTACTGCGCCACCTCTCGCGAACGTCTGACAAACATCCGAGAGTATGACTGTCCTGAGAAAGCTTCTCAATTCAGCTGTTCGGACTCGGCATGAAATTGTAGTTCCCTTCCATTCGTCACAAAAATAGAAATTCACACAAACGAATGGTTGCGCGAGAAGCTAGGCCTAGGGTGTCTACCGCCTGTTGCGCCACCTATTTATTTTTTTTTAGTCATTTCTACTGAGAGGCAGCAGGAATGCCGCAGACTTCTTACTCGACTTTCGGGAGCATGCGTTTAGTCTGTCCGCTTCCTGTAGAGCCTTGCCATAAACAATTGTGTTCGTTTTAGACCCAGGAAGATTTCCACGAAAACACCAGCACCGGACCGGACCCTTGACTAGTTTTGGAGTCATCCGTGAAAATACGACTAGATCCCAAACCAGACCAAATCCGACTCTGGCTGAAGCCAATCCTGAACGCAAGGAAAATCGACTCTAAATTTGCACAATAGCCGAAGTTCCGGTGTCATTGCATTAGACATGCAGACCATTAGAACTAGGGTTGTAGGATAAAGTAATCGAAACTCCATCAGAGACGGTAGATTGGTTTGATAGGGGAGGTAGATCAAGCAGAGCATTTAGAGCAGAGCCCGTGAAAGCACCCATGCAGCTAAGACAAACCGTTCTAAGGTGTTTTGTGCAGAAGGCAGTCACATATTTTCGTGAAAGCCCTCTCCATAGGCCTTATCATAGCCGCATAGATCCAAAGGGCCTTTTTGGGAGATAGCGCCCCACATTTTACCGAAACTACCCTTACAATGCCAGAAAACTGAGAGCGCCTTTGATGCTTTGCCGAAAAAAGTTTCTTCTCCTGAATCACTCCCAGAGATTTCGCTTCATCGGAGATCTGGATAGTGACGCCTTTTATCATTGGCTGAGTTAGACTGATCAAAATCCTACGTCTCGTGAAGAGAATAACTTCAGTTTTCAAAGGATTGACCGAAAGCCCATTTGCTAATGCAGCATCTAGAGCCATCTGCACGTTAGGACAGACAGTCTCTGAACATGTTCCGACAGAAAGTATAGCAACATCATCCGCGTATATGCCTGAGCGTAGACGTAGAACACAACCTTGTGGGCAACCTTTGTTTACCCCTGTCCACAGTCGGCATCTACCACCAAAGTTGTATCCATCAGCATTGCCCTGATCCACAATATTAATATCTCATCTAGGGTTGGAAAAGAAGGATTTAAAGATGTAATAGTTGCAGACAGAGTGATTAAGAACATTGCATCCCATAAATAAATCAGGAACTCCATCTTCTCTGGTTACTTGCTCAGAGAATGGATTTTAACTTGGGTTAGTTTGTGTTTGGATTTAGGTCTGTGGAACTTAACAATTCTGGCGATCAAATTGTCTAAAAAATGGCAAATTTTGTTTACTGTCACTTGTCAGACGCCGTCAAGCAGAATGCTGTTAAGTTGCTCAATTATGTGTCAAAGTTTTGACAAATATTGAGTGCATTCATCAGAGAAGGCGAAGCCTAGAGAAACAATTTTTTTCTGTTTTTTTTTTGCATACAATTTCCTTATTTAATTTGAAAGTTTAATAAACAATTGGACGAAATTTTCTGGCAAAATATTTTCATGCAGGAATTTTTTTTGAATACAGAAAGTGAATATTTTGTCAGGACCACAGCATAATCAGAAAGGGTGGGCATATGTACTATACTCAGACTCCCCCATGCCATGAATAAATGTATACTCGTATCAAGCTGTCAATATCATCTTACCACGATAATTGTTCAACCTCAATCCAATATTATGCTCTATAACTCAGGCAGCATTTGTGTGGTCTTAATTTCATTCCCCCCGCTCCCCAATGCGGCCTCCTACATTTAACTAATTTACAAGATATGAACATATTACTGAACGTGAACACACACCAGGCTTAATGCCACGCTCTCCATACACAGGTGCGGCATTGCTGCTGGCCAAAAGTCCATTCTGGACGCTTATGATGACTATAGGGCGATGACCAAAACAACAACCTTACCAGCCGACGACACTTAACGACACCTTTAAAGACGACGCGCAACAGGTATGAGATACCCCAAACTATCCTCCAGCTTCAACCTCAATCCATACACACTCGAAATGAAAAATTAAAAACTAAACAAAAGAGAAGAAAAAAAAAATCAAAATACAAAAAAAAAAAAAAAAACAAGAAACGAAAAAGAATCAAAATAAAACTGAAATGACAGAAAATTAATACCACCAGTGCAGTGCCCACAGTGGTGTTGCTGTTCCTGTTGCAGTGGAGTGGTATGGTATATTTTGAAGACGCGATGTTCTCTACATTGTGCGTATGAACTGCGTTGTCCACTCGTGGTGTCCAATAGGTTCCATCCTCTGATCATTTTTTAAAATATTTATTTTATTTAATTTATTTAATTTGAGCGGAACAGATACGACGCTGTGTCGATGAGAACACAGCCAACAACGGACGGGTACGGGCGAGTGCCGGCAGTGGTGGTGGGTGTCACATAACAGCTCGAGGTATCATTTCTTCACTTCTACCTGGCTAATGCGTTTTACGTTTTTTTTTTCCTTCTTATTTGCCTTCTCTGGAGCTATACACAATTTAATAGTTATAGAGGAGAAAGATCAATCGGATAATACGATGAGACAAGTGACTAATTGGACAGTTACACTGTCAAGGCGGGTGGTAGGCTTTCATTAATGTATCCGATACGAGTAGCGTTCATGTGGGGATTATGGTCGTTGTATGCGCTGACCGCCTGGAATAAGTATGCTTAAGGGTGGAGGATGATTTTTTTTATCAATCCTTGGTGGATTGAGTGCTGGAAAGTCCTTTTCTCTCGATTGTTGTGAGTTACCTATTTCGAATTTGTTTGGTAAGAAGGTTTGTCATCAAATTATTTGCCTATTTTTGGAAGTATAAGGCGTCAAAATCGAGCTTGGTGAAGACGAAAGGCAGTCGTACCATCTCATATGGTTGTAGCTCAGGAAAAACTGCACTTAGTCTCGATTGGCGCTGGCTGAAGGAGTGACGATAATTGGATTTGCAGATGACATTGCCGTTGTGACAGTAGGTAAACAAATTCGTACAGTTGAATCCTCTACAAACGAAGTGCTCGGGTAAAGGAGTGGCTAGCAATCGCATAAAATAGAAGCTGTCCTCATAAGCAGTCGAAAAACTGTTGGACACGTGGACTATTTAGCCAAGAAAGCATCGAAAATACGATTGGTGAACCTGGATACGCAAGAAGGATCCTACTTTCCAGAGTTGTTACATCAGTTCTGTTGTATGCAGCCCCAGTCTGTGAGGACAGGCACTGAGGACGAAGTAGACCAAAAGGAGACTATTGTCAGCATACATTCCGAGCATTCAACACATTCCGAACCATATCGGATGTGGCCGCCTTTGTTATAGCTGGAATGGTTCCCGTCAACATTCTTGCAGACGAAATGTTGACGATATATAACAATAGAGCCCTTAACCAAGACCAGTGAAATCAAATCAAGAGGATTAAAATTGAAGAAAAGGCAGCGTCAATAGTTATGTGGCAAGCTCACTGGAATGTTGGTAGTACAGTGTACTGCATCTAAAACCTCTATTAGTCAATTTTAAGACCGTCTAGAAACGTAACCTTAGGCTTCATAGGATTTTTCTCGCGAGACTTACAAAGGTGACATACAGTGAAGGTGTCTGTGTACACTCTTACTACGGATATCCCTCATAAGGGGGCAGCTTTTTGAAGCTGGGAGATTTTAAAGAACGTGATTTTTCATATTAATAAATTCCTCATAAGCGGACTGTCTTATAACCTCTCATAAACGGACAAAACACAACAGAAGCACTTTTTTCAATTCTTGCATCCCTATTCTAGTATTTTCCATTTTGTTTCGTTTTTTGCACATTGCGAAGAATTTCTTAGTGGAATTACTTACTTTACTTAAAGCGGCGGGCGCTACAGTCAGCGGTGGACGTGCTCCTCAACCAACAAGTTGGCCAGCTGTCTCCAGTTTCACACGTCGCGTCGAGTTGGTTAAGGTCCCCTTCCACTTGCGTGTGCCACTTGAGTTGCGGTCTTCCTCTACTGCGGCGTCCCTCGGGTGTGGATTCGAAGATCCACCGGGCCGGAGCGTTCACTTCCATTCGCTCTACATGACCCAGCCACCTCAATCGTTGGACCTTCACTCTTCTGGCCGATGTCGCTGTACAGTTCGTCGTTGTATCTCTTCCTCCAATCACCGTCTACGCAGACGGGACCGAAAATTACTCGAAGAATTTTCCTCTCGAAGCAACCAAGAGTAACCTCATTTTGATAGGGAAGGACTGGGATGATTAGGGTCTTATAAAGGGTCACTTTAACTGTTCGAGAGAGGGCTTTGCTACTCAGTTGCTTTCTTAGCCCAATTAAACAGCAATTATTTGCAAGAGTTATTCTTCGTTTAATCTCAGCGCTGCGCTGGTATCATTGCTTGAGTTCATAGCGGAGCCTAGTCCTTAAGCACCTCAAAATTCTATCTGTCTATAGTGACATTCTGGGCCGCATAAAATTTGGCCCCAATGAAAAATGGTCCCCCAAACTAAGAATGAAAAATCACCCCAAAATTGTGGCTGTTTTTCATAATGAAATAATACCTCAATTTCAAATATGAAATAAGGCCCCACTGCGATGAAATAAGGCCCCAAATCTGACAGTAAGCCCAAGCAGGGGGGTTGCATATGTTTTCGTTCTTTTGGGGCCTTCATGCCAGCGCATCGCCTTGTCTAAATCCCTTTTTGACATCGAAAGTCTCGGTGAGCTCGTACCGACCTTGATGGAGCAGCGTGCATTCTCCATTGTCATCCTGCACAAACGGATGGCAGGGATTCCAAAACTAGACATTGCTCTGTACAGCTTGTCCCTATAAATGCTGTCGCAGGCGGCCTTAAAATCGATAAAAAGGTGGTAGGTATCGATTTAAACTTGGTTCACAAAATAAAACGTTCGCTTAGTGTCTGTGCGGTTTAGTCCAATTTTGAATTTTGACGACTTTTTGTTGATTTTTGTGAATTTAATCTATTTAGGCCATAAGCCTAAGAAGATATACCTGCGCCTCGGTGTAGGCTTTTAGTAGGATTTGAAGATGACATTTCTTGTCATTACCAACCATAAGTATGAGATCACAGCCAGTATGCCACATGCGGTTTGAACTGCGCCGACTGAATGCATAAACAACATGCCAGACTCTGACAGATTTCCTTCGTCAATGACCCTTCAACACTTGACGTAGAATTTAGCGATTTTCTGACAAAACTCCTTTGAACAACATGACTAAAAATAAAAAAATGTTGCTGAAAGAAGGCGCCTCTTCGCGTATATGTAACTGCTCTTTTATGAGTAGACGCATTTTTGCAATGCAGGTAAATACTTAGAAACAAAATGGTTTTACCATCATCATCAACAACAACTTATAGGGCATTCCAACAGCACGTAAAAGCCAAGAGTGTATATCTCTTTTTTTTCGTTTTACTTCATTTGAGCGCGCACACGGTCGGCGTGCTGCTGCTACATGCCGCTGCCACCACAACGGCGAAGCACTAAAATGTCACGAAAACATAATGAGATAAACTTAATTACATTTGTTGTATTTTATTTTTCAATCACACCTTTGAACACAACCAGCTGCGAACGAACGGGGTTAAGTCGGGCGGGCGCTCGCTCTCACACTGCTTGAGTCTGAGTCATTCCTTTTTGGTTCGTGAACTGGTGTCAAACTGACAGACGGACCAAAATTCATTTATCCACCTGAAGTGGTTTTAGCTTTCCATCTTTGACCATCTTTGTCGTCGTCATCGTCCTCGTCGTTGTTGTGGTTGTCTACGAGACGACGACGACGATGTAACCTCTGCCGCCCTCCTCTGCCGGAGCGCTCCTCTTTGGCCTGTCTCGGAAATCGTTGGCTAAGATTCAATTAATGAGTCGAACGGCTCATGTCTCAGTGAGGCCTCAGGTGATATTAAAAACTAAAAAATATGACTTCACGCCTGGCCTGTGTATCTGTGTAGGCGTTAAATATTGAAGAAACCTGTAAATAATCAATTAATTAGGAGTTGTTTTTTTTTTCTTTTATTTTTTTTTTTGTTTCTTTGTCTCATTTACGTGTTCTTTTCTGTGCTCGTGTTGCTTTTAGAGTTGAATATTTTGTCGTTGCTGTTGAGCATGAGATTAAGTTTCGATTCACACTTAAGAGATACAAAGATACGAGTGTAGGTATGTATCTATATATGTATACTTTGTCATTAACAGATTTTCTTGTTATTAGTTTGAGTTTTTTATTAATTAGATAGTGTTTGGTTCTGAAAAAAGAAAAGAAACGAAACTCATGCGGGTGACAACTTTTCAAATGGGTTATGAAATTCCGGCGGGAACGAGAATGATGGAGATGGAGGCATTAGCGGGTTTTGTGGGATTGGTCGTCTATAATTGTGTTGTGTGTTGAAATCTGTTCTGTGATGAACTCTAAAAACAAGAACTGAAGTTTGTAAGTCTGACCCTTTGACTATCACTTTTGCCATAGTTGATCCTTTGAGTTTGGACTATCTTGCTGGATGAACTATGAGAAACTTTGTTGCTGCCTTGTCCGCCCACAAAATGTATCTCTTGTGTCTGGAGGATTTTCGAATAAGCTAGATCTCCTGCTGGTCTTTTCCACTTTACGTGAATGAGCTGAAAAGTTGGGACATTTTGTCACTGTTTGTTTTTAGTCAGGTTAGGTTAGATGGGCAGTTTGCAATATATGCAATTTTCACCCAGAAGGCATTGAGTTGAGGCCCATTGTGATTACCCTTTTGTAGTACATGATAGGACATGTAACAAAACCATTCGGATCTGTTGATGAATCTTTTTAAATCTGATAGAGGTATCGTTGCTAGATCTTCCAAGCCGTCGAAGAACCGTGATCCCATACAAGAGTAGCGGCGTTCTTGGAGGGCTGGGCAGTGACATAGGAGATGTTCCACATACCTATTCTATTTCCTCTTCATCTCTGCAACTTCTGCAGAAGTCATTAGTGAAGATACCTAGTCTTTTGGCCATGTTCCCAATGATGCAGTGTCCGGTTATTACCCCGACGGGCACTCGGATTTGGTTTCTATCAAAAGATGTTAGGATCTTTGACATCTTTTAGTGACAATGGGGGTCCACAAGCTACGAGTTATAGAGTACACCGGGAGTGTTGTTCCATCGTTCCTTAGTCCCAAATTTTAATGTGACATTGTCAATGAAGCCCTTAGCTGCGTTGAAAGCTGGTAATACTTGTCTTCTCAGTTAATAGTACGTCCATTTCAGAGCCGCATCTGGGCAGTTTATCTGCTTCCCTTCTACACCAACATGTCCAGGAACCCAGCACAGCATTACTGTGTGATGGCACTGGCTTACGGATTTGGAGTTTACCAAATTGGAGTTAATTGCTTTAAGGTAATTTCCATCGCTGGTAGTTTGCTAAGACAGTTTGAGCTGCTTTCTTAACCGCGTAGATCTCTCCCTGGAAAACGCTGCACTGGTCTGCCAGTCGATTCTTCGGAGAAGACTCCTGCCTCCGTCTTTGAGCAATCTGTGAAGATGGGTATAACTTTTATGACAGTACTTAAGGAGAGCCAGTCCTTCCTGTCCGGAATATAGACTGTAAATTTCTTGTCAAAGTTATACATCGGTTTCTTGTATTCTGTGGGTAGCGTGAGGCCGTTCTGATCAAAGATGTGAAGTATGCGTGAGTGACCATATGATTCGGACTTCCAAATTTTGTAGTCTGAGAGAGCACCTTTGGCTGCCACGTTCTTAGTATATATAGCTCGATGGGTTGTAGGTTCAGCCAGCAACGTTTCTAGACCCAGTTGTGGTGTAGATTTTAGTGAACCCGCAATTCTTTGTACCTTTTCCAGATTCTTCAGGTAGGATTTAGTGTTAACAGCCTCCCACCAAACAACCGAGCCATAGGTCCTACGATCGCGGTGCGCATCCAGTGCACTATGTTCGGCTGTTAGCCCCACTTCTTCCCGAAAGCCTTCGTGCAGGCGTAAAAAGCATTTAGTCCTTTCTTCATTCTTTCCTCCGTATTCCGATTCGAGTTTAATTTGGAGTTGAACACGATACCCAGGTATTTGGCTTCGGATGAGAGATAATGAACTTCAAGCCAACTCTTCTATCAAATGTTCCATGTTGAGTTAAAGTCGAGATTTTAAATTTTTCCCCTACAATTTTGATTAATTCTGCAAAGTGACTATCACCTCATAATAGAATCTAGACCGGATATGGGGGTTCTGACTAAAGTTGTAGCCAAAAAGTTCACTCTTAGAGCAGACAATTAATTTTGATTTATACTCTTACTCGCCGGCCTAAAGCCTCGAACAAAAATCGTTCTAACTTCAATTGACTTTATCACAATTTTCCGATTTATAGCGGGAAAAACCCCCATACCGATCACCCCTTTCTTATAAACAATGACACTCTTAATTAGTATTACAGTTGTCGACAAAACCCCTAGTTATCATTTTCACACCGGATGTGTTCAACCCTTTTCAGTCGACAAGATGGGGGAGTCGATGCATTACATCTTCTTTGCGTTCACCCTCCAAAATGCCACCAGTGCGATGCTTAAAAGACCCATTGACAGGCGGTAGTTAGTCAAATCCTAAACGGGTTTAATTGTCCTGATTTGTTGTTTCTCTGATGATGATGGGGAGACTTTGGCAGACTTGCGTCTGGCGTATCCTTACCATCAAGCCGAAACGTATATTATAGCCCGTGTCGATTTGCTATATTTTGTGCAACTCACGTCTCACCCGGAAGTGCTAGTGGAGTATGGACTTGGTGCGGGTGGTCGACTGATGAAAATATAAATGAACGAATTAGAAGTGTCGGTCGGTGGATGTGAATGTGAATGGGTCGCTGTCGGACCAACAACGTTTTGATTAAATACGATTTTATATACGTATAATAAATGACATCGGAAGTTCTGCTTAGGAGATTTCTTGTATTGTTGACTTAATCGTTTAAATTATTTACGAGGGTTGTTGATGACACGCCTCTATAGAAGATGATATTCGTATTTTGTAATCTCATTGCGGATAATCACGTTAATGACGACGCATAGATTTTTACTCGACGATAGTGAGAGATGATTTCCGTTCGCAATGGAGTGCAGTGATGTATTTCTATTTGGATAATAATTATAATGGAAGGAAATTGACTTGCATAACCGACGAACCGTATATATTTATTTAAGGAACTGAACTCGATAGATAGATAGATAATAGATTTATTTCAATGTTCTTTAGGTTTCAACAGTTTTTACAATTTATGTTTAGTTAAAATCTAGTTAGATATGGCCAGAAGGGCAACTTCTTGTCATTATTTCATAATGTTGAATTGTTTAGTTATTATATAATCGTTTTAAAAATTCTCAGATATAATATTCTTTCGAAATAGTTTATGCCAGTCTTCTCCATTTAAAATTTTAATGACGCGCCCCTTGTCAATATCATTCTGCTGCCATATTTTTCGCCTTATTTCCACCAAGATGGGACATTTAGCGATAAAATGTATTATATTTTCTCTTTCGCCGGTATTACATAAAATGCAGATGATTCTCCTCTTGCTCGAAATATCCATACCACTTTACAAAATGCAACGTCTGTCTGTTCGTCCCTCCATAACTCGAGAACCATTCGTCCGATTTTCATGAATTTTTAGGCCGTAGGTTAAGTTTGAATTGTTGAGGAGTAAAGGCGTCGCGGGGAGTAAGGGGGGGGGGGTCTTACGAACCATTAGCCTTATGAACTTGTAAGTTTGTATGTTGATAGATAAGTCAAAATTATTACATGCCTCATTTATCGTTTTTCAAAATTCGTCTTATAAGGGTTGAAAAAAGGGGGTGAACATTTTTCTATTTCGAATAAATATAAACAAACGTACATTTCTATGCTAACTGAAATAAGTTTTAGTTTTGCATATTTAATGAACCAAAAGTGTTGAAATATTTTCATATATTCTGCTCCCTTTAATGACCTACGCAATTTTATTTGTCCATGTAGCTAAATTTAGAAAATTCGACAGCTAAAACGTGAAATTTTAATCAACCACTTTATAGACAAACCCATTCAACACTCAGTTCGGATATATTTATAATCTCCATTCACTAAAAAGTCATTAACTATATCAATGGAAACTCACATTTTTTTATGATATGTCTATAGGTCTACCTCTGCAAATCGAATGCCCAAATGATGCCTTATTTACAGCATCATTAACATTCTCATCTTTCCCTCGCGTGCGCAAGCGTAACTCTTTTTTATGGCCGTTCCTTTACCTTCTAAATCTATCGAAGAAAATCCCAAACCAACAAGAAATAAAAATAAAGGAGAATAGTATGGACAGAAAAAAAAAGTTATCATTGTTTATTTGTTTGTGTTGTGTGTTCTAATGTCCAAGGACCACATATTGAGTGTGTTGTGTGTCACCTAAAGGCCATATAGTGTTGTTACAAATGAAACATCACATTCATTATCATATATTATTTCGCTCTCCCAGCAATCACAACCAAGCCAGGGGGGTATCTTCTGCGTGTGTATCTTTTGTGTATAATGACACCTTCGGCTGGTGGGAGAGAGGTTCTTAATTTAATTTACTAATTTATTCTCGCCGGTTTTTTTTTCTTCTTCCGTCACAGATATAAAACGACCGTGTCAACCTGGTGTTTACTTTAATCTATAATTAATTCCTGGTGTGTATATATACTTTTTTTTTTTTTTTTCGTTTGGGGCTCTCTGTCTGTATTCAAGCGGCATTTTTATGAATGAACGATATTGGTTGTAGAATGATGGGCTTTTTTAAAGGGCTGTCTTTGAATTATAAGTTATATACGGACACGACTATAGTTGTTGGTCACTCGCCCGCTAGGTCTAAGTTTTAACTTTGTTGGCTTTATGGGAATTGCCATTTTTATACTAATTCAAAGAATAGCTACATTTATAGGTCATTAATTGGGTATAATGTGCTGAGGTAAATTCACCAAATCGCCACTGTTCTTCCAAAGAAACGCACAACCTTTGGTTGAGGAGGTTCCGTTTGTAACCATAATTGCTGAACAAGAGCTTATCTAAAAAAAAAACTATCTAACTTGACCTATCAGTAAGATCTCCTACAATGGAACAAGCCCTCACTTAGGATGTCCTGGGAGCTTAAAAGTCCACCTTGCACGCCTACTAGCACCTATCGAATTTAAGAAAACGCCAGGATTTCTTTGAATTTAATTTTAAATAGATAGATAAAATTCAAAGAAAATCTGACGTTTTGTTAAATTTAAATTTAAATATTAGTTTTAATTTAAATCTAAATTTAAGAAAACGCTAGGATTTCTTTGAATTAAGTTTTAAATAAAAAGATAAAATTCAAAATTTCTTAAAATTAAATTTAATATTAAGTTTAAATAAAAAAATGTAATTCGAAAAAAAAACCCGGCGTCTTGGACGAATATTCGTCTCATTATGTCAGAGAGGGTTTCATTTCTGACAAAAATCATGAAAATTTTAGAACTTTGTCTGCTATTTAAAATGGGTTTGGGTTCCCATAGGATACCCATGCAAACTCACTCAACCAAATCGAGTAGCCTGGACATACATGGTTATAAGATTCTTGTAACCCCACTCACTCTGATCCCCAATCTGGAAATCTATCTCCTCACATGTGTAGAATCCACCTAGGTTAATACATACCTACTGCCCCCTCTCCCCCCACGGATTGTGATAAACCACACAACCAGAATTCCAAAACCATAGAAACATATGCAAACCAAGTCAATATTGACCAGCAGAAAGACAAAACCTCATAACGACTGTATAGTATGTACCCGAGTGCCAAAAACCTCGCATAAACTACTCACTTAACAAACAAGCAACACACGAAGAAACAAAACAAAATGATGGAGAAAAAAAAACAAGAAATACACGAATAATACTACTCATCTCGAAACATTCATTATGCCCATAGCAAATACGTCAAGTCAGGCGAAATTTGCATAAGAAAACCCAAAGTACGTAGGGTAATGGATAACATCTCGCGCATATGAAAGGAACACAAGGCCCAACAGCACATACACTGAGACGTATCGGTATATAGGTACATGGAGTGCGTTTGCAATATAATGCAACATATTTGCGAGCAAGAATCTGTGCGCTGTTCCATGTGGAATATACGAACGTGTTCGGCCCACGTTTAATCCATAAATTTAAATAAATGAAATAAAAAATAATAATAAAACGTAACGCAACGAAACGGGGAATTTTAATTGCAAACTCATTTCCAGGAACAAATTTAATTCGTAGATATGTGTTGTGTCATACGTATAGCGGCTTAGAACTTGATGCTTGCGATTTAGAGCGAGAGTATAGTTTTGCTATAAGCCGCCAGCCCGCCAGCATTGGCAAGCCAACTATATTATACGTACAACTAGAGGAAACATCGAACATCATGGTCACGTGCAAAGGTTGTTTCCAGAGTACTGGTGCTGTGCGTTGTGCATGCTGTCGTCGTCGTCGTCCGCATCCCCATAGAGACACAGGACACACAGATTCCAAAGAGATGTAGAAATCTAGTATATATGCCGTTGTGTTCATAGTGTATGCCCGTCGTGGACTTTGTTGTGTTAGCGTGTTAATTTAGACTTGAAGGCTTTTTTTGAATATTTTTCTGTTTGTCTGTCCGCACATCCCACGGGAAATTTAAAATCAAATCAGTATTCGATAACCCCACACATGGGCGCGACTCTGATAAGGATTAGTGTGACATTCTATTATCCAAATAGCCATTACCAATACAATAAAACATATATGCAAATTTGTTGGATTTCAAGAATTCCTTATAGATTAACGTCTCTAGTTTTTTTGCCTGTTTGATATGTGGTGGAAATGCGTGCCTACTTTCCCATATAAAGTATAAAGTATTTGTATATGCACCGTTCTAATGGGTATTGGAATTGGTAATCCCTAAAACAAAAATACTAGCATTTTAGGTGTGGCAGAAGTATGTACCTATTTTTATGAAATCTGCATTAAGCGACATCAAAGATTTGCTAACTGGGAGAATACAAGTGGAAATGTTCGCAAGTAACGCAGCTACTAGTGGTAGCACATTACTTATCTCATAAAAACGAAGGAAACTAGATCTTCTAACTCGCCCCACTATGTATGGCGAATTTCCGCAGGAAGCCAAATATCTGGGAATCATCCTTGATAGCAAACTATCATGGAACCCACAAATGGAACGCATCGTAAACAGAGCCACCAGATCGAGTCTGCGGTGTAACAATTGGAATTTAAAGCCCCGGATGTGGTTAGATCAGCGATTGCTTACGCGGCGGTGTTCTAGTGGACTAAAACTAAAGAAGTCACTTCAGTCAAAAAGCTAGACTGCATAACGGGCTGTCTACGTCCCACCACGACCATTGCACTGAATGTCATCCTAGGCCTGTTACCTATTCAAATACACATTCAAATGAAAGCAAGATCTGAGCATTCATCGTCTATTCCACTAGAAAAACATCGACCCCTATTCCTACCATGAAGGTCACCTGTCCCTAATCGACGTTATGGAGTCCGATGGAGCATTCAGCATGTTTTTAGACGGCATGCTACCGAAATATGGCTTCGATAAAAACTTCTCTATCATCATCCCTCTAAGGGAAGACTGGGAAAAATATACAAACCTATTCCATACAAACGGTTTCAAGATGGATTCAGGAACTTTTCATTCAGCCTAGGCAAATACTCGTCCATATTCCAGGCTGAAGTCGTTGCCATTAACCACTGCGCTAGAATAAACTTAAGTTCTAATACACGTGGTAAAACTGTATTCATCTTCTCAGACAGCCAAGCTGCTCTTAAAGCTCCGGACTCATCTGTTATAAAATCGAAGCTGGTCCTGGAAACTTATATGGCCAACCAAAGAACTTGCTGTGGATTCCAGCCCACAGTGGCTTTGCTAGAAACGATACAGCTGACTTCCAGCTGACTCCGCCTGAACCCTTCTGCTTCAGGAAGTACCTACATTAGGAGCTTAGCTCAAATCGAATCTAATCAACTCTGGCTCAAAACACCTGGGCAGAACTGCACCAAACAGTTCTTCCTAAAATTCTCCCCCAGAAAATCCTATTTTCTTACTAATCTGGACAAAAGTAACCTAAGAATCCTAACAGGTTTAATTACTGGCCATGACCTACTTATGAATAAGCATTTTCACCGAATTGGAATCTCACCGGATCCCACATGTAGACTATGTCTCGAGAGCGACGAAACCTCTCTTCACATTCTCAAGGAATGTCCGGCTCTCGAAATCGTTACCTCAGTAAATCTTGCTGAATTACCCCCAAAGGAGATAATTGTCTCTGGAGTAAAAACATGGCTCTAGGACCCACAATAGACACAATAGGCCCCTTTAAAGAGGCCGCAGTGCCAGGGCCGGTGAAGGCTCTGCGGACTTATAATCTTACCTAATCTGTCTCATATTGAGTTTCGCGTTCGCTCATCGTTCATCATTGTCGCATTCGCACAAGCTTACCTTGCAAGTTCATCGGCAAACTCATTCTACTAGAGCCCAAACAATTTTCAAATCATCCACTAGTCCTTCGACCAAATTTAGTGAGATTTTAAAGCAGTTTAAAAGCGCCTTCATGCATGCCTCCTCTAAGTCCTAAACATAAGGATAGATGACTGATGCATAGTTTCATCCTAATAATTCGGTGTGATCGCAGTGGACGAAAATATTCAGTTTTCTACTCGTATCCAGGAACAATTCTAAGGTATTGAAAGGACGGCTCTATCAGAACATCCTTACTCTTCTGTAGAGAACGAATTCAGAAGTGCATTTATTTTAGCGGTTTGGTTTTTAAATTGGCAACGCTCTAATGATTTATGCCCAGTATGCTCTTCAAATGTTTGACACTGTTATTTTGAAATATCGCCTCATAATTCTTCAAAGGGCTACATGAAATTTGGCCCCAATGAAAAATGGTCCGAAACTGAAAATTAAAAATCACTCCAAAAATGTACATGAAAGGCAACAACAACAAAAAATTGCGTAAAATTCTGCGAATTGGGGTGACAATTCATATTTTGGGGCGTTTTTTTAATTTTTCAGTTTGCGTTAAAATTTCATTATGAAATAAGACTCCAAAAGAACGAAAACGTATGGGGGCATGATGCCCCCCTTGCAACCCCTCTGCTTGGGTTTACTGTCAGATTTGGGGCCTTATTTCATTTTTGTTTGGGACCTTATTTCATCGCAGTGGGGCCTTATTTCATATTTGAAATTGGGATATTATTTCATTATGAAAAACAGCCCCAATTTCGGGGTAATTTTTCATTCTTAGTTTGGGGCCATTTTTCATTGCGACCAAATTTCATGTAGCCTGTTCAAAGATGATCCCATACCCAGAATTCCACAGACAATGGAGAGCGATTTAGAGCCCTTCGACTTTTTCGTTCCTCAGTTGAATATGGCGTTGAAGTAAATTTAAAAAAGCATCGGTGTTCACTCACTTTTGACATAGTCACTGTAGCTGTTGTAAAGGGTGGGCCAAAGTTTCTTTTTAAAAATGCAATAAAATGAACAAAATTAATTTTTTTTTCATGTATTATGCCTTTATCAACAAGAAAAAACATTCAATCATGTCAATCAAATTCTTTGTCAGTTATTGGCAAACGCTGGAAATTTTTCGCTATTTTCACTTGCCAATTTTTTAAATGGCATAAAAGTACGTTAATTGTCAATTTCAAATCGACAAGTGGAAGCCCAGCATGAGAGTATTCATCAATTTATGGTCAAAACTCAAAAATTCTCGTTTGTCTTCCCATCATTCCCATCATTTTTTTATTGGTAGGTCTAGGTACCATTCTAGAATATCATTTATTCAAAACTACAACTTCTTCTTCTTCTTGGCTGCTTCGAAAATGCAGGGAAATTTCGAAATTTCATATGAAAGTCATAGAAATCAGTATGTTTAGGCTTAGAGCATAGCTTTACGTTTAAATGTCCTGCAATCTCATCATCATCACCATTAAGTGGTCCTATAACTGTAGTTGAATTAATTGAGGAATAAACCTTCTTGACGTAACATCACTCTGGACTTTGGGGTTTGTAAATGACCTGTGCAAATATTATACATCTCTTTTAGAGATTGCCATTCTGCCCAACATTAGGACACGGACCACATCTTCGCCCGGTAACCAAACCCATAATTCTTTGCATAACTTTATCGTCCCAGATCATCCATAATCAACGCAGACAATTGCCCAGGTGATTTATTGAACTCTCTAATTGGTAGGAATTCACAGTATGTTTTCAAGAGACACATATTCATAACTCTACTCAACATACTCAATGTGTATATAGTGTGTGTACCTGTTATGCATCCGAATCATCCGGTCCGGGGACACCGAAGTGCGATCAAACACTTATCTCTTTTCTCCGTGGGTGGAAGCAATATGCAGGAACACTGTTCAAAATTCCGCGCAGCAGTCGCGCAGTGCGTCTTTCCAAAAGAGAATTCCCTGATGATGCTCAGATGCCAACAAAGATGATCGCGCCTTCGTATTCGTATTCGTATTCGTATTCGTTTTTTTTTTATATTTTTTTTTTTTTTTTTTTGCTGTCGAATGCAGTATTTCTCCACAATTAATAATCGTCTATCATAAAAAATATTAAGTGCTCCTCTTCATTGGACTGAATTTTGATTCGTTTTTTTTTTCCTGTATTTCCCTTTCTGTGTTAATTACCACCATGAATCTTTTCCTAAAGCAAAGAGAGCGTAACTCTCGGCCGAGTGTATATCACTGTATATCAGAGAACACACCCAGAAATGGTAATTTATTCATTTAATTTAATGTCATACAATAATAAAAATAAATAAAGCTCCTCCGGGGACCGGGGATTTACAGAAACGATACAAAAATTAACATTTAATATGATAAGTAAGATGATGATCATTATCACCACCATCATCTGGTGGAGCGCATTTTCATTCATTTCATTCTTGATTTTGGTTGTTTTTTTTTTTGTTTTTTTCATCGTCTTTCTTTATTATTATATTTTTCGTGTAATCTGGTATTTCATTCATAAATGCGAGCGTAAAGTTGAGTAGTTTTTTTTTTGTTTACACATTTTTGGAATGCTCTCTGTCTAAAGAGGCTGGTGGCGGCTGATGGTCATAGCAATATCGCTCAGTGTAAACATGCACGGTTTACTGACGTATACGAACAATCAAATAATCAACCAGTTTCCACTTGAATTAGGCAAATTATTTGTTAATAAATAATACGTTCTATACAGTCGAATTGGTTAAATTACACCAGCACGACACACAGCGACACTATGTATAGTAAAGTTGACAGTTGACAATTTTAGCCTGAAGTGTGCATATATAATTTTAATAAAACGTTTGTGGTGTTGAGGGGTATATGTTTGGCACTGCACACATGATGTCTGTATTTTCAAAGTGCATTTTCCCATCCCATGGTAATGGAGCAATATTAATCGAGTGTGGAGGGTGGGCGAACATTAGATAATAGACAGCCGGCGCTTGATTACAGATGTGTGATTTTTTCTCGGTTTGGTCAGAACTAATTCACTGTCAATCGAATTTTCCTTCCCTTTAAAAGTAGGCTTTGATGCTATCAATGAAGATCGCTTGTAACAAGTGGCTACATGAAATTTGGCCCCAATGAAAAATGGCCCCAAACTGAAAATGAAAAATCACCCCAAAAATTTACATAAAAGGCAACAACAACAGAAGATTTCGTAAAATTCATATTTTGGGGCCTTTTTTCATTTTTCAGTTTGGGGTAAAATTTCATTATGAAATAAAATCCCAAACGAAAAACGAAAACCTTATTTCATATTTGAAATTGAGGTATTATTTCATTATGAAAAATAGCCCCAATTTTGGGGTCATTTTTCATTTTTAGTTTGGGGCCATTTTTCATTGAGGACAAATTTCATGTAGGGTAAAGTCGGCAAATATGGCACCCCTTTTTTTGTTTTTAACTCAGAAAATAAATAAGATTTTTATTTTAAACAAAAATAACTTTATTTTTCAATTAAAATACTTTTCAAATAAAATATGAAAGGATATCAGAGTTAAAAATACATGTTTTTTTTTGCAACAAAAAAACACTTAAAAAAAAGATAACCGATAAAATGGAGGGTAATATGGCGCCTTATGAAGGGGTATAAGGCAACCTACTTTTTCTTTTGATTACTGTTGTCATACTTGTTGGATGTGTTAATATACGATGTGCAGGAGTCATGTGACTAAAAATGGCACATTATACATTTAATCCAATCATCTGGCTGGTGATAAAAACAGTTCTTCTGCGTTGCAGCATGCGATGGCCATTACCGTCTTACCTCTCTGCAGATTACATAGCGTGATCCCTTCTCTGCAATCACTAACGAGGTACGAGGATCGGTTATTGACTGTTGTTTTTTCTGAGATGACGTCATTTCCAGCAAATATATGTACTGAAATGGCACCGGCGCCATATATCCCCATATTTTTGGGTGCCATTTCCCCTTTTTGAAGGTACCACTGAAATTGAAAATAACACGATGAAACACGGAAACTCACTCATCACAGTAAACAAAAACAATTACATATCGATTTAACTCTCTTATTATGCTGAAGCGGATAGCCGGCGGCAACAACTTACCTATCTACACTTACTTGAGTAAACCACAAAAAAAACTTTTTCTCTTCAAATCACTCTAGTTATTTTTACTCAAATTGTCACAAAAAAACTGCATGAGCTACTGCGATGTCTGCAGCACCTATTAACATACTTCAGTAGAATGAATGATATTTTGGTGTCTCTATTTTGGAAAGAAGTCGTCAGTGGGAGATATTGAAAGGGTGCCATATTCCCCCGGGTGCCATATTTGCCGACTTTACCCTAGCCCCTAACAAGTAGGGGGTGTCTATATGTAACCAGTATCCTGCTTAATGAATTCTGATTAAAAAAACAGCCTATTTAGTCCAAGCACAATAGATCTTGCGTCCTAATGCTCCGGCAAGTCAGAGATTTAAAAAAATATATATTTAGTCCAGGGTTAGGTACGTATTCCCTTTATAAAGACACAAATCAAATGAACATATTTTTAGGAGCCAAACCCATGAAAAAATGAAATATGAAAATTATAGCAACAAACAAAAAACTCTTTTATTTGATTATTCCATAAATTTATCATTTTATTTTATCACTAGCAAATGCCCGCGTCTCCGCCCGCCGGTTTCTTTTCGTTTAAATAAAACTAAGCTCTATTTTAAGCTTACAAAATATTTTATCGCAATGCCTTTTTGTAAACTACAGGTTATTATTTTAGTGGGCGCAAGTATAAACAACTGAAGCTCACACGTGAACATGCAACATATAGCAGTCCGCATGTGAAAAACATGGATGTCGCTGTCGGAGTCTAACTCCAGCAATGGCCGAGTAGTTCAGAAGATAGCCCCTATACCCCCGTTTTCCCTTCCCCCATCCTCTCCCAAGTAACATATATTGATCCGGAGGGTGTAGCCAGTACAATGTTGAAAGAATTTTTAAAGTCGGCCAAATAGTTCCAGAGTTAGTCCCTACCCCTTTACCCCTTTACCCCTCCCCAGTCACCAACTTAGTCCTTACGCAACCTGTACCGAAGTCCTAAGTCAATGGACATAATAGCTATTTCACATAAATGAAAACTCGTCACAGGTATGTTTTGATTATTTATACTATGCATCACAAATTACTTATAATGTACGTATGTAAATATGTAGTTTGTTTTATGCATATCCATTCCCTACATCAAATTCAACTACGTCATACATACGCATATATAATATGCACTCCTGAATGCTTGACGTTTAGATATAAAACTACCCCTGAGCACGACTGTATTTCTTGCACTTGACCAAATAAGATCTATTTTCAATTTATTTTATCTCACCCTCTGGATGGACCAGAAAGATGAATGTTAGTTCAAAATACTCGGTGAAGTATTGCCTAACAATTAAAAGCATGTCTTCAATTGACATACATACATAGATTTATGAGTATAATGGCAAGTTAAGCGTAGTAAGGTCAAAATCGAAAGGTTTGTTTGAAAATTTGTTCAACCCTTATACGACGAATTTTGAAAAACGATGAATGAGTCATGTAATAATGTTTGCTTATCTATCAACATACAAACTTTCAAGTTCACACGGCTAACGGTTCTTGAGACCCCCCTTACTCCCGCGACTCCTTTACTCCTTAGCAATTCTCACCCACCCTACGGACTAAGTTGGCCACACATCTATAATTCAGAAAAAAATCATGAAAATCGGACGAATAGTTCTCGAGTTATGGAGAAACGAACAGACGGACGTTGCATTTTATAAGTAGTATATGGATTTAAAGGAAGATATAATCTATAAACTTAAAACGTAAAAACAACACAAAAGGCACAAAACATGTTGCACACTTTTGTCGTATATACACTCCGCGCCACTTGAATAGCAGTTATCTTTGGCACGTGGACTCATATTTTCCTTTGATCGATTTTTTTTTTTTTTGTTAATTTCGACTATTTAATTTACAGAAAAAATAAAATGGGTGGAGAAAAAGCCTTAACCCAGGCGGAAAAAAGGACAAATCAAAGTTTAAAAGACGCTCGCCTATTTATTGTCAAAATAGCTAAGAAAATCGGGAGGAGCCGACTCGTTATACCATATTTTTAAGTAATGAGTCTAATTATGAAAAAAAAAAAAAAAAACATGAAAGGCCTCATACACAGTGTGCTTACTAAGGCGACTTATATTAAATAAAATAATAATAGTTAAAAAAACTAACGAAACGCTTTTATAAGTATACTGCACTAAAAAGCAAAATAATAAAAATTAACCAATGAATTTTTAAGGTTTATCCTGTATGGGGCTTAGTGTAAGCCATGTTTGTGTAGTTTGCACTCAAATAATAAAATACATAACTACAAACATGGCTTACACTAAGCCCCATACAGGATAAACCTTAAAAATTCATTAGTTAATTTTTATTATTTTGCTTTTTAGTGCAGTATACTTATAAAAGCGTTTCGTTAGTTTTTTAAACTATTATTATTTTATTTTTTGTTTTTTAGTGGAGTTTTATATCTACCTACTTACACAAGCTTTTTTTTACTATCATTAAATTGTATTGCCATGAAAACTGAACCAGCATTCAAAATTTCAAAGTCCTAAGTGAATGGACAATGGACATAATAGGTAGGTAGGTAATAGGTATGTACCTATTCCATATAAATGAAAATTCGCGACATGTATGGTTTGATTGATTTTACCACGCGTACCTACCTATACAGTTTCCATACCATAGCAGATCTCAAATATAAGTATGGACGATTGTGCATAGCATACATATTTACGCATCACAAACTCCTTATACTCGTATGTACGTACATATGTACATAGTTTGGTTAATGAATATCCTCCCTACATCAAATTCAACTACGCCATACATGAATGCCCGCCGTATGACAATTCTATTTTTAGAACGCAAATTAAAACTACCCTTCCTTAGCACAACTGCGATCGAGATAGCAATTTTTTTCGCTTTTGGCCGATTAAGATCTATTTTCAATTTATTATATCTTGCCCTCTAGATGGACTAGAAAGATGAATGTTAGCTTAAAATACTCGGTGAAGTATTGCATAACAATTCAAAGGATTGTTTGAGTTGACCTACATAGATTTATGAGTATAATGACAAGTTGAGCGTAGTGAGGTCGAAATAGAAAAGTTTGCAGTCCCTTTTTTCAACCCTTATAGGACGAATCGGTACAAAGTATTAATTAGGAATATACTAGTTTTGACTTATCTATTGACATATAAAGTTTCAAGTTAATACGGCTAATGGATCATGTGTTATGAAAAAGCCTCCCTTAAAGGGGCAGGAGAAGTCAAAATCCAAAAATTCTTTCTAAATATTGCATTGTCTTCACAACCCAAGCAGCATGGAAAATTTCAAAGTTCTAAGTTTAGAGAAAGTGGTTCAAATTTGGCTTGCAAGATTTTGACACAACAAATTTTTCACGAAGTTAAGTAAAAGCCTTTAATAAAAAGGTTTCAAATTATCACGATTTTTTTTCCAAAAATCAGGAAAAATGTGGTATCAAAACAAGTCTCACAACTATTCGTCGTATTATTTCGAAAGCTAAGCATATAAAAAGACTAAAATTCAAGAAGAAGTCACCCCTTAACCCGGTCCGAAAAGCGCAAAGCCTCCGTTTTTGTCGGGCATATGTGACCTGAAGTGGAAGGACCCGAGGGCTATACTACTGTATTTCCATAACCTCCGCAATGAGATTAATCATTTGGACTAGCTGCATAGCAGAGTTGAAGGTGTGAAGGAGTGAAGGATGTGGGGGCCGTTTCGTATTATAGCACCTGCAAATTTACAATTTTTGTCAACCACAATGAATGCGTTATCTTACAATGGTATACTGATAAGGCTTTAACATGTTTTCATAACCTTTTTGGACATCTGCCGTGGATCTAACAACATGATAAAGCGCCAATACATACAGCCCGGGTTGTTAAAACGTATTTATAGACCCAAATTGTGTAGCTATTAAGCTAACCGGCCGGCCTACTCACCGGATTTGAATATCATCGAAAATGTTTGGCAATGGTTGACACGTCGAATTTATGGATCGGGACAACAATATTAGACAGTATCTAAACTAGCCCAAGCCATCGAATTAGCTTGGAGCTAGATTTCGCTAAATTATTTGGCCAATTTGTATATGCATCACCCTTCCAAACCGGATGTGTGAATTTTGGAGCAGAAATACTCCAATTACCTTAAATTTAGGTAAAGTTTGTGTTAAAAAGAAGCAGAATTCTCTAAAACGTTTTTTTCATTTAAGTGTTCTATTCAAGTGGCGCAAAAGTAGGGCCCCACCTTTTTTCCGCTTTTTAGTTAATAATTTTTTGTTAATATTTAGATTTAAATCTTCCTTCTGGTAAAATTACAACAATTTAATGAACTTTAATTAAAAAAAAAAAAATTAAGTTTCTAGCATGCTTGCTTTGGGACCAGTGGGCGATAGAAAACCGACCTTCGGGGGTGTGCTATTCAAGTGGCGCGGAGTGTATGTCTACGAGAAATGCTCGATATTTTAAATGAGACACTCCACTATTAGCTGACTCGATATTATTTGTATAAGCATATGTCAGAGACTAGTCATGGTAGGTATAGGTAGGTAGGTAATTGGGTGCTCTTGTGGCGGTTGTCACAGCTTCACATAGACCATCAATTGGGTCCATTGTGTCCAGGCACGGGAACCTTCCAATTCACACCTGTTGGAGACAAAGAATTAACGAATCTAGTCACCTAGATTTAGTATTAATCAGAGGCATGCACAAGATCTTGTATCCAGATTTCCAGCTTGTCCTAAGAGTAACCGAAGGGGTGTGGAGTTTTTTGACCTAATGGAACCACCCCGATTAAAGTATGAATCTCACCAGGAGTTCTTTAAGATCAACATTCTACAGATCTTCTAGTTCATCGAAGAAGAAGCTGTTGAGAATCCTCTGTCTACTGTGTTTAAGGGCTGGGCATTCGGAAAGCAGATGGCGAACAGATTCTATTTCTTGAACGTCTCTACAGCTTCTGCAAAAGTCATTATGCAGTATGCCCAGTATGTCCAGTCCAGTGATGACCCCCGTGAGTATGCGGATATCCTTGCGGCTAAGTTCGATCATGAATTTGGATCTCTTTTTGCTCACTTCTGGCCATTGTTATTTTGGTGTTGAGATTGTTCCAGTGTATATTAGTTCTACTCAAGGATTCGATGTCAATCTTCCTAGCAAGCGTTCTTAGCGGAGTTTTAACAGATTTTAGGGGGCTGCAGGAAATAAGGCCCCAAAAGCGAAAATGAAATAAGGCCCCACATTTTTTCATAATGAAATAATTCCCCAATTTCAAAAATTAAATAAGGCCCCACTGCGATGAAATAAGGCCTCAAATCTGACAGTAAACCCAAGAATCAGGGGGGTTGCATGGGGGCAGCATGCCACCCCATACGTTTTCGCTCTTTGGCGACTTATTTCATAATGAAATTTTACCCCAAACTGAAAAATGAAAAAAAGGCCCCAAAATATGAATTGTCACCCCAATTCGCAGAATTTTACGCAATTTTTTGTTGTTGTTGCCTTTCACGTAAATTTTTTGGATGATTTTTCATTTTCAGTTTGGGGCCATTTTTCATTGGGGCCAAATTTCATGTAGCCGTGAACTAGGTTAGTCTAATGCAGCGTGTATTTTTTTTTGTCCAAGAAAAGGTAGAATACTTTTTTATTCTTTCTGTTTGATTTTGCTTTTTTTCCCAAAATTCGGTCTAGTTTCTAGTATCTCATGACTTGATACGTAGTCTTAGGGCCAATGCACCCATTAAAATATGCATTTCTCGTCTATAGCTTGCAGCCTATACATTTTGTCTATTTATGTCCTATTCTTGTCCATAGACTGCGAGATATTACACCGTGCGTCGTGTCTGTTGGACCAGTGAGTGCTAATTGGCACTCCCAACTTTTGGTCGGGTTTCCTTTTTGCTTCACCTATTGGGGTGTCAATTTATGAAATAACATTTCTGCTGCATTTCGCAAAAAATTGACGATTTATGAATTTTAATCTTGGGCCTGTTTTCGCCAATATTTGAAAACTCGATTTGAAACCCGAATAAGCAAACAGAACTTTATACAGTTATTGTATTCTCCTGATGACTATAAACGACAATCTGAGCTCTCGTTTTGATGATGTCCTTGATTTTCAAATAATGTATCGTATAATCTATCCCTTACAAGAGACCAAAAATAAAATAAAATACAAAATCAAACACACACATGCTCCATTCTTGATCAAGTTCGATCCACGCAAAATTAAAAATGTAAACTAAATCAACTGAGATTGGATTTAAACCAAAAAAAAAAAAAACCGAAGGACAAGCTACAGAGACGAAGAAATGATGACCCCCTCGCTCTCTCGGTTGTGTCGGTATATGATATGGTTTTGTTCTCTTCACGCTGCGAAGAACAAAGATCAATGCGAATGAATATTTAATCGTTTGTAGATTGAAAAGATTCCTTTTATACGCTATGCATGTGTGTATAAAGATAGATAAGTTGACAGTATGTACGTGAATTTGAGACAAAAGCAATAATTTATGTCATTAATTCAATTCCACGACATTTTTGGTATCTCCTCTGAAAATGGTAAAAGCGTTGTCGGGTCCAATGAAGACGATGATGAAGATGATGATGATGATGATGATGCTGTTGCTGCTGCTGCTGCTGCTTGTGCAACAGAGAAGTTGATATTCGTCGGCTCAAGAAGATACTTGGTGATCATCATCGTCATCATCCATACAGTAGATATGCATTTCGTCAAGAATTGACCCTTAGAGTTTTTTTCTCTGTTCGCTTTGGTTAGTTTTTTTATTTATTTTTTTATTTTTTGTGTCTGACTTGGTGATATTTTACATTAATCATTGATCGACATTTGTTGATAGGGGGGCAACCAGAAGCACGATCAGTACCTACTCATGGTGCGTTCATTATGAGAATATGTTTCTATTCAGGACATAGGTAGCAGCTGCTTTAGGTGGAAAGGGAAAGTTGGCCTTTGCATACTGTTGGATGGTTCTAAAACGGCTATAAACAGAATAATTACACATCAGTGTTTATGCACTGAAGATAGCTCTGTAAAACTTCAAACAGAAAGTGAAGAATTTGTAAAATCCTACTGTCCTAAATGTTTAAATTAAATTAAATTAAATTATGCCCCTTTTTGGGGGGAGGGGGGAAGGTACATTTTGAAAACTCTTCCATCGAGTCACACTGTACAGTTTTTTTTAATGTGATCACCGTTCAATGGGGATACATAGACCTAAATTCCGCCCCTTTCGAGGGGGGTCATTTCTATGAAACCTCGAAATACATTATGTACTTTCGCTGATCTAATTTGGGTCCAGTTTTCAGTTACCCTGCTTAAAACTAAAATGGCATTCAAAGACAAATTTTATTTGACCCCCTTTGGCGTCAAAACGCCGCTTTCAAGGGGGGGTCATTTCTACGAAACCTTGAAATACATTATGTACTTTCGCTGATCTAGTCTTGGCCCAGTGTTTCCAGTTACCCTGCTCTTTTGAAAATGTTTAAAACTAAAATGGCATTCAAAGATAAATTTTATTTGACCCCCTATGGCGTCAAAACGCCGCTTTCGAGGGGGGTCATTTCTACGAAACCTTGAAATACATTATGTACTTCCGCTGATCTAATTTTGGTCCAGTTTCCAGTTACCCTGCTTAAAACTAAAATGGCATTCAAAGACAAATTTTAATGGGCCCCCTTTGGGGTCAAAGCGCTGCTGGAAAACGCTTTTGACTATCACTATCATGTGCAGGAGACGTCGTCATACTCAAAAATTTTTAGTTAGCCTGTGACTCGATTTTGGCGATTTTGGTTTTTATTTTCGCATATAAAAAGGCCAAACTTATGGCAATAGACCCACACGCCTTACTGTGGGTGAGCCATTAAGTTTTCTTTCTTTTCGAATTGATCTCTTTGCAGTGGATTTCGGTATACCTAAAGCGTTGATTGCAACTACACATACGCTCCCTTCGTGGCACCCCAATTGACAAACAACCCCCGCATCTTAGCGAGCAAAAAAAAAGAACAATTTTCAATTTAAAATGAATCACATAATGTAAATTTTCACCAACTCCACCCTCTCTTTACACTGTACACACATGTGAAAGAAAAGAAAATTAAACAAAAGAAAGTAAAAAAAAAGACGAAAAGAAACAAATCCTTCCTAACCAGCTATACAAAGAGTGAGATTATAAGAATCTAAAAAAACGGCAAAAAATCCAACATTGTACATGGAAATTAGGGTGGGAAAAGGCAAAGCCCATACTGGGGAAACTGCAGCAGCAACAGCAGCAGCAGCGCAAGGACCAAAAGGACACAAAAACTAAAAAAAAAGAAAATAAGAAAAATTCCTCGAAAGGCGCGTGTGCTGCATATGTGCCTGCTTCTCCCCAGACTCCCCCAAAAAAATATATGTGTAACAATTTCTGCAGCAGCGAGTGATTTATGGAGGTTCTCCTCTGATCTCTCCGTTCCATATAATATTTCTTGTGTGGGTGAGATGCGAGGACTTACCGGAGGCATGGGGCGTTGGCGTGAGGGGGAGGGGGAGGGGGGGCAGTATCACGTATGCAAAAATAATTTTTTTTCTGTTCGTCTGTTTCATTGTTCCTCGTTTTCTTTTTTTATTTTTGTTATACTTTACATACCTATCGGCGTGTGTGTATGTACGTATTGTTTCTGCTCACTGCACACGACTTGAGAAGAAATTATTTATCTACTTTGTGTATGTGCGAATTTGAGGAATTTCTCGTTTTAAAGGATCACTTTCCAATTACACGCAAATTAGTCGCCAATGCACACAACTTTTCAATATCGCATCGCACCACCGCACCGCACCGTTCAACTATTCAACACTCTGGGAAGAGGAAAATTACCATGAAATCCATTCGGCAACCCGTTTGAAGATGTGCCTTTCGTCCTTTGCGTTAGTTGTGAAACATCAAAGCACGATAAACTGAATTCCGGACGAACTAAGAAGAAAGTTCTTATTTGGCAATTTGTTAGGGGGGCTGACTGAATACAAAAATTCCTTTCGAGCACCAGTTGGCCTAGTGGCATCTAGTCATTTAATTTCCGCAGCTCTCCGACTCGAAAGGGGTGAATAATTTTCAATTAACTATATTATCTGGAAGGAGATAGTTTTGCAAGTGGTTTTCCATTTAGTCGAATTTCATTAAATTATCGAATATTTTTGGCTTTAAAATTGAAAATTCAAATTCTTAGATGCTGATTGGTATATCACCGAGACAAGTAATATTTCTCTACTACAAATTCAAGAGCCCCTCTAATTAAAACAGATTTAACTGACGTCCAATAAGTGCCGCAAGGCTCTGATTTTGTATAAAAAGCGGTCATTAACTCATCTGATGAAGGATATAGTGATCGACAAAAGAATGGAAGGGATCTTCTATTTAAAGGTTGTAGATACAGTGAAAAAAAAAAATATATGAAATTGTGATTTTTGAGGGTTGAACATGGGGATCGCTCACCCAGCAGTCCGGCGCACTATAGCCACTAATCCACAATCACATACAACGTCCAATAGTGGGTCAAAGTTTAGAAGATAATAAGCTCATTTCTGGTGCAAGGTTAGAGAGTATGGAACCAGACGTGTCGATAGATAGAACGGGAATAATGAGCGATCTGTCAAAAGGCCAAATCCTGAAGATGAATCATAATACTTCCTAGTCGATGGCCGTCACCATTTTTATAATAGTTATAGATACGATTTTTCGTCAGAAAAACAGCATAAAATAAAGGCTGAAGGCAACATCATTTGTGCGTTCTTTAGTCAATTTTTAGTCAACCGAACAACGGCATCCATTATGACAGAAGAATGAAAATACTAGCAATCACTCCTCACCACCAATTTTAGACATTTAATGACCAATGACCATCGGAATCTTATCTATCTCAATTGGCTATGGGAAAAAATCGCCCAAAACCGGAAAATGCAAAATTACCCAATATTTATGGGCCAAAAATTATAAAAGAAGAGCCAAAATTGAATGCGAGATCACCCAAATAGTCAGAATGAAAGATCGGTGACCAAAATTATCGATTTCGGTGAAATTTCATTTTTGTCATTTTGTGCGATATTTTATTATGAATCAGCCAAACAGCAGAAAATGAAAATTCGTTCAAATCGAATGACGATTTTTATGGGCGATTTTTTACATAGCCTCTCAATTCAAGGAAATAGTATATCGCCCAAATCAATTTGGAAATAACGCCCAAAAAAAAATTTGTACAATTTGTTGTTGCAAAAGTTTTCGTCATTTTGGGTGTTATGTATTTCCTTCCCAGGGTTCGTTTTTTTTAGAAGCAGTAAAGCCCAAAATAGTAAGTGGAAGTACATAAACAGTGGAATAAGTAAATGCTGCTGTTGGATTTTGAAGTAGGTGGGAGTTTGTACTGCAAAAAAAAAAAAAAACCTTCAATGTATCCAATTTCGCACACACTCCAAATCTGACAGGGGAGTTTGCAGGGGGTCAGCATGGCCCTCCCATTACGTATTAAGCTGCAAATTATTATTTTTGGGCTTTATTTCCATCTTGTTGTTAATTTTGGCTCCCTGAAATTACGCCAAAAAATTAAAGTGGAAAAAGAGCCCAAAAACCTCCATAGAAATTTGTGGCATTTTTTCCTAGGAACAATCGCCCAAATATTTTGACACAAATGCCGCTAATTTTGCCATTTTTTCCAAAACACTTTCCGGCATTTTTTCCATTTAAGAAAATTGGGAAAACGCCCAGAAAAGTGTTTTGGAAAAAACACCTAAAAACGTGAAATAAGACCTCAAACGAAAAACTAAACTGCAACCCCCTTGCTTGGGTTTACTGTCAGATTTGGGACCTTATTTCATTTTTTTTTGGGCGTAATTTCCATTTAACTTTTTGGCTTTTTTTTTCAAAAATATGGCGTAATTTCCTGGCATTCTGGTGAATTTTCTTTTTTGGCGTTTTTGCAAAAATATTACGCTGCAATTATTTTGGTCTTTTTTCCAAAACAATTTTTGGCGTAATTTCTTTTGGCGTAATTTCAGGGAGCCGTTTATTTTTGGGCGCTATGCATTTTTTTGGGCGTTATTTCCAAATCGATTTTGGCGCTATTTCCTTGGGCGTTATTGCCTATATTTAGCTCTAGAAATATATTTAGCCAAAATTTATAATGTTTACCTTCTGCATTCTCTTTCTGCTGATGCATGCATTTTTGCGTGGCATAATTATTTTGACGTAATCTTTGTGTAGTACATTTTTTACACTTTTGAGCACGTGAAAACCAAACAACTTTTGTATTTAACTTTACATTGCTATTAAATAAAAAAAAAAATAAATAGTTGATGCAACGGGCGTGTATACCTATACACCCTAGGCCTAGCTTGATATTAAACGTTGATAAAAAAAATTAAAATTATTAAAAACCATAGGTAAAACGGTTGAGTTTGGTTATCAACTATAGCAATGTCCGCGGTTACTTTTCCTTTAAATAGAATTTAAAATTTATTTGAGTTTTGCGTCATGCAAGATTATAGCTGACCATGTGAAATACATATGACTGTCGGCGTTCCAAAGATAGATAGATAGATACATTTATGAAGATTATTTGGCAAGTTAAGCGTAGTAATGTCGAAATAGAAAAGTTTGTTTGAAAAGTTTTTCAACGAATTTTCATAGGACGAATTTTGCAAAACAAGATATGAGGCATGTCATAATTTTGACGAATCTATCAATAGATCTACAACCTTTCAAGTTCATACGGCTAACAGTTCTTGAGGCCCCCCCTAATCCCCGCGACCCCTTTACTCCTGAGCAATTCTCACCCACCCTACGGCTTAAGTTGGCCACACGTCTATAAATCAGACAAAAAATCGGACAAATGGTTCGAGTTATGGAGAAACGAACAGACGGACGTTGCATTTTATAAGTAGTATGGATAATACTGTGGGCGCAGTAGCGCAGTGGTTAGTGTGGTGGACTACTGTGCGACGGATCCCAGGTTCGATCCCCGGAAAAACACAAATTACATCTTAATGTTTTTTCTACTGCGCCACCTCTAGCGAAAATCTGACAAACATCCGAGAGAACTGTCCTGAAAAGGCTTCTCAATTCAGCCGTTCGGACGCGGCATAAAATTGTAACTCACACAAACGAATGGTTGCGAGAAGCTAGGCCTAGGGTGTCTATCTGCCTGTTATTTATTTTATTTATTTTTTTTAATGGATAATACCAACTGTACCAACTATTTTTGTTTTTTTGCATATCTAAAGCTGCCTGCAATTTTTTCAAACCTTTCTAATCAAAGGCGTATCCTTGAAAACATACACGTTACCTATGCCACTGAAGCGCAATAGGTGATGACTGATGACTGATGAGTATGTGTACAAAATGTATTGGTACTCCTAAAAATCACCCCTTTTTGACCAAATTCGATCTTTTGGAGTTGCATGGCATTTTTTTTTTTCTTTCTAGGGCATTTCTATTCCATTCCCTGTATCGATTGAATTCAGCATTCTGCCCTTATTTAAATTCTAATTTATTTCCGTCTGGTTATTTCTTGCTTTTTTAACGATTTTTTTTTTATTACCTCTTCAAACGATGATAGGTTCCGATAGACGACCGACGACCGCCGACTACAATAATCATGTTGGACAGCCTTCTACACAGCCAGATCGAAGATAAGAATTCAAATTTTGTGACCCTTTGCGCGCGCGAGTAGCCGATTAGTTTTTTTGTGTTTTTTGTTTTACTGTTTTTGGGAGAATCGTCAAAAAAGATAAGGAGATTGCGATTTGTGGACGCGGTCGTCTAATAGCCGCATCCTGTCCCGGTATAGCTGATGTTACGGTTTGCGATTGTTTGTCTATATACGCGCAGCGGCTGATTGATTGACAGAGTGACTGAGTGACCTTATGAAAGGGAAACTTCAAGGTTGTTGACGGTAAGTCATTATAAATATATTTTGTATTTTTGTATACCCATTTTATATGTATGAATTTGGTCAGGAAATTAATTGACCGTGACGCGCAGTTTTAGGAAATGTTGCCCAAATGTATTTTACAATTTTTATTTTATTTTTTTTATTGCTGAATATTAGTTCTATTGAAAATACAAAGATTATTAAGATGGGGGAAGGGGGAGGGGTTGGGGGTTAAATTAGAAACGGAAATGAATTTGCATTTCGATTGATTGCTTTTTGACTGCCGTATGCTGTCCACGCTCTTTTTTGAATAGAAATAGTGTCCTTTTGAGTTGTGCCTGAAACGACGTCGTCTATGAAGCTTGAGTTGTCATAATGCCGGCTGATTTCTATAGATAGTTGACAGTTTTGGTAACTTTTGTGTCCAAATGGACTAAATTCTTCCTTAAAATACACAATATTTATAGAGAGAACTAATTGTCCTGAAAAGTTTTTTTTTGTTTGCCTGATGTAAATGTAGCTGGATGTAAAATCGTTAAAAGACATCGCATGCGAGCTTTGCGATAGTGTGGGACTTGAAACACCCGAGGGAAGCATGGTGATACCATCCTTCCAATAATCGCACCTAGTCGTTAAACTAATCATCAATTTATATTTGATTCTTTTAAAAAAAAATTTCAGAAGATAAATCCGCCGTTTGTCGAATCTCTATACTTTGTTGATTGAAAATATTACCTACTTTTTTGGTCTTAGCTAACTCTTAATAGATCAAGGACATTTAATCTAATCTGCCATTTTTTTGTCCAATCTGAGATATTGTCTATTGCCCTTTGAAGTGGTTTCCCCACTTTCAGGCAAATCGCTAGTGAACAGCATGTATAAAACTGGACCTAGCACGCTGCCTTGTGGTACACCAGCTTTAATTTCTCTTAAAGTTGAGTACTCTGTCTCTTGTTTAATTCTGAAGAATCGATCTGATATATATGACTCCAGAATTGTCGAATATTGTTTTGGCAGTTGTTGTCCTTGCAGTTTGTGGATCAGCATCAGACCTTTGTGCCACACTTTATCGAAAGCTTGTGCTATATCAAGAAATATTGTAAAGCACACTTTTTTCTCTTCAATTTTATCTGTGATTCTATGCACCTGATCAATGTGCTTATTTCTAAATCCAAATTGGTGATTTGGGACTAGTGATTTTTCGTCAATTATTTTTTGCAGACGTTTTACCAGCATTTTCTCGAATAACTTTGACAACATTGGTAGTATAGATTTTGGGCGATATGAAGTTACCTCGCTAGGTGGTTTTTTACT
This sequence comes from Cheilosia scutellata, assembly GCA_955612985.1. NCBI lineage: Eukaryota > Metazoa > Arthropoda > Insecta > Diptera > Syrphidae > Cheilosia > Cheilosia scutellata. The sequence continues at coordinate 7,548,092 of OY015315.1, read as the reverse complement.
TCCGCGACATTTATAATCTGAGCTAGTTTTTTTTAAACCTTTTCGAGGAAATTGTTTTAGGGCTTCACCTGTGATTAAATCGAACCCTGGGGCCTTTTTTATATCTATGCCTTCTTTAATAATTTCTTTGGCAAGTTCTTTTGCTGTTACTGGCTGAATAGGTCTATCTTCTTCACACCCTACTTCGATCCCTTGACATTCTTTATCTTCATAAGGTTTGAAGACGACGGCAGAATGTGAGCTGTTGGCCTCTTCATTTTATTTTGTTGCCTTCCAGAGCGAGTAGTCGGTACTAGCATCATTTGTAAGACTGGTAAAATATGTTTTCAAAGACTCATTATTAAATTATCTTACTATAGATTGTTTGAGCTTATTATTTAAATTGTTTAGTGTGGTTTTGTCGCTTGGCGCCCTTGTCAGTTGCCAACGTTTTCAAGCTTACCTCTTTTTTGCAATAATTTCACAAACTTCGCGAGGATAAAGGTTTTGTTTGATCTTGTTTGTTGTTTTGCGAGTTGCAGCCCATGCAGCTTTTTGTATATTCAGTGTAAATATTTGCACTGCTTCTTCAAGTTGATCTTCTGTTTGAATAGCTGATGATAATTGGATACTTTCTTCCAACTTCTGTCTGAAATAGTTCCAATCAGTCAGTCTATTAACTAGTTTTGGGCTTTGTTGCTTTATTATTATTTTATCGCCAAGTGTAAGAAGTATTGAAGAGTGATCTGATTGAAGATCAGATTGAAGATTTGATATGAAGAAGTCGACAAGGTCTTATATGTTGGCCAGTAGGTGGGTTTTCCCGTTGAGTGATATTTGGCGCCATCTTCTTTAAGTTCTCGGCCTCTAGTTATTGTTAATCTAGATCCCCAATATTTATTAAAATCTCCTCCTGCGATTAATCTATTGTGAAATATGCGAAAAAAGCTTTTAAAATCATTTTTCTTTATTATTATATAACTGGGAGAGCAATATACTGATGCAATGGATATATCGTCGGCTTTCTTTCAAAACCTCGTAAGTCCAAATTTTATGAAAAATTACATTTTAGTGTAATCCTTATGAAAAAAAATCACTGAATTTAAATATCAATACCTCGTAACTCCATCATGATTCCTTTTGACTCTATCAACCAGTTTTAAAACCTTCTAAGTCTACCGGGCCTCAAATTTCCATTTAAAAACTCGTATGTCCGTCTTACGAGGTTTTTATATTTGTTTATAGCTCGCTTTTTATTCAATACCTCGTATGTCTGTCTTTAAAGCGAAAAGTAACAGCAACTTTTTTGACAGTAAAGTCAAAACAAAGTCGCATTGATAACGGTTTAAAATAATTTTGTGTAGCAGTGTAAAAAAAAAAGTGTTCACGAATTTTCTTTTGCCAAAACAGTGTTTCTAAAAAGAAATTTCAATTATGTCTAAGCGAAAGGTTTCTTTTAATGCTGAAAAAAACAGTAGATGTTGGAAAATGCTGCATTCCGCTTTAGGTACTGATTGTTCACGTAAGTATTCACGATTTAAGATGAGAGTTATGTAAAAATAGAAGCATTAAATAACTTAAAATGTTAGAAAACACGAGCAATGTTGAAAATGAAAAAGTTCCTGAGGAAAATGGCCGTAAATACGATTTAAATCAATTCCCATTGGAAACAGTTGAAGGTATGTTTGAAAAACTGAAAACCCCACTTCAACTTTGGTAGCTGTTTCTATTTTGTTTTTGCAGTGAACGAGGTCGAATTGCAAGATCAACTAAACTTGATTCTATCTAATAATTTTGCATAGGACGTTTCTCCGAATGTAACAGATGAAGTCATCATTTCGGTCCCAGTAACTGAATCAGAACTTGTTTTAAATGGTGACGCAAATGATGAAGCAAGAATCCTAGAACCTGTTGAACTTTTTGAGAATGAAGTAACTAATTCTTCTTTGATACCCTCTCCGGTGCCACATTCAAGTTCTAATGGTGATACGAATGACAACTCTTCTAGGAAAAGGGCCAAGAAAAATAAGTCAAATCCGGAAAATTGGTTGTAGAAAAAAAATCAACTTTATAGGCAAAAAGGATTACCTTATAAGGGTTTTATAAAAAGTGAGAGCTCCGATTGGGAAAAGAAATGGAATTATGGAGTTCAAAAGTCTCAACGTGAGTTAAGGCCAATGGTCAAATCAATTCAAAAATCAAATGCGGTGAGTTTTCAAGTCATAGTCAAGAATTTTTGGGACTTATCGTGGCAGGAAAAAAATGTAACAGTTAAGTTATTGACACTATTAAGCGCTCCAAAAGATAAAAAGAACCAAAAGAAGGTAACGTCCAGAAGGAAAAATACTATTTTTTTTTTTACCTTCAAAAGCCTGCGGGTGGAGAAGCAATTAGGGTATGTAAAACAATGTTCCTTCACACTCTTGGTATCAATGAATGGAGTGCAATCAATTGGGCAAAAACTTGTTCTAAGTTGGAAGAAAATGACCATAATACTGGTTCCGAAAATACTTTGAACATTTCCAGCAAAAAAAGAAATATAAACTTAAGCGCACGCGCAGGAGTAAAGGACTTTCTCAATTCGTTACCAAAAGTAGAGTCCCATTACTGCAGGCGGTCATCTTCAAAAGTTTACTTGGAAGCCCTTTGGATTTCAAAGTTTTTCGTGAATACCAAAAGTATTCCACAGAAAAAAATATCCAGCAAGTGAAGTTTAAGGTATTCGATGATGTTATGAATGAGATGAATATTAGCTTGTTCAAACCCAAAAAAGACCAATTCGATCTATGCATTGCACGTAAGGAGGGCAATGTATTAGAAGAAGATTACATACGACACCAAAAGATGAAAGAAGCTGCACGACGTGAAAAGGAGAGTGATAAGATGTATGCGAAACACGTCTACACCATGGATCTTCAAGCTGTTCTACTGGCTCCATCTCTGAAGGCCTCTGCTTTATATTACAAAACAAAGTTGGCTGTTCACAACTTTATAATCTATGATCTAAAGACAAGAAAAGGATTTTGCTACTTATGGGATGAGTTGCAAGGGGCGTTAACGGCAAATGAATTCACGTCATTTATTTGTAGCGTTATAACTAAAGAAGTTCCGTTTTAAGAAGGTGATGAAATAATCATATTTAGCGATGGTTGTGGTTACCAAAACCGAAATATGACTCTTTCCAATGCGTTAGTGAACCTAGCGTATACTCGTAAAATTACAATCACTCTAAAATACCTGGAAAAAGGTCACACACAAATGGAGTGTGATTCAATGCATTCTAACATTGAAAGACAATTAAGAAACCAATATATTTATCTCCCTAGCTCATATATAAATGCATGCAAGCATGCAAGGAAACTGCCTGAAACCTATTCTGTTGAATATCTTAATTACAACTTTTTTCTGAACTATAATGCGGTATGTAACTTCTATAGATCAATCCGTCCTGGAACAAAAACTGGTGATCCACAAGTAACCGATTTGAGAGCCTTGCAATATCAAACTAGCGGTTATATTAAGAACAAACTTAGTCACGAATATGACTGGAAAGATCTTCCACAGAGAACAAGTAAGCAGTTTGCGGTAGTATTAAATAATTCTATATCAAAACTATACAATGAAATGCTAAAAATTAAAAAAGAAAAATGGTTGCATTTGCAACAACTTAAGATTGTTTTACACAAAGACTACCACGAATATTATGATTCTGTATTATTCAACAGATAAGCTTCAATTTGAATCAATGAAACACCAACAGCTAACTATTTGATATTTGAAATTGTTCCTGGTGAACAAAAATAGCTTCGTATGTCTCATGAAAAGTTTGAAATTAATTTTTTAAGAACTCGTAAGTCTTTAAATTTGATAAATTTAAATTTTATGCAAATACCACAAAAGTTAATAACAAAATGTTTTATAAATACCAAATGAAATATTATTAAACAACAAGACTAAAACAGTTTCCTTTTTTTAATTTATAAATCGGTTTTTTGCGCAACAAGACAATTTAAATGTAATTGTAACAATCTGTCTTCAATAAAAAAACCTGTACCCCTGATGATGTTGGAAAATACCCACGAAACGTAGGGTGGAAAAATATATAAATAATATAAAATAAATATTCGCATTTAAAAAATAAAGACCAGTAAGCCCAACCTAATCACTACACAGATCGATGTTTATTTGAATTCGAAATTTATCAATTTCACAAGGAGCGGTAGTTAGTTTTTGCAATTTTCTCAATTTTTCAACTGATCTTGTCCTGAATCTTGTGTAAGCAACTCTATTATGTGTCTAGTCACAGGAAAAATGTGGACTCTTTTTGTGCTTCAATTTAATTACTGCCATGTAAATGTGGACTTTGCGTCTTACTCACAACTCACCCCTATTCACGTTGGCGTTTGTCGTAAACGACTCGTATTTCGTTTCGTTTTTTAGTCGTTGTTTTTAACTTTTTTGAAACAAATGAATTGAAAAGGATGTTGAAAAGGAAATAAAATTGTTAGCAAAAGGAATAGGGCTGACTTTAAATTTACGGTAGCTCACAATTTTCAAAATAGTTTCCGAATGGTTGACGGGTCTGGCCTCTCTCTTTATTTTTCTATGGATTTTTGCGAAAAATATTTTCAAATGTGTTCGTTAGAAGCGGGTTTTAAAGACGTATACCCATTAGCCATTACTGCACTGTGATTTGCCTTTTGGACAAACTTTGCAATGACTCGTCATCGAGTTCAAATTATTACTTATACACCCTCTCATCAAGAATGAAGCAGCGGAGTTGCGCCTGTTAGCCTCCGTCGAATGCAAACCGTGGTGAATTCCACTGACGTGCTATTGATAACCTAAAAATATCTTCAAACGCCAGCCTACATTTACCTACATGCGTAAGCGCCGTGGACGTTGGATTTTTACAGACCAATCAATTGCAGTGCAAGAAAGCATTGTCTATCTAAATAAATTGAAACAATCTGCAACAAACTGCAAGAAATAGACTGAATTTAGGTCGCTGTTCAAATAGCCTAGACTAAAAATTTACTGACAAAACACAAAAGCACCTGGGTGCAAAATGTTCCGTCCGATGATAGAGAGTGAAGGGTTTCTGCTCACCAGTGGCTAGATTTGGATTTATATCGACATTTTTTGCAACCCAGGTACGAAGTGATTGAGCCTTTAACGGCAGCGTTTGGTTATCACCCATTAGCTTCGTCTATAAGAGGTGTGACGAAAGCTGGACAATAAGCAGGAAGGATGCGCTGATACTGGGCTCCTTGGAAAGAAAATGTCTGTGACAAATAGAAGAAGGAAAAGATACAACAGCGAAAAAAGTAAAAAAAAAACAAACGTTTGAGCCGAATGGCCACAAATAAAACAATAAATTTGATTCCCAAATACCTACGTATATGTGCGCATGAATTTGGTTTCTGGCCTATTCCCTTAAGATAGGAAAGACTGGCAAAGAACTTACCTACCGATGAAGATAGTCTTGACATTAACCTTTGCCGGACTCAGGGATATGACAATGGTGCGACTATGGCGGGTATTCATGGAGGAGTTCAAAAATTTATTCGGCAAATTAAAGTTTTGTTTTACGCCATGTGCAGACCAATTCTTTAAACCTTTGCCGAGTTCACTCGTTAGGAAGCACTCCTTCAAGTACAAGACTTTATACATTTTTCTCAGCATCTACGCATCGTCGGGATATTCTCCTAAAAAATGTAGGTGTTTCAGTCAAGAGACTTGTAGACAACAGCCGCGGAATATTTCGTGAAGATAGTTTCAACTCTTGAACTCCTTTATGATCCTCAAAAGGAAAATTTAAATACAAGATACAAGACACTGTATGCGACTTTACGTGTTTGTGTTATCTTTCATCTTTCATCTTTCATCTTTCATCTTTTTTCTTAAAATTTGTAAGGGGTGTAATCTTGCTTTATCGCCCCGGTTGCCTCTGCCTCTTAGGTGCCGTGAAATAATGTCGAAGGAAATAAGGTTGAATCGTGTTTATTTCCATTTTAGAGTCCGTCCCTGCACTCACCATATCGAGCGAATGCTCCAACATGAGAGGGATCGAAATACTTCGTCTTACTGTCGAATCAACCCCTATTTCAAAACAAGTCTTAGATTTATACATAAAGCAGCGCCCAACTAACATTTCAGCTTCGATAAGCTTCAATAGAGGATTACTTTTAGTTTCCAAAAGAATCCTATAAAACTTCGGTAAGGTCTGGAAGGCGAACCCTTATGGAAAGTATTTTATCTATAAAGCCTCTGAAAAGATCGAAGCTTTATTTCCATTAATTTTATTATATTTCTTCATTTATTTGGTAGGTAGCAAAATGGTGTATTATTCTCTCTTCTGCTAGAAGCTTTACTGAAGCTATAAAGAAGCCTTGACCTGTCGAATCTGAAACATTTTTGCCTTAAGAAAGTTGAAAATTTTCCACAGAGTTGTTAAATACACATATGTGTACAGCTAACCCTGGTGTGTAGGTTCCGTAATATCTTCATCCTTTCATTTTCAATGCCCCACTTATCCATTAAGTGGGTCGCGGGTGTAAGTTGCTCAAGTGGACCCTCCATTGCTCCATTGAGATTATGGACTTGATCTAACCATCTTATCCTGGGTCTACCTATAGAGGACGCCTGCCCGATGGTACGGATTCCATATAGCATGTCGTGGAATCTTAGAAAAGGACATGCGTTTAACGTGGTTTGGTCATGTTAAACGCATGTCCCCGACCAGGATTTTTTGCTTATCAAAAAAATCTGCCGTAAAATCTTATCAAGAGTATACCTAAAATCGCTGCGCTTTTCTTATATTTACACCTCATAACAAAGGGCTTCAGAATGTCTTTTGGAGCAGTCTTCCCCTTGACCTCATCTGCTCCACGACACAGTGGGTGGGACGGGTGTAGGTATAGATATCTCTGGGACCCATTTATGTGGATACCGGCTTGAAAATAACATATAAGGACATGTTCTTGAAAAATAAATAATTATTTGACGAAACAGGACCTTAGGCCTTCGTTTAATTGAGTCTCTTTACTTTTTGCGACAGTTTAGGTTCAGAAATCAAACAAAAGGATGTGCGAAACTTACTTTAATATCCAGGTAGGTATAGAGGTATCTTTGTTGAAAGGTCAAACTTGTCTTAAATGTCCCTGAATTGTTGCAATGCAACCCAACATTTTGCTCTCATTACGATTTTTTTTTGTGTTTTTTTTTTTTTTTACAAATTAAAGCAAAAAAAAGAGAGCGATGAACGCTCATAAATAGACCCCCACAAAGGCGGAGTCATCCTGCAACGACAACGATTGCCAATCCTTTCGCACTTGTAATGCTCCCATAGTTCCACCTCTACTCCCGCAAATGAAAATTTGCATTCACATATTTGCAGGTATCCAGAATCGTCGTCGTCGTCGTCGTCGCCGTTTGCCGTCCCGTACTTATAGTCCTTCTGGTGGGTGATGCTGAAGTCGAAAAAAAAATCGTCGACACACATTCGTTGGTTCAATCGTCTTCGTCGTCGTTTTCGGCGGCTAACTGCCAAAGTTGTGCCAACAACACATTAAAGCAACTATCACACTACGGTGCCTGTAGGTAACCAGCAAGCAAACTAACGTCAGCTTTCAGTTTCACCCCCACTGCATCACACAGCACATGTAATAATCAACACCATTTATTTACACACAAAGCAGAGTCTCGTGTGCTTGCTCTTCTTCATCGTACCTAGTGCCTTGCCTAGTCGTCGTCGTAGTCGTAGTAGGTATAGTGAAATTGTAATTCCACTGGCAATTACACATTCGCCCTATTTCATTATGGCTCTTCGGTCTTCGCTCTTCTCTACGATACACTCATTCACACCGCAGCAGCAGTGGCAGTGGTAGACGCAGAGTGTGTGGGTACTGCGGGGGGTTGGGGAGGGGGGGGGGGGGGTGGACTCCTTTCTGCCGCCACTGCCCTGCTGTTAGTGTGCATCTTCGTCAAACCATTATTATCATCATCATCCGCCTTCATCCGCCTGGTGGTGCTTCATACTTCATATACAGGTTCCGTTTCTCCTTTTACAGCTTTCCTTGTTGACATTTAGGGACTACGTCTGCTACACTTAGCTGTTCTTTCTCCTTTTGTTCGACAACCAATCGCTTCTTACGATTATAAGCGCGAGGGCCAATCAGCGATGCTTAAAATTTGTCGCTTTCTTTTTTTCCCCGTTTGCTTTTGTTTTAGCGCGCACTCCACCACCACACAATGATGTGGTGAGCTGAGCTGAGCTGTGCTATGCCCGTGGCCGTGGCCGTGCCTGTGTATTGTGCTCCATCTCGCCATTGCCAGTGCCAGCCAGCATCATTAGCAGTAGCACTAGCTCCACACCATCAGCATAAGGGCAGACGCAGCAGTGTAATTCCGTGAAAGGGGCGCACAGTCAACTTGGCTGGCATCATATGGCTAATGAGGGTGCGAGATACCAGTCAACTACTAACTCATTCGTTCATTTGCCGTCGGTAGCTGACACAGAGCTGTGCCCGTGCTCTGTGTGTTAACTAATCGCAATCCTATTTGGGGCGTGTGAGAGAGAGATGGAAGGCACAGGATTGTGCTCCAATAATAGCATAGCAGGAGCAGCAGCATTTGCTGTCTGCTCATCTCTTTAATAACTGCTGCTATTCTGGTGTATTAATTAATTCACACACTGTGGCTGTGGCGCTCAGAATGTAACAAAATGGGGACTCTGATGGTGTTGGTATTCGGCTACTTGGAGTGGGGGTTCAATTCGAGAGGGAGATGGCTATAGAAGCGGCCAATTGCTGGCATTACCAACACTGGCGCACATTTGGGGTATAATCAGCGATTTAATTTTTTTTTTTTTTTTTAACAGCAAACGAGAAATGGAAGTGTGCACTGTACCATATGCGACTGTGACTGTGGAGTGTGGAATGTGTGGATGGATGGATCAACTGCTCAATGCTCATCACCGTTCGACGACACAAACACTACGCAGGGCAGCTCTTCTCTTAAAATAAGAGGAAAATGTAAAAAAAAAAAAATAAACAGAGAGAAAAATTTCTAAGAGGAAGATAAACTAAAAAGAGAATGGCTATTGCGGTTGTGTGGGTGGGAAGAGAATTTGTTTGGTAAACCAATGAAGAGAACTAGAAATTGTTCTGCAATTTTGTCTCTAGTTGTGTGTTGATGTGGTTGTGTGTGGTTTTGGGGTTTTATATGGCGAAAATGTTTGTGCAGCGCTGATCAAAAGAAACGTATATTTACATGAGAGTCTACCTCCGTAGGGAAGAATGAGACTACAAGGAGCCAGTTGTATTTATGTGTGTCTGTAAGGTTATGTTGGCTTTTATTAGTTTTTAGTAATGCAGGCAGTTTTATCTAAAAGAAAAACCTGATCGAACCGCATTTGCATGTCAGCTTCAGCTGGCTGGATTTTACTTAGGATTTGAAATTTGCAAGGAATGTAGGTAGATAATTTAGGCAACATTTTGATAGGAACAGAACAAATTCGGATTGCAAGATATGTATCCCAAAATAAGGCCCACATTGAAATTTTTCTGAAGGCCACAGTTGGAAACTATGCACTCAGACTTGCAAGGCTTTTTTTTTAAATGCAATAAAGGACTCTGGTCAGTGATTAACGAACTGTGGTATCTACTTAGATAGGTATTCCTACGATTATATTTGAGGCAATGGCAGAGTGCAAAAAAAATCAAACAGTAATGGATTTAGAACTGAGGAAGGATCAGTATCCTCGAGTGAAAACGTCAGCCAAGGCTGTTGGATTCCAAGCTGAGGTAAACAGCTGCTAAACAGGTTGCTATATGATGGCAATACCTCATGCGGATACTTTTTCATTGACAATTTCTTTTGGCGTAATTTCAGGGAGCCTTGGTCCCGCAGCAAAGTCAATTAGCCTAAGTCCGTTTCCAGACGTGGTGTCGTGACGTGTAGGCTGTGCTTCCCGATTGTACTACCAAAGATGTCCTCCTTTCCTATTTTGGCGTTAAAATCACCTAAGACGATTTGAGCGTCGTACTTAGGACATTGCTGATATGTTTTGTCGAGAAGCTCGTAGAAACATTCTTTGGTAGCATCGTCTTTATCTTCTGTGGGGGTGTGACGTGTGAGCGCATATCAGGCTGATGTTGGCGAATTTTGTTCAGGGTTTGAACATTTCACGTGCAGATCCGAAAGTCATTGTCCTTTTTTCGTTTTGCAGGGTCGTCAACAGTTAATCCATCCGTACCCGAGGCTTTTGGTTGCTTCGTAACAATTAAATGTTTTCCGTGTTTCGATATTTAACCCCAGACCCTAAAATTATCCCTAGTAACCCACTTCGGGGATATGAATGGGCTCATATAGGGTGCATCCGCCACCATCTCCGCCAAGTTGTTACAGCAATATAAAGACATTACCAAAGAAGACAATATATAATGCGAAAGTAGTAGTAGTAGTATTATTGTTATTCTCCTCCATAAGCCTACCGATTGTGCGTAAACTTGGATTGCATTCAATTGGCATGGTACTTACCATAACCATATTAACTGTTTTCTTTACGAAGAAAACAGAATGCACCATTTTGCAACTCAAGCAAAACATCAAGTACACCGAATGACAGTGCGTAGTGTTATCGAAAGCGTTAGATGGGCGACCATCTCGGTCGCATAAAAAGCCTCTCAATAACCAGGAAAATTAAATATAATTCCACTGAACTGGGAGACAAAAAAAGTTCCACTTATTTTGCTATACTTTTTATTATTTCACAAAATCGTAGCACAAGTGCACATCTTAATGGGACGGAAAATTTATAATTTGAGGTGCATTTGCTTGTATGTTAATAACTACTATGAAACTGCTATTAAATTTATACCCTATTGGGCTCTTTAACAGTGCTTTGCGGGGTCTTTGTCACCGGTAATTATGTCGTTGAACTGATGCCTTAGAAAGTCATCGCTGGGGCCTATTGCATAAAACTTCAAGTGTTGTACTTGTAGACTTGTAACTAGAACGCCAATAAAATATACAGTTGTAATATTGTGTTCCAGAAACATTTTTCCACACTTGTAGCTCGGCAGATTCAAATTATAAGTACATATATAAGTCTATAACTACAAGTTAAAAATTATTTGAAAAGAATTACAAGTCTTCAGTGATACTTCACCAGTTGAGCGATCTAAGCATTTTTTGTTCTTCTAATTTCTGTCTTTCTTTGTTACATCAAAGGGTAGTGCCCCAGCCAAGTTCTATAGTAAAGGAACGCACCCATTTTGCAGGAACCAACTCAGGCTGTTTTCGACTCCCCTTTAACGTCGGAACCAATTAAGACAAACATTTTAAGCTTAGGGCATTTACTAAGGTCACTAAAATGGTTCATTCAAAAGTCACAAAACCCGCCATTGACTGACTCATCAAAATTATGAGGCACTTTCTGCCATCTTGAAATCTGGCAATATGGCAGATCATGTGGTGCATTATGCTAGCCCACTTTTAACAAATAGTACTTCCTATTGTCGTAGAGTATTAAAATTTGGAAGAGTGGAAGGTCTTGCAGTGTATAAAAATGTTATATATTGCATTGTCTACCCACCCAGATCCCAAGATTTGAAACCTCATCCGGACCTCTTTTTGTGGGGTTTTTTGAAAAGCAAATTGTAAGCCTCAGACCTTTGACGAGCTTAAGGCAAACATTCGTGCTGAAATCATCGCCCGAGATGCTCGAAAAATTTCTGGAAAACACAGCAAAAAGGGCAAATTTTGCTTTGGTCAATAGAAGCAACCACTTGAATGATGTTGTATTCAAAAACTAGTCAAAATAAATTGTAAAGGATCAAATTAAATCGAAATTTGGAAATGGGTTTTTTTTGTTTTTTAATTACCCACCACAATTTTCGAAATCTAAATGTACGAAATAAACGAAAAACTTGCAAAGTAAACCTATACCAAATTTTTCTTAAACTAGGCCTACATATAGATCTCATTACTTTCGTGACTGACTAGTTACATTTTTTTTTGTTCTGTATAAGAGAACTAGGCTCTTTTTTTACATTCATGTTTTTGGTGTGATTGAATTTACTTAAACCCTAAAAAAAACAAATTGGTGCCTCAAATTACGTGTTGGTGCACTTAAAGCTCATTTTTATTATTTTCATCTTGCGATTGGTCACTGTAACATTAAATGTGCTCAAAAGAATAAAAAAATAAATCACCTTCGAAGTATTTGTTGGCCACTTTACCTGATTAGCGAACACTCTTTGATTGATTTATATACGACAAACCCTTAACTAAAAAATTCTATGCATATCAGCTACTGTGAACCCTTACCTCGCCAATCTAGGGCTAGTATAAATTGCAGTTTGACTGACATAGCAAGATCCCGAATTCGGGTTGTAGTGACGGTCCAATGCTTCTTAACAATTCGTAAGGACGTTGTACTTCAATACTTTCAAATTTAAATGAACTCCTGTAATACGTTCTTTACAAACTATTAAAACGGACGAATAGTTGTGTAGTGAGGGTAGACCCCCACTGAACTTGTCCAAATACAAAATATGTGCACCACATATTGACGCTTCATCTACCAATGGCACAAGCTTGACATTTTCTAATGAAGCTAAATGCTTGAGTCTTTTTTTTTTTTTTTTTTGAAATTTCGGTCATAAGAGCAATACTTATATACGTACAGCGATAAATCGTCATAGGCAAAGTTCCAAAGAACAGCAGAGCACTTTGGACTTCATCTGACACTCATTGACATTTTTTGTAGTCAAACGGCAGTCTCTGCAGTCGTTCGTCTTCTATACCATGAGTCCAGAAATCGTAGCTAGAACACTTTCATGGGCTTATCTTGCAAAGCGTTTTTGATACCCAGCTACCTATATGATTTCTGGGCTCCTGGTATTTCATGAACCATTTTTCAATATTTGGCGATTGAGGGACGAGAAATAGGCTTACTAAAATCGAGATTACAACGATTTCATATATGTATGCAGTCATCCTCATCACCCTACCCGAAGATGCTATAATTTTTCCAAATGGTGGCAAACGTCAATTCTACTTTGAAAACTATACAAAATACACATCAACAAGACATAAATCGCTATACAATATACATATTCTATTCCTAAAGAAGGGGGAATTACTGCTTAAATTTTTTTTTTGGGGAATAATTCGTCGTCAATTTCGGCGCAGATTTCCCGGTCGTCCGACACCAACTATGCAAAGAGTTTGGGACAGCACGAGATGCTACCAAGTCTGGCCAACCCCGGAGCAGCTGTGGCTAAATCTGTCGCAGAGGACCCCGGAGTATCGATCAAACAACGTGCCATGGAATTGGACATAAATCGGAGGATTCTGTTGTTCCAGTCTCTTGAAGCTCTGAAAGGGAATATCCGTAAAAAATGCGAGGACCTATCGCTCGTCATCAATTCTGGCGGCCACTTAACCGATTTCATTTCAACTTAATGGAAAAAAGTTTGAGACATTAAATTAACATAATCTAAAAGCTAAATTAATGTTTTTTATACATAAAAAAAAATTACAGCCAAAGAACATCGGGCGACAACAACTTTAATCGCATTTTAATTTTGTCTATCGCTCGTCGTTGTGGCTCTACTCTTTAGGCAATTTCATAGTGAACGTGAACCAGTAAAATATTCAGGAATCTCCCAAGAAATATTTGCTACACCACGACCACACCCCAGCTACAACTTGAGAAGAACTTGTGCAAGTCTCCTCAATTCCTACTACAGATTCTACAGGAAGAGGTTGCATTTTTCGATGGTCCACTTTTCCGGAGGGTTTTCCCAAAAATTTCTTTCGTAAAAACCTTCTCCTGGTAATTACGAACAACTTAAAAAAAAATTAAAATTTTTCGCTTTTTCCGGAATTTTCTATTCTTCCTTTTAAAAAATCAATTTTCGATTTTTCCAATTTCCCGATTTTCCGGAGGGTTTTCCTAAAATTTTCTTTCGTAAAAACCTTCTCCTGGCAATTACGAACAACTGAAAAAAAATTTGAGCCAAATCTGTCTAGCTGTTCTCAATTGATGAATTACTATACATTTTTCACACCATTTTGATTATATTTATAAGTATAGATTGTAGGAATTTTCTTTGTCCGCTAAAAGCGCGAAAACTACTGGACATATTTCAATGAAATTTTTTTTAAAACTTGTCTTAAGACTGTGATAATGCTATAGGCTATTTCGTTTATAGCCACGTCCTTTGGAACAGTTTTTACCATAGCTGGTTCCGAAATACTTTAGAAACTTGATCTTTATTGACAGACAGCATATCAGCCTTACAATAGATGTCTTCACTGTAATCACGCTGGCCTATGGGCGGGCATTAGCATTCAGCATGCATGCACCAACGATTGAGGTAGTTTCAAACGATCTTAAAAGGTTTATGCGGAGGAGGAGATCATTCTTCACTTTGCTCTCTCTCTCTCTCTCTCTCTCAAAAACGATAACTCCGTCTGGGACCTGGGAGCCTTTAATGAACTAATAAACACAACGTCTCCTACGCGCTATTAGAAGCTTAAACTATGGATCAAAGTGTAGGGGGAAGCAGTTTCATGTGATATCAAGGGGCTTTAGTGGTGGGCTATGTCTGCACCAGCATTTACAAGAATTTCAAGAAATTATCCCCTCCTAACAGTGATTGCTTGAAAAAATTGCCTAAATCAAATATACAAACCGCACAAAAAAAAAAAAAAATGTTTTTCTCCATATTTCCGAGGGCTTAAATCTAATACGACTGTAAATAAAATATGACCACAAAAGGAGCGGTTGAGCAATTAAAATCAACTCACTCCTCTATATGAAAATGTCCTAAAGTGAGACGAAAAAAAATCTGGAAATTAGCACGACACTTTCTGAACGTGATTTCTTCCAGTAATTGTCCAATGGTTGGTGGTGTATATATAGTTTAAGTGAAATTAACTGTCTCATTTCATATAGAGGACGACAGCATGCCACTGGCGTTGGCGTGTCCTTGTGAATTATTTGTTGTGAACGTGAGTTCTACGGTTAATTGCTAATATTTCATATTTAGTTGTTTGGATTTTTATTGTTCTGTTGTGCTTTTAATGGCAGCAACTGCGTGCGTATAGTGTTTGTCTTTCGTTGCGGCAGAGGCTAATTAATATATTGTAATGTCCTTGTCTTGAACCCACGAACCGGTAGCAGATGAGCAGATAGTGCGCCACCCTCCACCCGGCCAGACGATGTTTTCTATGATTTATACCCAAGTGTATATTGAATTTGTGTGATATGGACGTTGATTTAATAATAATCCTTATCGAGGGGGAGAAGACCGCCCAAAATGTGCAAATTTATCTATATATAAAAATGTTGTAAGATGTCGCAATTGGCATGAAAATGTTTAATTTCTTAAAGCGAATAGAAGGATATTTTGTTTGGGAATTGTAGTCAAAGTACACTGAGCAAATTATATCTCCCGAAAATTGTTTCCTTTGTCATGAGACAGGTGTCTATGTCTATATGCGGCTCAGATACGACATACGCAAAGTTACCTTGGATGGCATCAAGGAAACTAGCTTTGCAAAAAAAGCTATGGATGCAAATCTATGTACAAATACGAAACACTGCGATGATTTTCGAGTAGAGAGGTGTCCTTAAATTCAAATGTGTATGCATCGTGACAGTAATTTCCAGCCAGTAGGTGGTGTCCTTATGAATCTGATTGGGGCCTTAGGTTAGGATAGGTTTGTGGGCTGGCGAGGATTTCTCCGTGCCAAACTCAGGTCAATACTGACCCATTGTGATGCCCGTAGGGGAAAGAGGTTGACCCTCACCCATTATAACCCTGCTATTCAAATTACTTACTGTGCTGGTACATACAAACCATCTTGTTGATTTGACGAAGATCATTATCTTGTCTATTGATGTGCTGGAAAGCTCGTGTAGGTCGTTGAAGTAGTGGACAGTGACATGGGAAGTGGGTTGTATCCTCAAGAGCTCCCTCATCACCGCAGCCTCTACAGAGTTCTTCTTCCTACGAGGGTGGACACAGGGATTTCCTATCCCTCCTATTTTCTTATTTTCTATTTCCTATCTTCTCGATTTTGGTTTCGTTGAAGAGCTTTCCTTCGCCTTTCGACACCCATATTGTCCATTTTAGATCCGTCTGTAAATGCCGCTATGGTTTGTGTGCTAGGTACGAGTCCGTCTCTCCATATTTCCCTGCTGGGAAAGGCGCTAGAGAAGGATCTAAACTCTAAGTAAGGCGTGATGTATAGTCCGTGACAGGTACACTGCCAAAATATTTCTGTAGGATCATTGAATGTCCCGTTTCGTTCTATTTCCAGTTTACTGATTGGCTATAATTCTCATTGCACTAATTGCGGCCGATAGTTGTATAATGAGGATATCCTCAAGTTCTGCAGTTGGAGTTGTCCTCATCGCACTGGTGGTGCCGATGCGCGCTAGTCTTTTAACCTTCGTTAACGCTTTGAGGTAACTGACTTTATTGGTTGCCGGCCACCATACGAGGTCTTACTATAGCCGTGTACATCCAGAGCATAATTTTGATAGATAGTCCCCAGGTTCTCCCGAAGATTCTGCTGCAGGAATAAAAGGCTATTATGTGGTTTTTTTGATTCTTCGATTGGTGTTCAGTTTAGTTTTTTGTCCAGTATAAGTCCCAGGTACTTATCAGGCTATCAGAGATTCTGAGGGGTGTTCCGCCAACAGAAGGTTTAACAAAATGTGGTATTTTCCTTTTAATTGTGAAAACTGACAAATACTAGTTCAGTTTTCTGGGGATTGACTGTTAGACCGCAGTTCCAGGTGTCAAGGGTTTTTAGAGCGCTTTCAATTTGTTCCAATTTGCCAACAGTACGACATCATAAGCGGATCATTGTTGGGGCCTTACTGATAATCATTCTGTCTGAATTGGTTATGAAAGGGTGTTGTCGTTCCATTACCTCCCGAAATAGAAGCGGTTCAAAATTCCGCGGAAGAGTATATTTTTGGCCTGCCTGATTTTCAGCGGTATGATCAGGTATATAGCGAAGCATTTGGGTCAAAATATGTAGTCCATCAATGCACCGGTTTCCGCTGGCCATGCTGACAGTGTTTCCCGAAAGCGCATCTGCGCATTTCCCATTCTACTATACCAGGGGTCTGTACCACGATACAACAAGTCTTGTGCAATGGGAGCATTTTAAAATATTGCTCCGACAAATTGCTACTGTTTAACAACACTTGTTATTTCGTGGTACTG
Source organism: Cheilosia scutellata (assembly GCA_955612985.1). Lineage (NCBI taxonomy): Eukaryota > Metazoa > Arthropoda > Insecta > Diptera > Syrphidae > Cheilosia > Cheilosia scutellata. The sequence continues at coordinate 7,530,855 of OY015315.1, read as the reverse complement.
GCCCCATGACGACGTTGAATAGTAAACTCAAAAGTCGCCAAGAATTCAATCTATACGTGACCCTTTCGGTCGCCTTAAAACGTTAAATCCATCGCAACAAGGCTTCTTTTACCATAGGTAGTAGGTATAGCAATAGCTTACCTCCTGTTCACTAAAGATCCTACTAATTTTGGATCTGGGATATAATGCTAGGACGACATCACAAGCAAACTGGCTGTCATGGGCTTCGAAAATAAATGGGTCACTGTCACTGTCACCTTCTTTGAGGTTGCCAAATGCAATTTGACACTTGATAGGCTAATATATATCTGTCAATACGCTTAGTCAGCCATGGCAATTGACACCTTTCCCCCTCATTACTTCTGAATTCTTGGCCTAGCAGTGCGCGTGTTGGCTAGCCTTCCCGATAATGTTAACGTAAGCAAATCTTTGAATAAAGTGTCTGCCTATAGCATCATAGTTTCTCCGTTTACAACGTTTTCTAATTTATCCAAAAATAGGCTTGGCCTCACATTTTTGTCAATTAAGCCCGCTACTGAACTATGATCGAACCATGCCATGACACTGAGAGACATGTTGCAATACTGCCAAAGCTTATTTAACGAAATGGACCAGTCAATGCTGCGATTTAACGCCACTTGATTTGGCCGCGAAGTCTACAATATTTTCGGCACCCCAATTGCTAAAAAAAAACTGGTCGAACGCACAAATGCCCGAAATTGACTCAAATATTGTTGCAAAAATTGCTCAGAGTCCCCTCCTGCGACCCTTGCAATGGACAGACGGGACATTTGAAAATGATGACCATCATTAATAGTTGCTCCCAAATGATTAATGGTTTTCAAGGACAGTTTAATAGAAAGCTCTAACATCCATTTTGCTTTTGCTTTATTGTGCGCACCTTTATAGCTTAAAGGAGCTTTGACAACTTTGCATTGCATGAAATTGGAACAAATCAATAGTTCAGCTGTCAGAATTTTGTCTGTTCGCTGACGTCTGTCACAAAACTAACTGCGGAGAATGTTAATTGGTGTTAATGACAATGTATTCAACAAGCCCACTGAGGAGGCAAAAGCGGCTGATGACACTGGGGCCTTCATCTAATAAGCGTTTTCAATATCACCGCCAGTTGCGCGAGGTTTCTAAAAGTTTGAAAATAATTGGCTGGCGGAATTCCAACGTCAAAAACGTTCTCAAAGACTAGAGGAGGTCTTTCTTGTTAGGATTTCCCTCGGACTTGTCGATGCAATCAGTCATGTTTAACGGTATACCCGGCGAATACAATGAATCTTCACTTGTGAGTGTGACACAGAATTTATAAAGCAGCGCAAAAGGTTTGTAATTAGGCGTAACTTGCCTGCCCGCCCCCTAATGATGCTTACAAAGTGCACCTACCAAGTGCATCTACACATGATTGTCTAAAACCTAGCTACACTTATCAACCCTTCTCCGTATTTTTAGGTCTTCTGTGTCATTTTGCACAGGTAATAAGCGGAAAGGGTATCATTAGTTCAATTCAAATGAGAGATAATAATTATTTATACTTTTCTGCAGCTTTCCATTATTTTTTCATTTCGCGCTTTGTTGGGCAGGTTCTTGTTTTGTTTTGCGTGTGTTTTTTTTTTTTTGTTTTTGGCCTGGCATTATTGTGCAGTGACGCGCCAGTCAACCATCCATGGAGAGTAGTTATATGCGTTTACTCGATAACAAGTTAATGACATAGTATCACCGTTCACCGTCCATAGCATGACAGCCAGAGAATGAATGGCCATTCAGTTAGACGTTAGAATAATGCATTTCTTTCCTGTGAAGGTCTACAGAATTTTACGAACCAGGGGCTTGGATATAGAGTAGGTGGAATATTATACAGGGAGTCCGAATTCAACACGTTAATATTGTTGATGATGATGTCTTAGTTAACCATACTCTCTGGACAGATGATTCAAGTGAGGGTTGGATTTGATTTGGTTTCTGTCCATTGTTCTTTGTTTTGCCTTTCAATGGAATTTTGCGATACTGGGATACAAACTGTCGGAATCTATCATTACCTAAGGTTTAATACTTTAGTAGTATGTGCCTATTATCGTTTCAAAAAGGAGGAATAGAATTGTCCTTTGTGCCACGAGCTGCAGCCTCATTTTTTAAAACAAGTTTCAATATCAAAAAAAGGCGCATAGCCTGTGCATAAGCTGACCCAGACTTCCTCTTTTTACGCTCAAAAAAGTTTGCCCGGTATCTTTTCAAAAATAATGCATTTTTTACCTTTCTTTTTATAAAAGGAAATTTGGCAATATCTCAGAGCTGGTAACACCTAGAGTGACGCTTTAAAAAAAGGAAAAATAGACGCTTCGTTTGAGTGGTGAAGTGGGTATATTCATCACTGACTCTCCACTTCGCGCCTCTCGAAAGGAACGGCTCCCTGAAATTACGCCAAAAAGTGTTTTGGAAAAAAGACCAAAATAATTGCGGCGTAATATTTTTGGCAAAAACGCCAAAAAATAAAAAAGAAAATTCACCAGAATGCCAGGAAATTATGCCATATTTTTGGCAAAAAAGCCAAAAAGTTATATGGAAATTACGGCAAAAAAAAAAAAAAATAAATAAGGCCCGAAATCTGGCAGTAAACCCAAGCAGGGGGGCTTTATGCCCCCCCATACGGTTTCGTTTTTCGTTTGAGGTCTTATTTCACGTTTTTAGGTGTTTTTTCCAAAACACTTTTTTGGGCGTTTTCTCAGTTTTCTTAAATGGAAAAAATGTCCGAAAGAGTTTTGGAAAAAATGGCAAAATTAGCGGCATTTGTGTCAAAATATTTGGGCGATTGTTCCTAGAAAAAAATGCCACAAATTTGTATGGAGGTTTTTGGGCTCTTTTTCCACTTTAATTTTTTGGCGTAATTTCTTTTGGCGTAATTTCTTTTGGCGTAATTTCCGGGAGCCGGTTGCAAAGGTGATATCAACTGCGGAACCTACGCCGGCCTTGTAAATATCCTATAAAATGCGGACGAACATCTCCTTTTCCAAAATCCCTTATTGCACATAATCTCTCTTTTTTATCTCTTTTCCAAAATCTTCCGGGACAAAATCCCCTATGCCAAAATCTCCCATTTACATACATATTTATTAAATCCCTCGTTAAAATCCCCTGTTCGTTTAGAATCTATCCGTTTCTTAAACGCGTAGTTTTGGCAGTAAAATTAAGCAAACAACATAATATAAACGAATTTCGCACATACACCGCATATCTGACAGTAAACCCAAGCAGGGGGGTTGCAGGGGGGCAGCATGCCCCTCCATACGTATCTCACTTTTTAAAACCATTTTTAGGTGTCGTGGCGACAGAATTAATAACACCAAATCTTAAAATGGGGGATTTTGTCCCGTGGGCATGTTCTCTTAGGGCCTTTTGGGTTTCAGCACAGGGTCTTTTGGAAAAGGAGATTTCATCACCAACCCAAAAAAAATACTTGCTATTCATATGAACATAAAAAATCGATTCCAAACGGAGAGTGTATCCAAGTCAATTATTTTTTCTGCACATCTTACAACACGCAGGCTGAGCGAAATACCTGAAATACTCATCAGTCATAACAGTCATCACGCACCAGCAACGACAATGAAGTGGGTGAAGCAAAACAACTGCACAGGAGTTGACATTCCATTGTAAAAGATTCCCGCAATATTTATATGTTTTTTTTTTCTGAACCCCTTTTGAGCCCCCTGAACCCCTTGTGATGTTTTCTCACTCATCGCCACCATCTATCGATGGAGATTTCATGCAACTTTTCATGACATTCTAACTACGTGACAGAAGGTAAATATTTACCTATATACAAACATTGTTTAATTCTCGGACGAGATTTTATGTCCATCGCAACCGCCTCTGCTGTCGCTATTCTAATAATTCCCTATATGAGAATTACTACTTGCATAGCAAAAGTGTATACTGTATAATTACACAAATTATTTACAAATTGGTGAGTGAAGTTGTTACCCTTCCCAAATGGACATTAACGAATATGCATTTGTACAAAGGGTTTGCGTAATTGCATACCTACTGAATTTACATGTCATCATACCAGATGACAATTTAATTGCATACGTAGTCCATTTGCTTTCATAGTAGAAGTACGCGAAAATTATAATTAGAAATGTTAGTGGTTACTGCCAATATATTCTGCAATAGATGGCAGTGTTAAGATAGCGAGTGATTGGTGAATTTGTTTACAAAACACCGTCTGCCGGTGGGTTAGTGTATCAGCTGAATTTTAAGGTTGTATTTTTCTCCCTGAGATGGCACTTTTTGTGGATTTCATTTACGAATGAGAAAATTCCCAATGCGACATCTAGTAGTATAAATTAAAAAAAAAAAATTATAAGGAAAATATACCAGGTACCAATGCATCAGGAGAGAAAAAGAATATTCTAGCGTTTTTTTTTTCTAAGAAATGAGAATTCCAAAAACTGGACCACTCAGAATAGAATTTCGGTCCATTATTGTATCAAAGAGAAACGCACATTTGAATGGAGGAAAGTGAGGAGCAAAGGCATATTCATATACACTCCCATGCACATGAATAGGGACAAGATTTTTTTAATCATTTCATGTTGTGTTTCTCTTTCTCATTCCTAAATATCGGTGTTTCCTTTATGCTATTATTTAGTACATAGTAATAGGCAACTTTCAGGAGCGAAACTAAATTCTTACAATTTTACAGTTTATGTTATTTTGGTTTTTCTTTGACCATGCAAAAAAGTTAACTTTTTTTGCAGCACTTGAATAGGCACAGAAGCAATTTTTTTGCTGTGGATCAATTTATTGAAGCTGAAAGTATTTTTTTTTTAATTTCGCGTATATTTTAATCGTTATCAATCAAATGGTGTGAGGAAAAGTTGTAACTGCAGGAGAGAAAGGCAAAATAATTGGCTGTAAGGAGTGTAGTCTCACCTATAGCCAAAAAAAATTGGATTAAGCAAGTCAGTGGTTTGCAATTTTCTTAAAAATAAGTGCACTATGGAAACAACATGTAGGGAGGACCAAAACAGCTACTACATCTACTGAAAATAGTCGGATTGTTGGAGAAGCATCAAATTCTCACTATTCCGGCTCGCAGATCGGATCAAATTTGGGAATCATTGCTGGCGTTGACACGGTAAGATGAGTAATTCGGAGAGCTGGATATCTAAACAGATTAAAATTAAAAAAAAAAACCACCTCTTACCACTGCTCGTAAGGAGACTCGCATGATTTTTGCTCGGAATTGCATATCATGGAATAGCTAGTGGCATCCAATAGTTTTTTCGGACGACCGATTTAATTTAGATGGCCCCGATGGTTAAATTACTAATTTCATGACATACGCAAACAAAAACACTATCTGTCTCGTCACCATAGCCGAGAAAGGGGTGTAATGGTATGTTGTGCGATCTCTTATTATGGGCAATGTTAATTGCAGTTTCTGTCATCGAAATTGAACCCGAGTAACTACAAAGGCGTACTGCAAAAGGCTTTTCCTTACTACGATAATGTATTTGGACCCGTGCAATTTACTTTCCAGCAGGATAATACCCCCATTCATACCGCACGCGTGGTAAAAGAGTTTATCCGTACCCAAAACGTGCCTATACTGCGGGGTGCCCACCTTATTCCCCTGACCTTAATATAATTGAGACTGTTTGGGGATAGTTGTCACGGAAAGTATACGAAGTGTGAATTGTGAATAATCTTTGGGCCTTACCAATAATCATTTTTAGTCTTCAACTTAAAATCTTTTGACGGTCACAATGGATAATTTTATATGGAATTCAAGTAAGCGCGGGTAAACGGCGGGAGTAAATATGTTTATGACTCTCTTAAATTTCATCGAGATCGGTCGTACATTTCTTTGCTCCGCAGTGTTTCGCGAATAAAATCGTCAAAAAAATAGTGAAAAATATACAGTCTTCGGGTTTCTATAGTCACAAGTGTTGGCTGTCAAAAACTTTTTAAATCGTCGAAATCGGTCCACGGGTTCCCGATATACCTCGAGGGGAGGCCCCCGTGTCTAAAAGTGCTATTTGACTATATTTCTAAATAAATAATTAACCGGCCGTTATTTTTGAATCGCGCTGTGTCGTGGATGCCATCTCGCGACAACTGTGTTTAGTGGTTCGTGCATATGGTGTTCGTAGTGTACTTAGTACAGTCTGACTAGTGCCTACACCAACCAAGTTGGTACAGTCGGTATAGTACCTACACCAACCATTGGTTTATTGGAAGTGAAGCGAAAGACGGTGTGATTTAGAGTTATTATAGAGAGAAAGCTTCTTCGAAGCAAGACATTTGCGATTATAAACCTAATTTTAAATAGTAGTCTAGTGAAATTAACGCTATGGCTGCCCCGCAAAACGCTAGCATGTTGGAGAGTGAATGTTTCCCCTGCGTATGTGGAAAAACGTACGATGCAAGACCGAAACTCCTCCAACACCAGAGGAGCTATTGTAGGGGCTCAGGTTCTTCAGAGTCAGTGAATAAATGTGCAGTGTGCGAGAGGGCCTTTGCAACGTTTGCTGGCCTCCGCTTACTCGTCAAAAAAGCCCATCCAACAGTGTATAACAACGAGTTAATGGAAGAAGCGGGAACCAGCAGAAGGAACTGGACCATCGATGAGGAGAGGAAACTTGCAGCAATCGAGGCAGCGTTGGATGATCCAGATCCCACAAATATTATAGATGCGCTTACTATGTAATGAACAAGAACGAGAGACAAGGACAGTCTTATCAAGAACTGGTTGCCGAAATTAGGGCGTCTTCTACAGAAAACCACCTTCTGTGTAGTGACGAGCCAGAGGTCAGAACAAACGATGATCTCGTGGCTCACACCAATAGTTTCCCTAGTGAAAATATGGACGTAGTTGATAGCGCTCTGCGTAATGCATGCATCTGTGGCATCAATATTGAAGTGGAGATTGAAAATGTCTACAACGAAATAAAAAATCGATACGGAAAAACAAGAGCAGGTCCCTCTACGAACAATAACCATCGTAATCTCGTGAGGGCACTATCGAATTGTAGCAGCAATAGGAAGAAAAAGCGTTTTCTGTCTGTAAATCTGATTACGCAAATCGTCTATTAGATGACATCGCATGGGAGGACGACAACAATTCCCCACAGGAAAATTTAATTCTGGAGCACTATAACAACATTTTTGGGCATACAGAAGAACACCTCTAGCACCTTGTCAGAGCAGCCAATTTTCCGGAACCACCGTCTCAAGACCAATTACCATCGAGGACGTGACTCAAACCGCCAAAAGTATGAAGTCAAACGCAAGTGGTCCAGACGGAATTTCGAAAAAAGAGCTTCTGAAAATTGGTCCCGCGAAACTGACTGCTTTTTAACGCTATACTACTCACTAGGCACATTCCTGAGGGATTGAAGGCTAATAACACGACACTTCTCCCAAAGACCAAGGATAATTTGGAAAACGTGAGAAACTGGAGGCCAATTACGATCTCATCAATAATTCGGCGATGTTTCAATAAAATCCTGGCCAGAAGACTGTCGGAGGTGGAGCTGAGGGGATTTACAAAGGTCGATGGATGCTTAGCCAACATTTGGTCTGTTCAAAGCCTTATCTAGGACCATCGCCTTACAGGACGCCCAATAACAGTACTTTCCCTCGACCTGGCTAGTGCTTTTGACTCTGTCCCGCATTGGGCCGTTAGCAGGGCTCTGAAACGAGCAAAAGTGGACGGAAACTTCATCGAACTCGTTAAAAACGGTTACACAGGAGCAAAGACAACCATATTTTGTGACTTCGTAAAAGTTATTCTACTATTGGAGGAGAAGAATGAACAATTTTCTGTTTATAAATGCATCAAAAGTGGTTTGTTCGCATTTAATTAATTCGTTCCTTACAATAGTCCTATATTGATTAATTTTATTCACTTTTTAAATATGAAATATAATGTGCGATACTAATAATAATTTTAGTGTCGAAGCCAAATTTGACAAACTCACAATGGCGAAATTTTTTATACAAAATTATGAATGTGACCTACAAAATAATGGTGAAGGATTTAGTAAAGCCCAATATCATCATATCGAAGAAAGTCATTAAAATAAGGACACGGCGAAGTTATATTACTGTACATTTTTTAATTTTATTGTAGAAAATATAATGCTCGAGTTTCGTCCATTACCTAGAAGTCGGGTTAGGATCACAAAGAAATATTTATCGACCTGCAAACTCGAGTGTGTTTACATGCCTAAAAAAATATTTTTTTTTTCTCTGGATTAATTTTATCCAGCTGACTTTATTTTGATCGCTTGTGAGCTATTTATTGCTTGTTTTCACTGTTTATGTTAATTTCCCGAAATTTCCAAACTTTCATACGAAATAGCAAGTAGGCTAAAAGTTTTTGAGACTTATCTACTAATGAACATTTTTAACTTGCATCTTTATGACTTTTTAGGTCAGAATATATATGCCCCTATTATGTATGACAACTACAACTAAAGTTGAGTTGTCACTTGGTTTTATTTGTCACAATGGCACAAATTTCCATATAAAATTATCCATTGTGACCGTCAAAATACTTAAGTTTAAGGTTAAAAATGGTTATTGGTAAGGCCCTATGTATTCGCGGGTAAAATAAGTGGATATTCGGATTTTGACACTACTGTGGTGAGTTAAATTGCGAACATTCTGAAATACTGTACTGGTAAACTCGATTTAAATTCTTTAACAGCCCAATTCTAAATGACAATAGGGGAATTTTGTTGCTTTTTCCCCTTTCTCATATTCTAAATAAAAACTCCCGAGGAATTTCTTCGCTTTTCATTTTTCTCGTATTCTTAAAAAATGGGAAAAATACTCCGGGAAAAAAGTAGTCATTTCAAATGTAAAAAAAATGAGATTATTCTCCAATTTGCCGTGAGTTTGTTCCCCACGCATTTGCTAGGGAGTTTAATGTCAAAATTTAAGTCTTTCCTTTTTTTTGCAAATCAAATATTAGGCGTATTTTTTTGGGAATCTATAGCTAGCTCACTTTTACTTTTACATGCAAAACTGGTATACTCACTTTTGGTTTTGTTATACTCACTTTTGGTTTTACATGCAAAACGGTTATACTCACTTTTGATTTTGTTATACTCACTTCCCAAAAAAATACGCCTATTGAGGTAAATTGAAATGATTTTTTTTAGGTCCAAAACAGCAAGCAAATTACAACTGCAGATGCTCCTAGACTTAATGGAAACCCACCCCGGTATTGCACGTAGGTTCCACAAGGGAAGTAGGGAAGAAGTTGTCTAATTTTGGAAAATAGCTGAAACATAACTAAACTCATCGGGGCCGCCACGCAAAACAATTACCGAGTGGAAAAAAGTAATTTATGAAGTTTTTGGAGCAATAGTTTCTGAAATTAAATAAAATTTTCTTAAATATGTCCATAAAGGACCTATCCTCCGCCTGCTCTCTGCTCTGTCTGCAAATCGAGTTCTGCGTTTTGAAACTCCTGTTGCAAGGATACTACAGACATGCACTATCCTTATGATGTTGCTTATTATTCACATTCGATAAGATTGTGATGTATCAACTGTATTATGTTAAATCGAACATTAGTTGCGTTTTTATGAAACCTCCCCAGCCAGTGGTTGCCAGTAGTTGGCAGTAGTTGCCAGTTGAGGCACATTTCACATGCTAATTAAAACAACAACCTGCTGGCAACTGCTGGCAACAACTCTTGATTTTCTCCCCAGTCGGAGAGCTGCTGGCTGGCAGCTGGCTAAATTCAATTCACTATTAACAAACAGGTGGCGCTGAAAGCAACAAGTGGCTTAGAATTTCCCTCAATTTGCTTAAATCATTATGGCGTTCTTATCTCATGCACACAACATTCCAGAGAAAAATGTAAGAATTTATCAAATATTTCAACCAAATGCATAATTTTATACTCGGCTGGCTTCATCTTGCTGGCAACTGTCCAAATGAACGGCTGGCTGGCGAGATTTCATAAAAACGCAACTATTGTGACGTCAATCGTCACGTTGTTCTACTGCATATGAAACAATCCATGGTCTCAAAGTTCGAAAATGCTCTCTTAACCTGAATGGTTCATGTACTGGCTGTTTAAGTGTTTACTCTAGTGTGCACTAGAGTTCGCAGTTTCATATCCATTGCATATATTTAGGTGCAGACTAGCTACAATGGCTCTAATCAGTGTTGCCTCTAGAGAAAAAAAAATCGGCTAAAGTAAAAAATAAAAAATTCTTAAAATTGAAAATAAATAAATGAAAAAACAAAACAATTAACAAATTCAAGTAAAGAAAGAAAAATACGTTTTGGAAAAAAACATAAAGTTAAGAGTTAAAAATTTGGATCGCTACGTTATTCCTTTTTCGAAAATCCCTTTTTGGACATAACCTCTCTTTTTGTTTCTATTTTAACAAAATCTTCCGGGACGAAATCCCCTATGCCAAAGTCTCCCACCTACCTACACAATTACTTATTAAATTCCTCATTAATATCTCCTTTTCTAACAATTTAGAACTTACAATTATGGAACAGGGAAGTTTTTTTATTTATTTTAGTGACAACATTTATTTAAAAATCGTCGGGATTCTTAAAAATACACTAATTACTTAGATCTAGTGGATTTTTGTTTTGTTGCAAAAAGTTTCTTCAAACAATTCTGCAAAAAAAAATTTTCAAAAATCTCTTCGCTAATATTTTTTATGATTTTTTGAAAATTGCTAAAAATGACTATTTTGACCACTTTTTCATACAAAATTTTTCTGAGATCATCCCATTCAAAAAATCATAACAAATATTAGCGAAGAGATTCTTGAAAAATTTTTTTTGCAGTCAGTATTAGAATTGTTTGAAGAAACTTTTTGCATCAAACATTTTTTTTTAGATCGAGTAAAAAAGTAAAAAAAGTAGACTTTTACAAAAGTTCTAAATTTTCAATGGGTTAAGGAAAGTTTTGTATCATTCAAACGGAATTGAAATGACCTTTCCATTGATGCCAAAATTTACATGAAGTAAGTTCAAATTGATGAGTAGAATTAACTTTACATTTGTGTAAATAATTGTGCCAACGACTGTAGGTTGTTCATTTGTTTGTCTGTTGAGTTGTCTGTTTAACTGCTCATTTTTAGTTTACATCTAAAATAGGCAGTTTTATAAGAAAACTTCTATTGTATAGCAAAATTCTATTGCATTATAGTGTGGCCGTGCTGCAAGAAAACGTATGGAATACAATGCCCAATTTGTAGACTAGGAAATATAGGCTATAAAGCAACTTTCAGATAAGAATAGGATGGAGAAACAAAGTAGTAATTTATTGTATTTTAAAAATTCAGAGTTAACTAATGATTTTCAGAACTTTGTTGAAAAACTTTGCCCGTTTTAGATATATAGATAGGTCGTTTACTCAATTCAAAGTTTTACCAATTTTTATTATTTATAGATACTAAATAAAATAAGGCATGACACATAATGTCGTGTGCCCACGTTTTATTTTGTTCATTAACTCCTGACAATCCAAAATATGGTAGGTATAATATAGCAGCTACGCCTTTAGTCAAGCTTCTTACAAAACTTCTTGGGTGAGTCGAAGCGAACTATTTGTATGCACTCTGCAGATGGCCGGATTCGGAAGCTTTCTCAAGGTTATTCTACTCTCTGATGCTTGTCAAACGTTCGCAAGTATCGGGGCCGTTAAAAATAAGTAAATGAGTTTTTTTTAATTTGAGTTTTTCCTGGGATTGAACCTGGGACCCCTCGATCACTATAGTCAAGTATAGTCAGTAGAGTTGCTATGGCTTTAATTTTTATATAAATTTTGCAATTTCGTTAGTTAGTTACAGGTGAGATAACAATTAAACACAAATCAGTCCAAACCTTTAAATACTACATTAAGAAAAAGAATTCCAAATTCGAACTGGCTTTGTATACTTCTCTTCAATTACCTGAACTTCAATAACAGATGCGCTGGTTCTCCGGCAGACATTCGCCTTTCATGGCACAATGCTCTGGCACAACTGTCCTATCCCCTTTTTGTGACTGTCGAAAATATTTATTAACCGATAGATTTCGAAAATCTGTCTCTTTTACAAGTGGGCTATACAAAACAGATTTTTTTTATGGCCGAACTTTGTTTTGTTAAAAATTGTCGAACATAGCTAAGCATTTTTTGGTCTTATAAATATTTGTGATAAACGCTAAATTTTAACTCTGTAATATTTTCTCCTTCAGCAAGTGTTGCTGATAATTCGAATTTATCGATTTCCCGGCATTCGCAGCAATTGAAAGTGTCGTAAATCTCACTATAGCGTATTTTGCATTCGGATTTGCATCTCCATACTCTTACAAAGTTCAAATTACGCAACAACTGAAGACTGCTGACCATTCACAATGCCGTAGATACGCTTCGTGGGTTTAGATAAACACCGATTTTTCGAACAAAATTTTGTTCAGTGATGAGGCACATTTCTCACTCGGTGGGGATGTAAACAAACACAATTGCCGCATATGGGGCTCAGAAAACCCACAATTGATCGAAGAGGTGCCGTTGCATCCGGACAAAGTAAGTGACCGTTTGGTGTGCTCTATGGTCGAAATGTGTCATTGGTCCGTATTACTTCGAAGATGCCAATGGGCAGACGGTTACAGTCAATATGGTCGAATGATAACCGGTTTTTGCCAACGATTGAACATCATGACTTGGACGATATGTGGTTCTAACAAGACGGGGCAACAATCCATACAACACGACCAATTATGGCTTAATTGCGTAATTTCACGTTTTGCCGACGTCAACTCGAACTCTAGACGCATTAAGAACCAACATTACTCACTATTTTTGATATTTTTGTCATTTGATTCAATTATTTTTTAGCTATTTTTCTTCCTTGGTAAATTTCTATTAATGGTTTTTATTTAATTTACGACACAACTTCCAATTTTTCATACAAGCTACTACTGACTGATTCTATATTATTCCTCTTTTGGCCGTCGGTTTTTGTCATTATGTCATTTTGTCTATAATAGGCTCGAAAATGTTGAGCGTCCTCAGATCGCTCTGATTTGTATATGAAACACACTTGAGCACACGCAGCTGACATATGGTTGTTTATTAATTGTTATTTGGTTTACCTTCTGTGCCAGAACAACAATTCTCGTTTGCCACTTCAACTATTTTGTTTATCCTTTCTTTCTGTCAAATGTGACTGTAAAGTGCGAAATCACTTACTTTTTTACTTAGTGGTCAATTTATTCTGAGCTCATACAGCGCGCTCTGAATATTCTCTGAACGAAAAAAAAAAACACAAATTCTGAGCTCTGGGATTCTGTAAAAAACGAAACGAAAACAGCTTTCGTTTTCACTAAACTTGCCTCTATCATATCTGTGGCAATAGACAGAGACTATGTGGCTATTGTCGAAACGATAGCGTTCGATCGTTTTCGTCTTACATAATCTGGCCCCTGGTGTGTCTGATCTAAAATTGAAATACGAACTTTTTTTGACAGTTCAGCTCTACTCTGAACTAAGAAAGAAAAACGCCTAATCTACCTAAATTAAAATGTTTATTTGTAATAGTCCTCTTTTCGAGTGAAATTATATTTTCACATTTTCCAGAGCCCCAACCTATACATAATTCGAATTCCGAACGATTTCGAATACTCGGTATACTATTTTTGATCGCTTGTCAACTGATTCAATTATTTTTTAGCTATTTTTCTTCCTTGGTAAATTTCTATTAATGTTTTTTATTTAATTCTCCAATTCCACTATATTCCTTTCCGTCGGTCCTGATGACAGCTTTTACTTCTGTCATTTTGTCTATAATCTGTCTAAATTGTAGCTTAACATTTTTTTTTTGGTAAAGTATAGTCCTCTTTTCGAGTGAAATTAAATTTTCACATATTTCCAATCCATAATTCGATTTCCGAACTATTTCGAAAATTCGGTATACTACTAATCTACTATTTCACAAACTCATCAGCAACACTTGCTCATTTCCGACACACTCTACTGTCTATTCTCCTTCTCGGAATAAACTCCGAGATCTGCTGGCTGGCTGTCGCATCGTTTCACCGCGCACAGCCTTCTCTCTCGCTCACACCCTCTCAAACAAACACCAGTAGTGTAATGCAAGCCGCGTTGTACGGATATACGGTTGTGTACAAGGGGAGTAAAAAAATTCCCAAGTGTCCAAAATTTCGATTAAAATAAAAATAGTGAACCAAACGAACCACCCCCAAATAAGTGAGTTTAAATTTCCAACTGATTTCTATAAAAAAAAAAAAAACAAATCATTTCTCTGTGATTAATGGTGGAAAATCGCGAAAACATTTTTCCTGGTTTTCTAACGGAATCGAATACAATGACAAAACCAGCTGCTGTGTAGCTTCGTATAAAAATTTCGTGTTCAAGCCATTCGTTCAGTTTTTCGTTCAGCCGCGGAGGGGAAAGTGATTCTGTTGTGATTTCTATAATAAAATGTAATATCTGAAGGAAAATCCAAGTGCTGCGCAATTCCAGTTCCAATAATTATCCTAGTCTAAATGCTAAAGTGAGTTGCCTACAACAATTTATTTTTGTTTTGAATTAAAACGCTCCGAATCTCCGAAATATGCCTTGTGCTGTTTTTTTGTGTCGTTTATAATTTTTTTTTTTTATTCTCCTACTGTTTCCTGTTGCGTATGTATGTGTGAATGCTTGTGCCGAGTTGTGTGTTTTAAATGTTAATTCATAAATGAAGAAAACAAGAAAAGAAAATGCTTTGAGACTAGTGTTGCCGGTGAGAGCGATTATGGGAAAGTCATGCGATTCATTTTAATAAATTTTAAAAACATTATCTACGCCGTTTTTAATCAGTTGTTTATTTTGAATATAATTTAAAAAATAAAAGCCAGGCTTTAAAAAAAAATTTTGATTATTTTGTGAGTGTGTGTTATTTTGTGTGGAGAATTCCATTTTTTTTTTCTTTTAAATTCTTGTGCTGATGGAATTTGTTGTTTTCTCCCTCGCACCCATTCAAGTCGTCAACAATTGTTGCTGTACTACAACAACTCGAATGTGGATTAAATGAGGAAGAGAAATTTTGTTTGATACAGAAAAGAAGTATACGCTAGAAGTGGGAACTCTAGCTTTGTGTTTAACATGATCGCTTTATGACCATAATGGATATTTTTGAAACAGGTAAAAAAAAAAACACGTTACATTTAAGGGGAAACTTATCTATGGGGCTAATGGGTTCGGGTCTATCCTCCACTCACTCTCCATGCTCGTCCTTTCGTAAACTGAAACAAATAAAAATATTTTCAAATGAATCGCATGAAAGGGCTTGTGGAGAGCGGGTTAACTTTAGTACCTAGTTTATATCTTTAGTTAGTTAGATGCTGCATTTTGGCCACACATTCCCGCCGATGCAATTGGTTTGACCTCTCAATTAAGGGCGGTTTCTCAGTTCTACATGCAAGTTGGTTGTGCTATGTCCGGAAATCATCATAGGTATAGTTTTGTTTGTGATCGCATTCAAACTCAAATACAACTAGAACTAGCCAGTGGAAATGCTGGCCAATCAACTGGTACTGGAAGTGAGATCTGTACTCCATCAGTCCCGGTTTTCCCGGACATGTACCTACTCTTTTTCGCCTATTCGGGGACAGTTTTTCTAGATTGTCCAGGTTTTTCATTTTCTGAATTCTGAAACATATTATTGTAATATACCTACCAACTTTGGTAATAGACAAAAGAAAGGTTCGAAAACACTGAATGACAAAAATGACTAGACCATGTTTCGACAGCTGGTGGACTGTATACTTACTTCGAATGTCCTTAAATCGATGAATCTTCGAGTATCCTTAAATTGTGTAGCTATTAGTTTTATTTATAAATCCAATTTTCTCCAAATATTCGAATAATTTGACAATAAAAAATAATAATGAAAAACAAAGTATTAATTAACAAAAAAATTCCTCGATTGATCTGATGATTTTATATATCTACAGTATTTTATATATCTCTCATTTAGCTAGGCGTCTTGAACACACTCCCCCCTTGAAGTCTCTGCTTCAAAGTCCACTGGCAGCCGACACAACTTCTGAACCGGACGTTCGTACCTGCTTTTTCCATTTTTTGTATTATTATTTCTTGCTTCCACGCATACGTTACGAACCCGACCGTCAGCGCCAGGATAAATTTCTACAACCCGAGCCATTTTCCAAAACGTGGGCGGTGTGTTTTCATCGCGCAAAATAACTAACCATTTCGGCCGCTGCTGATATTCATGTAAGTAATCCTGAGCCCATGTCTTCCAAAAAACTTGGCTCATTTTCTGAACTCTTTGTGCCTGCTTCAGTCGATTGTCTGGTATATCTTGTAGATTCGACCCGAACGGCAACGCTATTGGCTCTCCATTCATTAAATGCGCCGGTGTCAAAAAGCTTAGATCCTCTGGATCGTCTGACATCGCTGACAGCGGACGCGAATTCATAATCGCACTTGTTTGTGCCAACACTGTTTGAAATGCGCTACTTGAAAGCTTGTGCGGTCCAATTACCCTACGCAAATGGTACTTCATGGATTTAACCGCAGCTTCCCATAAACCCCCTTGATGCGGTGCATTGGGAGTGATGAATCGGAATTCTGTTCCATGTGTTAGCAAGGTGCCCTCAATATCGATAGAACGCCAGCTGCGCAACATTTTCGCTAATTCCTTTTCCGCGCCGACGAAATTTTTGCCGTTATCACTCCATAACCGCGTACAGTGTCTTGAACACACTTTAAAAGTATAAAATTGCTCGACATTGAATATAGAATACCAGGGACTTTTAAACCATTTAAACTTTCTCTTGATCCGGCCGGCCGGCAGTGGAACGGCTTTTGCTTATGTTTGAAACCCTAAAATAATATTTCGAAAACGTCAAAAATCCACCGAAAATATACAATTTTTTTGTTTTGGGTTGTTTAATGCAGCGGCAATCTTTTTGTTTGTAAAATAAGAAATATATTTTGTCGCCAATAACTCGGTTCCCATGCAAAATTTCCAAAATCCCAGAAATTGATTTTCTTTATCTCTTCCCCTTTTTTACCAATTGGAAGTTGGAAAAATATGGAGTAGGTATCTGACTTAGAAAAAACAGTTTGTCAAGGAATTGTTTTTACAAAGGAAAATAACTGGTAATTTAGACAGTTTCTTTATAAAACAAAAGAGCATCTTTGATGTTTTACTTAATTTTTTTAATAAATTTATTTTTATTAATATATCTACTAACGAACAGTAACAAAAAATACTACATTATGAAAGTAATAAAAAAATACGAAAAAATGAGCTTGTCAAGAAATTTGTAAAAACAATTTCGTGACGGACTGTATGTCTATTATAAAATTTGAGTTTAGTCAACTTCTTTTTTAAACACTTTTCTAAATGAGTATCAGAAAATCAGCCGAGTATAATTATTCAGCGCAAATGACACCTGGGGCCCAATTCCGCAAGCGTGCATATTTCGCCCGTGCGCACAGTTAGCAAAACTCACCGTCACGACTCGTTTACACAATTTCCAATTCACGCGATTCCGCAAGACACTGTGAGTTTTTAGGCGCTGAGAGCGCTGAATTTAGTTTTACGTGGGTTTTCCTTTGATTCTTGCTTTTTTATATTGCTCGCTCTGCCGCTCTCATATTTTGTTCGTCCATTCTCCGTTGTTACTTTTGCGGTGTGCTCACAGTCATGCCATTTAAACGCACGCTCTGAAATAGAGTGAACAAATTTATTTAGTTGTGTGCACACACAACATCTCACAAAACAAATTCACCCTTGCGGGTTCGGAATAAGATAGTGAACACAATATTTCGTGCACACAATGAAACTCACTCTTGCGGAATTGGGCCCCTGGCCTTAAAACATGAAGTACCTACCGCAATAGTACGCGCATTTTGGTCCTGGTTTTGTACTCTTTTTTTTTCCAGATCCTATTTTATCCGGGAAAGTCTGGGATTTTCATGATCGAGAACTACTTTCTTCAAATTATTTCTGGCAACCCTAAACTAGGCGCATGTTTCATGACAGGTAGTTGGCTTATTTTTGCATTTTTAAGGTGCCAAAAATGTTCACAATCAAAATATGATAAATAATACTTTACTTTTGTGCAAAATCCACTTGTGTGTTATCGTTGTATCAAAGGATAAGAAAGTAACCTAAAAAAAACATTCCTCGAAAATCAAATTCCAAATAATGTCGCAACTCTTTCAATATTTCACCCATTTGAGTCTTATTCAAAGCTGAAAGGATCCAAGAAGTCAAGTAAAATGGCAATAAAAACAACGAAGTGTCTATTCGCACGTTATTTTGACAGATTTTGTACTGAACTGACGTTTCCGATGTTCGAGACACGGGCACGTAACGTAATCCTATTTTCATTAAAAACTCTTTATAAATATAACTGTTGGATCCTAAACGTACGTCATAATGTCCGAAAATGATTATACTGGAGTTTAGAGTCTTTGCCGCGAGCGTAGCGAGCCACATACCCCAACTTGACGCAGTCGTGTCCCGAACAACGTGCGAAAAGCAACACCCTAAAAACAAGTGGAATTAGGGCCGTTTTATTCACTATTGTTCAACTTGCCGAAAACTCCAAAGTTAGCCAACTTCGAAGTTGATCTTAAATCGAGAGTTGAACGGCAAGTTGAAAATTGCTTTTATTCACTACATTAATTTGCAACTCCGAAGTTGAAATCCTAAAGTTGGCCTACCTGCAGTTTGTAAAATATCCCTGGGATATTTGTGACAAATGACACACAATATGTCAGTTTAACCTTAGATTTGCATTTCGCGCGTAATTTCAATTGTGTTTTAACGTTATTTTCCATTGGACAGATCAGATTTGAATTTCAGATCTCAGATTTTTCGTGCTTTTGTAAATGTATAAGTTATTATTAGTGCGTTATTAGACAGTACATCAGCTGGGCAAATTGTTTTCGTTTGTCGATGAAAACATATGAACTTAATATGAATAATTACATATATTGACATTGTCGTCCGCTTTGAGAGACGAAAACGATAGATGAAATCACGGTCATCCCATTTTTCCAGTCCAACACGTGGTAGCATCTTGTATTGGCGCCTCTCACGTACCAAATTATTATCTAGTCTACCTCCTCATCATCTTCCCTGCTCGAAGACGATGGCCAATTCTCCTAAAAATAGTTTGCACGCTACATTATTTCAATTTTAAAAATGAAATATTAATTATTTTCGTCACTTTCAGAACTGAACTGCCAAACATAGAAATAAAAAATAAAAAAAATCGGAAGTTTGACATAAAACCCCAAGTTTGCTTCATAACTTCTACTTTTTCGGGGAGTTGAGCGAATCCAAAGTTAATCAACTCTTGGTTTTCTCAACTTCGGAATATCCAAAGTTGAGTGAGTCAACTTCGAGTGAATAAAAGCAATTTCTCAAGTTGAGAATAAAAATCCCCAAGTTGTGTTCAACTTGAAGTGAATAAAATGGCCCTTAGGGTTAGGGACCATACGACAGCCAGCCCCCTTTTTCATACCAAATTGTTGTTTGTCCCCCCTATTAAGTCAATATTCAATAAAAGAAAACATTCAATTGAAAACTTTCAAAATACTTTCTTTTAATATTTTTAACAAGATTCTCTGTGAACACATCCATTTAAAGTGCAAAAAGAAAAAAAAACTCTCCGAACCTAAATCGTAATTTTTAATTTGACGTGACTTCAATTTGGCTCTAATAAAACCATCTCGTCGTATAGATATCGGCAGCTACGTTAGAACTTTGTTAGCTGTCAAAAGCTTTCGACAGTGGCAACTTGATAGAGGTGGAACTCTATGCTACTAAGCATAGCGTAGCTACTGTCTAACTTCTTGTGAGCATATAGGTCCAGCAATTTACCAAGCTGTTGATGTCACCTCAACTAAGACTGACAACAAGAAGACGATACCTCATTTGAGGTGGCCTTTCTTACGCGCAGGGGCGTAGCGAGGGGGGGGGGGGGGGGGGGCTTTTCAATAGTCGGCAAATCAACGATCAATTTTCAAAAATTAAGTCCACTGGCAGCCAGTAGCGCAGTATCGTATTAGCGCAGTTGTAAATTGCTCTATGTGCATAGCTTCAGCTCCAATTGCATTTCAAGTGCGCGCAGGATAGCACAGAAATACAGTAGCGCAGTATCGCAGTAGCGCAGTATCGCAGAAGCGCTGTATCGCTGTAGCACAGTATCACAATAGCGCAGTTGTTAATTGCGATCTGTGCAGCCTCAGCTCCAATTGCATTTCATGTGCGCGCAGGATAGCACAGAAATACAGTAGCGCAGTAGCGCAGTATCGCTGTAGCACAGTATCGCTGTAGCACAGTATCGCAATAGCGCAGTTGTTAATTGCGATATGTGCAGCCTCAGCTCCAATTGCATTTCATGTGCGCGCAGGATAGCACAGAAATACAGTAGCGCAGTATCGCAGTATCGCAGTATTGCAGTAGCACAGTATCGCAGTACACAGTATTGCAATAGCGCAGTTGTTGATTGCGATATGTGCAGCCTCAGCTCCAATTGCATTTCAAGTGCGAGCAGTATTGCACAGAAATACAACCGAAAACTGTGCGGAGTTTCGCAGTATCGCAGTATTGCAGTAGCACAGTATGGCAGTAGCACAGTATCGCAGTACACAGTATCGCAGTACACAGTATCGCAATAGCGCAGTTGTTAATTGCGATATGTGCAGCCTCGCAGCCCCAATTGCATTTCAAGTGCGCGCAGGATTGCACAGAAATACAACCGGAAACTGTGCAGAGTGCCCAGCGCAGTATCGCTATTCAAAAATTAATTGCTACACTAAAATTTACACTTTAAATTGATCTCATGTGCAGCGCAGTATCGCACAGAAAATCAATTATATATTGCACTATGCGTAGCGCGATGCCATGCAAAAACAAAGAACTCTGTTCCAATTGCATTTCAACTGCAGCGCAGGATCGCACAGAAATACATCGGGAAATTGCGCCGTGTTTCGCATAGCATTGCTACGCCAAAGCCAGTAAAAATTACAAAAAAGAAAACTGCAGCAAATAACATTCCAAGTGACGCGCAGTTTGCGTACACTTATACTCACTCTCCATGACCACAGCACCTTGGTCATATTCGTAACTATCACTGATGCTACTGGACAGTTCCATGCGCTCTCCGTTCTTATTCATAGTGCTCTAATCTGCTAATCGGCCAACAGCACATAACATTACTTTTCCTGGTTCAATATCCGGCTCGAAGGACCATGTTTCGACAGCTGCTGGACTGTATATTAATATCCTCCTCCTCCTTATCAGTTTTCGATTTATTTTTCCATTTTTTAAAGCAGCAATAATAATATTATTAAACATACAAAAAATTCTCTGTTGGAGCTGATGATAAAAAATAATATAGTAAACAAATTATACAGTGTTCCATTTCTGGTTTAGCCGGGCGCGTCGGTCCTGAACATCGATTATAACGACCTTCAAGGGACTGACGAATATGGTGGTTATAAGCGATAGGTCGCGCTGTAACCGATATCAAGGTGCATACGTAAATTATTATTTTTTTATTTATTTTTATAGTTTTTATTTGTACCAGGCATTATATATGTACATACATACATACGAGAATTATTTACAAAGTACATTTATTATTGTTCGTCGTATTAGTGTTCGTCAACTTCCAGTAGCTCATCGAACAAACATGGGAGCACATTTTCCACAGCTAAAGCATTTTGAATCCACTGATTAAAAGGCCATTCATCCTCTTTCTCAAAATCTTCTCTTGTTTGAGCATTTTTCAATCCTGAATGTATGTAACAGTTTGCAATAGTTGAACTAGTGACCCTTTCCCAAGGTTTTGAGATCAGTAAAATCGCTTCCAGCAAATTTATGTCTCGTCGATGTTCAATATTCTTTATAAGTTCTAGCACTTGAAGCTTTCTATAATCGGCTTTGAGGTGATCTTATGATTCCTTGGTCCATTGGTTGGAGCACCGAGGTAGTGTTTGGTGGCAGGAATTCAAGCCTTCCACTGCTGGATGTGCTGGACAATTATCCACGAGTAATAAGATCTTTTTATTCTCCTTTTTTAGTCGACGGTCCCAGTTTCGTAGGTATTTTTCAAAGCATCTTGGATTTCTTGATTTGCCCACAACAAGAAGCTTCTCCTTAATTGTAGCAGTCATATTTGCTCCTACCAGTACAGCAATTCGATCCTTAGCCTCCTTTTGCCTCCAATACATTTTTCACCTTTAAATTTTAGCGTGGTGGTTGGTGTCATTTTAAAAAATATACCGGTTTCATCAATATTGAAGATGTTTTCATCTGTATAGTTGGTCCGAAGTTGGTTCCAAACAACCTGCAACCAATTGTCTACTGCACCTTTAGGAACACTTTTGGCCTCTCCTATTATTTTGCCACTAACAATTCCATGACGTTGACGAAAACGTTGTATCCATGCTGATGAACACGCGAAGTCGTTCTTACCCATCTCCTTGGCAAAGTCATTTGCTTTAGCTTGCAGTATCGCAGTACACAGTATCGCAATAGCGCAGTTGTTAATTGCGATATGTGCAGCCTCGCAGCCCCAATTGCATTTCAAGTGCGCGCAGGATTGCACAGAAATACAACCGGAAACTGTGCAGAGTGCCCAGCGCAGTATCGCTATTCAAAAATTAATTGCTACACTAAAATTTACACTTTAAATTGATCTCATGTGCAGCGCAGTATCGCACAGAAAATCAATTATATATTGCACTATGCGTAGCGCGATGCCATGCAAAAACAAAGAACTCTGTTCCAATTGCATTTCAACTGCAGCGCAGGATCGCACAGAAATACATCGGGAAATTGCGCCGTGTTTCGCATAGCATTGCTACGCCAAAGCCAGTAAAAATTACAAAAAAGAAAACTGCAGCAAATAACATTCCAAGTGACGCGCAGTTTGCGTACACTTATACTCACTCTCCATGACCACAGCACCTTGGTCATATTCGTAACTATCACTGATGCTACTGGACAGTTCCATGCGCTCTCCGTTCTTATTCATAGTGCTCTAATCTGCTAATCGGCCAACAGCACATAACATTACTTTTCCTGGTTCAATATCCGGCTCGAAGGACCATGTTTCGACAGCTGCTGGACTGTATATTAATATCCTCCTCCTCCTTATCAGTTTTCGATTTATTTTTCCATTTTTTAAAGCAGCAATAATAATATTATTAAACATACACAAAATTCTCTGTTGGAGCTGATGATAAAAAATAATATAGTAAACAAATTATACAGTGTTCCATTTCTGGTTTAGCCGGGCGCGTCGGTCCTGAACATCGATTATAACGACCTTCAAGGGACTGACGAATATGGTGGTTATAAGCGATAGGTCGCGCTGTAACCGATATCAAGGTGCATACGTAAATTATTATTTTTTTATTTATTTTTATAGTTTTTATTTGTACCAGGCATTATATATGTACATACATACATACGAGAATTATTTACAAAGTACATTTATTATTGTTCGTCGTATTAGTGTTCGTCAACTTCCAGTAGCTCATCGAACAAACATGGGAGCACATTTTCCACAGCTAAAGCATTTTGAATCCACTGATTAAAAGGCCATTCATCCTCTTTCTCAAAATCTTCTCTTGTTTGAGCATTTTTCAATCCTGAATGTATGTAACAGTTTGCAATAGTTGAACTAGTGACCCTTTCCCAAGGTTTTGAGATCAGTAAAATCGCTTCCAGCAAATTTATGTCTCGTCGATGTTCAATATTCTTTATAAGTTCTAGCACTTGAAGCTTTCTATAATCGGCTTTGAGGTGATCTTATGATTCCTTGGTCCATTGGTTGGAGCACCGAGGTAGTGTTTGGTGGCAGGAATTCAAGCCTTCCACTGCTGGATGTGCTGGACAATTATCCACGAGTAATAAGATCTTTTTATTCTCCTTTTTTAGTCGACGGTCCCAGTTTCGTAGGTATTTTTCAAAGCATCTTGGATTTCTTGATTTGCCCACAACAAGAAGCTTCTCCTTAATTGTAGCAGTCATATTTGCTCCTACCAGTACAGCAATTCGATCCTTAGCCTCCTTTTGCCTCCAATACATTTTTCACCTTTAAATTTTAGCGTGGTGGTTGGTGTCATTTTAAAAAATATACCGGTTTCATCAATATTGAAGATGTTTTCATCTGTATAGTTGGTCCGAAGTTGGTTCCAAACAACCTGCAACCAATTGTCTACTGCACCTTTAGGAACACTTTTGGCCTCTCCTATTATTTTGCCACTAACAATTCCATGACGTTGACGAAAACGTTGTATCCATGCTGATGAACACGCGAAGTCGTTCTTACCCATCTCCTTGGCAAAGTCATTTGCTTTAGCTTGCAAAATGGGTACACAGGAACTTCTCTGTGTCTTAATCCATATTATTTTCTTAATGAAATGACGTTGCCTTTTTTGTGGCTGGCTCTCCGTCTATAAGTCCATTGCAGGTAATGTGATGTTGGCTCTATTAGGAATCCCTAATGAAATCTCGCTCCTCTTATTTAGAACACAAACGTTTCATTGATGTGTTCGATTCTCTTACTATTCTCATCTGTCACAACTCTAACCTCAAAACCTAGCAACTTTAGCAACCATCATTTACGTATCCATGGACTGCTAGTAGACGTCTTCGCATTGGTTCCAACATAACCACTAGCTCTCTTGGCTCGGAGGGGAATAAACTGGAAACTCGCACTTTTTTGAAGTGACATCTATTGTAAACAGTGATGCAACAATTTGAATTTCAACCGTTTACTCACGCCCAATAGGTGTCTCTCTTTCTGTGAAGAAATCCAAGATGGTTGTCATTTTTTATTCGCTTATTTTTCGCTCCGAAATGTGGGCGCAGTAGCGCAGTGGTTGGTGTAATGGTCTACTGTGCAAAAACACAAATTACATCTTAAGGTTTTTTCTACTGCGCCACCTCTCGCGAACGTCTGACAAACATCCGAGAGCATGACTGTCCTGAAAAAGCTTCTCAATTCAGCCGTTCGGACTCGGCATAAAATTGTAGGTCCCTTCCATTCGTCCCAAAAATTGAAACTCACACAAACGAATGGTTGCGAGAAGTTAGGCCTAGGGTGTCTACCGCCTGTTGCGCCACCTATTTATTTATTTTATTTTCCCTCCGAACAAAGAGCGCTAGTTTAAGTTGGCGTCATTTTCTGGACCATAACAAACTCTGTTTCATTTCATTCACAGGGCCTTCCACTGACAGGAATTTTTCTATGATTGCTATAACTGGCTTGTCAAAAAAAAAATGAAACCACCACTTCACTGGTGGTTATAATTTGCCCCTTACTAACATTCTCGTAGGTGTCTTTTTCAAAGTATCTGAATATTTGGGTGTGTTCTTTTAAAAAAATGGTTGTTGTCCAACCAAAGGGGTCCAGCTCCGAGGAGGCCAATTCACATCGCCAAGACGTCTGATGACACGATTTGGGAATTTGGTGCGGAAAAGATCGATTGTGGCATGGGCCATCCTGCATGAACCAGTGGTCGTTCAAATTGGGTGCATACAATAACGCCCAGTGCAATAAAGCCTATGGGCGTAAATTCTTTTTTCAAAATGCAATAACGCCCACGACAAGTGTGATTTAAAGCCCACGAGCTTACACAATTTACGGAAACGTATGGGGGGCATTATTACACTTTTTTTTAACGCAAAACCAATTTAAGGCTGCAGGGAATAAGATCTGACAGTAAACCCAAGCAGGGGGTAACGCCCATGGGCGTTATTGCATACACCCGTTCAAATCCATGTCTTCTATTTCAGTAAAAAAAAAAGTCAGTTAACATGGCTCTGTAACGCCAAGCGTTGACCGAAACGTTATTCCCCGTCTCATTTTCGAAGAAAAAATGGTCCAATGATGCCACCACTCCACAATCTGCACCAAACTGTCACTCTCTGTGGATGTATTGGCTTCTAGACGACACGGAGATCATGAGTGTTGTCCACTAGCATACCAGTCTCAGGAACTTGCGTACAGCAGGCGCGGTGGGTGCTTCATTCCGACCAAAACTTCTTTTCAAAAAACTCACTTTTTGGGCCACACAGCACTCACTTTGGAAATAAATTTTTAATATTTCCCAACGTAAAGCGACTCATTTCGTTCCGCGGAAGTATGATACTGACTTCCTGTCAAGATTTCGAGCGGGAAACAGCTGTCAGTGTCAAAATAACCTCTGATTTTAAAAGAAACCACTAGATGGCCCACCCTGTACATGCTGATGATTAATTATTATAAACGGCAAATCTTCCTAACGTAGATAGCCTCAATTGTGACTGGCGTACAATACATCCATTAGCTTCTACTACGTTCACTTTTATTTATTTATTTTATTTAATGAGCCATTTGATGATGCTTTGCTTTCACATTTCTTGTAAGCGCGTAGCAATGACCACTATTAGCTACAACTTACTATAATAGCCGTCTTGTAAAATGTAAAGCAAACAAATGCTTAACCACACATTCCAATCTACTTCCGCACCTTTTCAGTTGGTTGTATATTTAAATTGTTGTGCGACAGTACAGGTGGTCGGTCGCATGTAAATTTGCTGAATTTCTTAAAACCAACTTACACTTGCGTATACCTTGCAGTTAGTTATCCAGAAAAATGCAAATAAACAAGAAACTTAAGGGGAGAGGATGTAGGAACTCGGAAATCAACGAGTATCCTTCATCAATGCATGTTTTATGTGATCCAATTGAATCGACCATTTGCTCAAATGAGGACAAGTTAATGAGTCAATCCTTTCACACTCATGTGATTATTTTTCTCATCTAAATTATGTAGGCACATAATGTATATATGTCTAACCAGGTGCCTTTGTGATTTCAATCAAAATGCCCAGGTAGATGTTGTCTCAAGTGGCGATGACGACCCACTTGTGTGTGAAACAAATGTCGCTCTCGGCAGCTTTGGAGTTGGCTACTTGCGGTATTGTGGTAGAAGCAAATGTATTCCTCTTCAAATGACTTGGACATACATAATAGCTCTATATTGTATACAGTATTCCATTGGAAAATGAGTACAGAAAGAACATTGACATTTTCGAAGAGAAAAATCTGAAATGTTTTTTTTTTTAATTAAAAACAAACTTTTTTTTTATTGAATGTAAAGTAATTTACCAAAATAGGTGCGATCCTTTGCTACATACCTACTCACTTGTTTTTCCTTCATTGCGGCCAAAGCCAGAGCGGACACTTTTCGAAATAGGTGTTGAAATAATAAAAAAAACCCTAAAAAGGACGCTTGTTATTAGAACGCCATCTGTGGTGAAAAGAATACCCACAGCCATACCTCTAAAAAAAAAAAAAAAAAATAGGCGGCGCAACAGGCGATAGACACCCAAGGCCTAGCTTCTCGCAACCATTCGTTTTGTGTGAGTTTCTATTTTTTGAACGAAGGGAAGGGACCTACAATTTTATGCCGAGTCCGAACGGCGCGCGGCTGAATTGAGAAGCTTTTTCAGGACAGTCATACTCTCGGATGTTAGTCAGACGTTCGCGAGAGGTGGCGCAGTAGAAAAAACCTTAAGATGTAATTTGTGTTTTTCCGGGGATCGAACCTGGGATCCCTCGCACAGTAGTCCAGCACACTAACCACTGCGCTACTGCGCCCACAGCCATACCTCTATGATCTGTTTTTGTTCCTAGTTTCATGATTTATGTACAGATTTGTACTTATTGATATACACTTAGTTTTTGAAACATTTAGCACCAGTCTATTCATTTTTAGCCATTTATTTATATTTTCTAGATCTTGATTTTTTTTATGTAGGCAGTCCGCCGTATCCTTTCCAGAGATAAGAGTAAGCCGTGTCGTGATGGTCATCTCCAGAACGCCTGTTCAATGCACTCTGCATGTTAGTGGAGTCCCATTGAAACAGGTGGAGAAGTTTGTATCTCGGGGTCTTATTCACGAGTGATGGAAGGAGCAATGCTGAGTTTTCCTGTAGGATTGGTCAGGCTGGGTACATTTTGAGAGTGTTCATTCTGTTATTAGGAGGACTAAACTTGGTGTCAAAGCTAAGTTGTCAGTCTTTAGTTCGGTGTTTGTTCCAACTCTTACCTATGGTCATGAGGTTTGGGTAATGACCGAAGGAATAAAATCGCGGATATAAGCTGCATGCCATTGTATTGCTGGTGTTACCCGTATAGAGATCGCATTACAAATACCTGAATACGTGAGGAACTCAATGTCGAGCAGCTACTTCTCCGGACGGAGGGGTACATGCTTCGGTGGTTTGGTCATGTTAAACGCATGTCTCTGACCAGGATTCCACGACGTGCTATGGAATCCGTACCATCGGGGAGGCGTCCTCTAGGTAGATGGTTAGATCAATTCCATAATCTCCCCTCTACCCGAATGGGGATTGCCCTTGATGATTTAGAGTCGATGGCGGAGAATCAACCTACACCCGCGACCCACTTAATTGTCATTGAAAATGAATGAATTAAAATATTCATCATTCATATTTACAACAAAATAGTTACTATTGAAAAAAATATCCTGTAATCATCTGTATTCGGAAAAATAAATCCTGTGAAATGAAACATTTTCTTTGAATTTTATTGTTTTTCCTTGAAAAATAAATGGCATGGTTACACATGAGTCGTATAGGACAAACGCCAACGGGAATAAGGGTTCTGTTCATGTACGATTTATGCTTAGATTAATTCTTAGCTCAATTTTTGACAAGGAGGAATGCTATAACAACGTTGCATACACCTTTCATTAACCCTTCTGTCAATTATGCCGTCTGGCCAGACTTGTCTGACTTTTGATGGAAGTTTTCTTTAAGGAATAATAGAAACAGCTTCTTGAAATTCCACAATAGAGTCGACACAAATTTTTTTTCTAAGTGGCCAGAAAGATTCTATGTGCCTGGCATTACAGTGGGAATTCAATTGCTATTTGCGAATTTGGGTGTCCTACCTCGTTGAGAGGTTTTGTTGTTTGTGGGTGATTGAACCACTCTGCTTTTCTGCTTGACCAAAAAGTCGGTGGATGGATTGTCTGTTGGAAAAGGATGAGGATAACCGTAGCAGACTGGATCCCGTTTATTTTCTTTTGACAATCAGTCCACTGTACAGAGACTGGTACTGAGCAGAAAAGCTTGATTGAAGCACTCCGTCTTACTGTTTGGTACCGAAAGAGATAGGTCGCGATTTGTCTTCGGTGAAAAGGCGAGGGGTTACCGAAACATTCTAACTCGAATTTTGGAGATGAGGTTGATTGATGTAGTCAGCTCCTCCAGTTGGCGGTTAGTCTTCGGCGAGGGCAAAGGTGTGACTGAAGCAGTCTAGCCTACCGCTGGTAGCCTCTGACAGTCCGTTAGTAAAAAGGGTGGCTGATACAAATCAGATCAGATCACTGCGACAGGAGAGGAGGACGAAGGGTGATCGAAACAGGCTAACCCTCCTGCCTATCCCTTCTGACGGAGTCTGGAAGTTCGACGTGTGAAGGTGAACTGTACTCCACATATCTGTTAAAATTTAGCGCGCTCATTAATGGTTTCGGCACATTTTCTCAAGCTAAATTTTCGACAGATCTGTTGTTTTTTTTTTCTGTTGTGTTTTTGTGTTGCGTAAAAGTAAATAAGGATGAGTTTTTTTAATGAACACCACAAGGAAAATTTAAAAGAAGTTATTTTCAACGAACAGCTGTTCTCTGTGACACACTCCATGTCAAAATTTAGCTAATGTTTGGAGAAAAAAAAATTGGAGAGCATCTACAATTTAGTTTCGCTCGAGCTTAAGTCGAAAGTGTTTTTTTGTTTTTTCATCACTAACTCGATGTATAGTCTTAACTATTATAGAAAATGTTAAGATATTCTTCAATTCCTGCGTTATTGGTGGTCGTTTGCAAAAAAAAAAAAATTAACAAACTAGAAGATGGCAACACTTGCCGAATATTCAGTCCGCGGTAGTAATAATCATTTTTAGTGTCCAGGCTAACTTTTACGAGCTCATAACGGCGAAAATTTCCATATAAAATTAACTATTGTGATGGTCAAAATATTTAAGTTGAAGGTTAAAAATGATTATTGATAGGGCACAATGAAAATATAGGTATGGCGACTATCATACCTTTTTTTTCGGGTGAGTGACCCGCCTAAGTGGATGTGTTCAACAGCTTTATGTTCGATAAACATTCGCATGACATGATAGGGTACCAAAAGACGAAACTACAAACTATATCGGTTTAATAAATAATGCGTACACATTTTATCAACCGGTTCCATAGTAGGTTTATACACTGTCCTACGTTTGCTTACTTGTGTGTAAATTTTTACCACTAATACTGCGGTAAATCTGCTTCAAAATTAATCTTTAAGAAGTTGTATTTCTAAAAATCTAACGAACTTAGAAACAAAGCTTTGACTGAATTCGCCGCCTTTCTCAAGGGATATTTCATATTTAATTAACAACATTTGTATTTTTATCATATATTTGCATTCATTTGAATATTATGCTTTTATATTGACTAATTTGTTTGTTTTTGTATTTTTTCCAGATACGCATCATGCTCTTCCAACATGTGTGCTTTAACTGAAACAGAAATATACACGTACTTTATCGCATGTAAGTTTATTTTCATTTTATTTTGACAAATTAATAATGTATTCAATTATTCATTGTATTGTTAAACTTTAAAACCTCGAATCACAGCTATCCACAAAAAAAAAATTAAAAACTATTTTGTTTAAAATACGTACATAAGTTTAACGCGCATTAGAAGCTATTATAGGGCTTTCACCAGATGTGCTATTAATCTGCAGCTAGAATATAAGTTTAAACCAGCTGACTATGTGGGACACCTGAAAATACTTAACTCAATCGAAAGTGAAAATTAAAATATTGAAGTACAATAAACGTAAATTTTGTGAAATGGTACAACAAGGATGAAACTCAGGGAGTAGTGATAGTGAGGATTACGATCATTGTGATGTGCACTCTCTGGCGAAATATTTTACTGAAAGAATAGAAAGAGCAGTGAATAGCCTAAAATGTTATAAATACGTTGGAACAAAGTGTGCACAAGAGTGGATTAATAATAATCTTAGAAGATAAAATAATAAATATAAAATAGCGGTGTGGACAAACACGGAAAACAACTGGGGTCAGTATCGAATTGCACGGAATGCATTTAAGGCTGCCATTGATAGAGCAAAAAATAAGTATGTTGAGCGTAAAATGCAATCTTCCAAAGACCAAAAAACAATGTGGCGAATATTAAAATCCCTTGTGTTGAGAGAATCAAAAAGTGCAAGTTGTTTTCCAAAATGTGTTAATTAAAGATAGTGTATCGTTGGCGCAAAATTTCAATGTTTTCTTTGTTAAGAGTGTAACCAACTTGAATATAAATATACCAAATTCACCCTACGTGGACTATATTGAAGAAGCGTGCAGTTCCTTTAATTTTGGGATTATCACTATTATCGAGCTACAGAGCATAAACTATAAAAAATAAAGGAGATGCAAATATGTTAAGTGTTAGTATGGTAATTGACTGGTCCTATATTGTGTAAAATAATAAATAAGTCATTGTCCGAAGGAGTTTTCCCTGATTGTACTGAATTGTAATCATTGAAAAAGTTAAAAACTCAAATAAACCCGAGGACTTCAGACCGGTCAACATGTTACCCAATGATGGAAAAATTCTAGAGAAAATTGTCCAAGGTAAACTTCAAAAGTACATGGAAGACAAAGAGCTGTTTACGGATTGTCAATCGGGTTTCAGAGAAAAGCATAGCTGCGAATCTCTATTGAACTTTGCTATAGCGGACTGGAAGGCTGAGTTACATCTAAA